>VZSC01008120.1:79396-105709 GCA_013398225.1 Steatornis caripensis | reverse complement strand
TTTTTTTTTTTTTTTTTTTTTAGAAAGAAAGGGGGCAAAACAAAGCCTGCATTTTAGGTTTCGGTGGGCTTTTTGTAGGGGTGTTTTGTTTGTGGGGTTTTTTTGTTAGGGTTTTTTTGGTTGGTTGGGTTTTTGTGGTTTTTTTTTTAAACTATTTCAAATTGGATTGTAAAACTACATAATGTCTTCTTGCTGCTGGTATGCATAATACGCCCCACAGGAGCTGTCAGTGAAGCAAGACTATTTACGAGGGCAAATTAACTCTGGTTTTGTAGTTTATCTTGATTTTCTGCAGCAGAGAATGGCAGCCTCTTCACGATGAGGTAGCTTGTCTTTACAACCTGAGTACTAATAAACAAATAAAAAGGCTTCCATTTCAGAACTGGGCTAAGAAATACCAACCGAAACATGCTTGCTCTAACACCGAGATCTCCAACCTTAGCAGGAGCACAGGGTGGTTTGAACAGTTAATTAATCACCCACCATCTACAGGGGCTGATCCTGCAAAGCTCTGGTGTGGCTAAAAGGAATTTTTTTTTTCCCCCCCCACCGGAGAAATTCCTTAAATGACAGCGCTTGGAGACAAAGTATTTTTAGGAACGAGAAGTGCACTGCTGAGCATCTCCAGTGAATGTTTAATCAGTGCTCAGCGAGCCTGGCTGCATACGGTTTACAAATGTTTGTATCCAAATATGTTTTTAAACTCTTTTTTTTTAAGCCTGTCATATTTCTTCTCTTTATCTAAGGTCAGTCCTGTGACTAAAAAAAGAGGTGGAGAGGGCCTCCTACTTAACATCACCAGGTTGTATCACACCCTACCCGTGTCTTCTAGAAAGCAGCTGCAGGTACACCTTCAAGCTGGTTTTGTGGTGCATAAATAACTCCATCGAAGTCGTCTCCTCTAAACATCTTATTCCGCTTAAATCAGAACAGATAGTCAACACCATCAAAAAAATCCACAGCGTTTTAAAAACAAAATTAATACGCAATGACTTCCAACACTAAGAACTTGCCAAATTCAAGAGGAAAATGAGCTCGTGTTTCAGGGCAAGAGCAAGCACCGCTGTAGATATTGAATAAGGGTCTCACCACTCCCAAAAAAATCTTCAGTATGTGAATTAATACTAAAAATGGAAGACTCTTTGGAACTGTCCAGCCCACAAATACTACACGAGCACCAGAAAGCTCTGCTTTCTCTCCAGCATCTGGCAAGCAAAACGGAGTCCGGCTCCACAGGCATCATTATTTAGCACAACTCCCACCCACGCAGAAGTGGCATTCATTGGGAAATGCTTTTTTGCCCTCCGTATAACACACAGCAGGCACGTCACACCTCTCAGCCATTAAGTATGCAGCTATACAGCTCTCACAGTATTTGTAAATTCTCCCCCTTTCCCTGTAAATATTTGATTTCACTGACCAGGTCTTGTTTTATGCATGGGGAGGGTCAACTACGCCTGAACCATTCCCGACAGGTGTTGATTTTCCTCTTGAAGTCCTCGTATGTCATAGGAAACCTCTCTGCACCACTCTCCACACCATTGCATACCCGATGGCCACGTGCCAGATCTGGCCACCCGCTGAATTAAGACAAGCAGGACCCCCTGCCTTCTCCAGGGGCATGTTCAACACCTCTTGACTGTATTCTGCACAGAGATGAGCAAGACCTTAGTACGGGAAAGACACAGACCTGTTGGAGTGGGTCTAGAGGAGGCCACAAAAATGATCAGAGGGATGGAACATCTGTGCTATGAGGACAGGCTGAGAGAGTTGGGGTTCTTCGGGCTGGAGAAGAGAAGGCTCCGGGGAGACCTTATGGTGGCCTTTCAGTACTTAAAGGGAGCTTATCAGAAAGTTGGGGACAGACTTTTCAGTAGGGCCTGTTGCGATAGGACAGGGCGTAAGAGTTTTGAATGAAAAAAGGGTAGATTCATGCTAGATATAAGGAAGACATTTTTTGTGATGAGGGTGATGAAAACACTGGCACGGGTTGCCCAGAGAGGCGGTAGATGTCCCACTCCTGGAAACATTCAAGGTCATGTTGGATGGGGCTCTGAGCAACCTGATCGGGTTGCAGCCGTGCCTGCTCATTGCAGGGGTGGGGTGAGACTAGATGGCCTTGAAACGTCCCTTCCAACCCAAACTATTCTATGATTCCAATGCTGAATTAAGGTGTCTCCTTTCCATGGAAACACACTTTAAAGAACAACGCTTTGTACGGATTTATTTATTTATTTATTGCACAAACTAACTGCTGCATTTACACTACCACTTTCGTAATCCTCACACTGGAAAGCAAAAAAGGGAAAAACCCACACAACACAAACCTCTTCCCTGTGGAAATGTTTTATCACTTCAGAGACTGGCTGTTAAGAGCATATTTCATCATAACCTTCCTCCCCTAATTAAAATAGCTTCTGCAGGCTGAGGAATACAAGGGTATGGTTGAACTCAACTGTGGATGTCTCTGGGGTTTTTTGACCTTCCAGAAACCTAGGATTTGCTCTTGAAAGCTGAAAGGTTTCCAAACATTACTACTCAAAACATAAAGAATATTGTTTTTTCTGATCCTGCCTTTAAATGCCAGGCCAGAGAAGTGCAGCATCAGCATTAAGGGTAATTAAATGCTTTGCAAAGCACTACAAGATGTTCCACTTTGTGGAAAGCATTATGGAAATCCAAGCTGCTCGCTGCTGAAGATAACAATCAGAAACCTCCTGCCTCTTTTTACTATATTTATGTAAAATTTTGTTACGCTATTCAAGATAACTCTAGTTTAGCAGATGTTAGAAATTAAAGCACGTCCAACACTCTACTTACCTTAGTGACCTTAAAACTTCAAGCTTTTTCACACATTTCTAACTAAATTCCCTAAATGTTCTCGAGAGGTTTGGCTAACAAAAAAGCAACTGATGAATTAATCTTTAACGCTGTGGTCTTGGAGGCTACGTTCCTTCCCTAAAACCACTCCTAACCCTCTCTGCAGAGCATTATGCAGGCGAAATGCATTAGAAGCCACGAACAAATGCGTGTTTGCTGAGCTTTAACTGGAGAAAGAACAAGGAATTGAAGCAACGTACCCTCCCAAGGGGTCAGAAAGGTAGCAGCAGCAGCCAGATAAAAAAAGCCAAGTGCAGTGGATTGCAGGGCACTCGTTTGGGGTTAAGCCAAATGAACCCTTTGCTGTCTTTTTCTCCCATTCAACTCATTTCTCCTTTATCCATCTTGCTTTGAAATGAAAGCCCGCAGAACTACGCAGTACCTTTGCAGCAGCTGCCAGTGTGAAACTTGTAGATATATTTTATTCACTGATGGAATATGTGACCTGCATGTACCACATCTGACCGGAATCACTAAGGATTCATAAACTTCTCCTCTTTCATTAACGCTCTGTAGAATGCTCCAAATTCCATAGGATTGCAGATTTTTAACAGGATGTTTCAGAGACGGTACTGAGAGAGTAATATTTCTGGTGGTTTATGAAAACAATCTATACAATTACGTCCATTCTGGTGAATTAATTATCCCAAACTGGAGTAAGCTATTAATAATAAACGGAATTATTCATGATTCAATTCCTCTGCACTGTCGAACACATACAGACTCCCAGGTTTTGGTGAGCGTGCAAGAGAAGCATGTAAATCCTTTGCATACAAACCCCCCAGAGATGCAAGTAAAAATAGGAGGTGGGAAGGAGTCCCAGTATCAATCCCACCTTTCAGTCACTGGACACATGAACTTTTCCTGGTAGTTCAGCCGCAGGTTGTGGCAGTCAACCTCAACTGTTCTCTATCTACCTGCAGCATCCTGGAGCATCTTCCCTGAAGAATGGCAACATCCCTATCCAAGACGAAGCGCACAGGCCCACATATAACACAGCTTTATGTCGCTGCTGTCAAAATGCCCTTGCAACGATGCCCATTTGCTCACTGCTAAGTGTCATTTCCCATGGAGACCTGCATACATTGGACAAGATTTGCCCACCTAATCTGGCAGAGAACACAGAAGGGGTTTTAAAGGCATTTTCTGAATCATAAAACCTACTGATGACATCCCGAAAACCTACAGTGCCAAACTAAGCAATGTTGTCAGCACAGAAAACAAATATTAAACCACAAAATATCAAATCTAGTTGCTTGATGGCAAACAAAATAAGTGTAGGTTACCTTAAGACGGTATTAGCCTAGGAGACTATTCATCGTGGCTGTAGTGACTATTGCCTTTTGTAATTGCAGCACTTCACATGTTCCAGTTGCCCTGTTCTCTGAAAATTGCTTTCTTGCTCTAAAGTAAGATTGTTTTCTTTCACATGAACTTAATTCTGAAACGGCCATCTCTGGAAACTAAAAAGATAGTAGTTCAAAAACAATGGAAGCTTGGTCACTGGTTTTTTTAAGGGGGATTTTACCGTTATTTTAATTTGTGTGGATGACCCAATATAAGAACATAGCTCTAAAGCCTTAAGGAAATATAAAAGGGCCCCTATCCTGATGGAAAAGGGGGAGGCTTCAGCTGTTCTTCCTTCAGGTGACCTTCGAGTTGAGCATCAAACCCGTACCGCTCCGTGCTACTTTTTGGGAGTCTCCTGCACTTTCATTAGCGGTTCATTTCAGTACGAAGTCCTCAAGGTAATGGATTCTCCATTCAGATTCACGGCACGTTGTTGTGGATGTCCCAAAGTGGCCATCCATCCTGAACTTAAGAGGTTATGTTCTCTACCAGAATTGCACTGTATCAGAAGCATTAGGAGGGACAATATCACAGTAGGGGCAGCAACTGCAAGGATTGACTATCGAACGGTATGGCAGACTAGAAAAGTCAGCCAATCTCAACATAATCTTCACAGAAGCTCTTCTTCTAAACCAGCCAAAAATTGTTAAGAGACTGCTTTTTCTCCGGAAATTAAAACTTGCAGCCAGAGAAACACGAGGTCCAACATTTATACTAGATATAAGGAAGAAATGTTTTACTACAAGGGTGGTGAAACACTGGTACAGATTGCCCAGAGAAGTGGTAGATAGCCCATCCCTGGAAATATTTGAAGTGAGGTTGCATGGGTTTCTGAGCAACCTGATCAGTTAAAGATTTCTCCTTGTTCATGGCAGTTAGCTTGGACTAGATGACCTTCAAAGGTCCTCTCCAACCCGAACTGTTCTATGATCTACTGCATAAAACAAGGTAATGTACCCCAAGTGCCCAAGGAGAAAGCTAAGGAAATAAAATTAATATAGATCCACCACACCATGCACTCCAGTGCTCATAAACCAGCTCAGATGCCAGGCTATTAATAGGTCCCATTCCCATTAGCAGGGATTACATTATTTATTCCGTCTGTACAAAAACACATTATATTGACTATATTTCAAATGAAGAAGCACATGGGCATTTCCCTCAAGAAACCATCAAATTGAGCACCTGAGAAATGTTGGAGTCTCTCTGGTCCGAAATTCAGCATCTCACCGGGTATCACGTGGAAGCAGTACATTCTGTTCGACAGCAAAACTGGACCAAAAATCCCCAAAATCCAGGAGTACTGGCCTAGTTAAAATGCCATACGTATTTAACGGAAATTAAATCATACTCGAGATTTCTCCGAGGTTGGTTTCTAATGAAGCAGTGGCCCTCGAGACAGGCATTTCCTAATTTTGCTGCAGTTCTTTGCAAACAAGCCTGTCCCTTCTCCTTCCCCTTAATTGGCAAGCACTCAGCACAGGTGAGCGGCCATAGTCACACCTGGACCTGATGGTGTGAACGGCAACTCGGATTTTGGGGACTATTCACAGCAAGGAACAGTTTCCCTATTTCTTTCCCACCTTTCCAGTTCTTTGTCCTTTGAGGAGGAAGTTATCCACTTGAGTTATTTAAAAAAAAAAAACAAAAACAGAGCTCACCCCTCTGTTTTATTTATTTGTACATCATGTGTCCTCGTAGGGTGACGTCAAAAATGCCCTAAGAGTTATAGAATGTGACATTACTAGTTGAGTTAGTCATTTAATGCTCACTCAGTGGCACTTTTAAAATCAGTACTGGGAGATATCCCAAGCAATGAGATTTTCGTGCTTGTTGCAGGCAACAGAACCATTTACCGTATTACAACACAGCAAGACAGATTCACTTTTATTTACAGACCCTGGAAGTTGTTTTCCTACTGCCTCATCTCGTTTTGCATATAACCCTGGCAATTTAGTAAGAGGTTTTATTAGTTTTGTGGTTCTCCAGGACAACATACATGTGCCAGAAACATGAAGAAAAACCCCAATACTTCACTCATTATGGGACAGGACTGGTGGAAATCTTGGCTCTAGGCATCTACATTAATAAAGCAGAAACTGTAAGGTGAGGTTGTCCAAAAGCAGGAAGCAATTGCCAAATACATCCCAACCCCTATGGATAGCAGAGTTGGGTCCTGCAGGTCTTTCAGGGTTTGGTGAAATACATGACTGCATTGGTCCTTACTGTTTTCTTGGGGAGGAGGCCTTCAGACAACCAAAAGAGGCCCGAAATGAAAAGAGGCAATTTCCATGCTAAAAAGCTGCCAACAGCCTCCTGCAACAGCTTAGCATTGGGGATTTTGTGCACTTCATCTCTTACTTTGGTTTGGAGTTTGACCAGTAATGTGAGTACACGGCAAGGTTAATTAGTGTCAAGATGCCACTGCTGGGGATCATTAGCATAGATGCGTTAAGAGTCATAATTTTGAACTTACTCTTGGCCATATTGCGGCTCCTTGACACTGAACGGATAGTATATAATTTTTAATTGCGATGCAGCTTTGACATGTCACCATTAAGCGGACACAGAAAGGGTTATCATGAGTCAACAGCTAGATGGCAACATAAACCACTGACACAGGGAAGTTAAGGAAAGATGAGGAATTTCAAAACATCTTAAAAAAAAAGATAATAAAATCTGTCAGTCTCAAAACTCCTGACAAATCTGAACAGGGTGAAATTTCAGCTAAGGCCTTTTGAAGTCTGACAGACAGTTTAATTGCCTTGCTAAGGAAGCCAATAACTACTGTGGGTGCTCCAAGTTGGGAGCAACTGAGCAGCAGTGGAATTTAAAGCCCAAGATTCGGAAGAATAAACAAGGCCATGACAATAAGAGAAGTAAGAGAAGAGCATGCTCCACAAAAAAAAAAAAAAATCTCTATGGCACCCCCTCATTGGTTGGTTCAACGCTTACAAATAAAGGGAAGGAAATAAGGTAGAAAGAAAAGAGCTGGGCTGCCTTAAGCAGACCAACTCCTCCACGCCTAGGTTGGGCACCAAGCCTAGTGTGAATTTTGATCATGGCAAGGATGAAGCTGCTGGAGCACAACCATGCTATAGCATTGCAATGGCTTGCTGAGAGGGGAGTGCCTTGCACCCCAGCTGAGCTCACTCAAACTTCACCTTGCTACCAGCAGTAGTTCAAAAATCATATTTGTTCATCATTTTCAAACCTACAGAGCCCATAACAAATCACCTGGGCTTCACAGTTTGAACGACGTGGCTCATTAAGTCAGCGGGAAATGTGCAGCATGCAGCATTTCCCAACCTGCTCGTGAACAAGCTAAGCAAACAAAAAATGCAAGTCACCTAGAAAGCGACAGTGATCTCTAAGCTCACATGCAGGGGGAATCAGTTATCCTCTGATCAACAGATTTGGGTTTATCCTTGGGGCTCCCAAGACCACAGGCAAAGCATCTGCACGTTCTCTGTGCTAATTCTCGAAAGATATCTTTCATTTTGGCATCTGCTGCTAATATTTGGTCTATGCTGTCCACCACTCACATCTCTGGAAGTGGGATTCGCCAGATGCATAGGTCGTAAATGCTGTCACTAGGCTTGTAATAGCTCTGTAGATCCGAAGGACCCGGGCTCTAATTCTATTAGAAGGCTTAAAACGAATTGAGAAAACTCACGCAAAACAAATCCTTTGACTGCCAGCAAGAAAAGCGAATGTTTCACATGAAGAGTTCATAAGAGCTTGAGCAAAATACACTGGGCTCGAGGTCCACAGCAAGACGAGAATACGGAGGAATTAAGAGGCACTAAAGGCAATTTCCTTTCCAAAAGTCATACTCAAATCCAGAAATACTTTGCACTAACGCGTCATCCTTCGTTAGCACCATGAAAGATTTAAGATAGTCAAAGCAAACCAAGATAATTTGGGGGGGCTTTTGGACCAAAATAACAATCGCCTTCCAGAACTCTTCTCTGGGAGACACAGCAACCCAAGCACACAAAGAGAAGTCTGAAATAGCATTGATGGTCGGCACGTAACAAAGCTTCTCCTAGATGTTGTGCACATTCAAGACTTAATGCTCCTTTGGTGCATTATCTTCAGACCTACCGCCTTTTATCTGTTGAAGCACTGCTAAAACATTTCTCAAAGCCAACTGATGTCGTGTTCTTGACTCTCTTCTACTTTGGTCAGCAGTAATTCCCCAAGTTTTTAAACATAGAGGAAAATGTCTACCTGTCAAACTAGATGAGCCTGAGAAGCAACAATCAAATTAGGAGACGGATAAGGAAATAAGAATCCAAATTCTTAGTATTTGGCATCTTTCACAGCTAGCGGGTTTGTTAAGAATCCCTTACTGTCACTGTCACCCTCATGCCCCAAGATAATATTTTCTGCATGCGACCTGTAGAAACTTGCACTGAGATTAATTAGAGATCTCAGACTGTAGGACCGCTTTGGTGCTTGGGTCCTGCACGTGGCACGGGTATTTATTTCCCTCCCTTGCTCAGATGGAAAAATGCCCGGGTTAGTCTGCTGCACTTTGGTAACCTTGTTTTACCTTCAGTGCTCGTCTCCTCTGTGCCTTTTGTACATATGCAAGCAGAACCTCGCGGCGCTATCAAAGTAATAATAGCGTAGCTTGTTAAGGGAGGGAGTTGTACTAAATTAGTCTGAAGTCTTGTGTCTCAAGGAGGACAAATAAAGGAGCTATGATTTTAAGATCAAGTGAGATCAGACCTTTTCATCACGTTTTTAGACTCTCAAATTCAGCCCTCGGAAAACCAAGGGCTATTTCACAAAGTACTCTATCTTAAGGGGCGAAAAAAAAATCTTTGAAATTCTCATGGATGGAACAGTTTATCTTCTGAATTGTTTCTGGCAGAGAACCCATTCCTGGTATTATGCCGAGTACAAACAGAGCAATAGACAAACAAAATCCCAACAGGAATTTAAGGACCTGCACACTTAGACTTAATAAATGGCTGCACTGCTCCAGTAAATCTAGGTTATTGCTGTAGTTCTAATTGTACCGAATATCTCCCAAACATCATTTGTCTTCTAACAGTCACTATCCTTTGCAAAAAAACGCACATGGCACAATAATAATAAAAACAGCTCCCTGTGGTTAAGAGTCAGAGGAGATGACGGCTCAGGCCTAACAAACTAAGCTCAACTCTGCAAGCTACAGATGTTTAAAAAGCCTGGGGACAAGCATTCATCTGAAATGCAAAAGCAACCGCAGCCACCATCTAATTGACTGCAGGCTTAGCAGAAACAAGACAAGAAGTTGTCCACTCTCAAGATCCCTGCTTTAAGGTTGACCTAGCTAAAATCTCCAACGTGAAGTCACTCAAGACACAGCCTGCACAAGACTCCTCTCCCGCACACATACTCCCCAAGTTCAGATGGTTTGTTTGGAAGCAGAGCGCCTGCTATGTGTGCCATTAGATTGCTATCAAGCCTCCAAAATACAAAAGCCACACATAGTCTAGGAGAGAAGTACCAGTGCAGATTCGCTCCTTTTGGGTAGGTCTTTACTTAGAGCGTGGAACTAAAGCTGGATCTCAAACCCGCTGCACAATGTCATGCAAGCCACGTTGTTCTTGCAACAACAAAGAAATCGTCCCTCTGTTGAGAGACGCTTACATGTCCTCAGTTCCGAGAGCATCAAATATTAAATAAACTGCCAAGGGCAAGATGAATTATCTAAATACTATAATGGATTAATGATCCTGGAAGCAGAGGGTAGTTCAAAAGCCAAAGCAGGACAGGCACTATCTCATCATTCTGTTTAGAGAAGCATCCAAGTCACATGCTTGACCAAGGCAAAGAAAATGTGTACTAAGCGGAGAGGTCACAATTGGCAATTCGTGGCATATAATTACCACAGCTGAAGAGAGCAAGGATATGAGCACATGAAGAGGGCAAAGCAACAATCCTGGAGTGCATGGAGGGTGCTACAGCTGAAGGATGCTCATTAGATGGGAAGAGAGAGGCATGGTGCTGTAGGGCAGTTCATGCTGAGCCAGTGTAGCCAACCCACACTTGACCGCTCAGCGCATAACCCACGCCAAGCAGGTGAGTCCACAGCGAGCCCCTAACCACTGCCAGAAAGCACTGGGGGCTGTTCTGCTCTTTTTCTGTAGTGCAAAATGACCCCTCAGCTCACAGGCAGGTGCTAATTTGGGATTGCAAGTGCTGCTTTAACGCATGAAAAGCACTATCCTGGCTGCAATCCTATGAAATTACAGTGGAGAGGGCTCATTAAGAACTCTTTAGCAAGTTCTCCTGCTTTCACATAAATGATTATATCACCTTGAGAAGTGTTAATGAAACCCTTGAAGTAAAATTCTTCTGGTCTCCCAGGCACAGAAAACAGTGCAGCAGGTAAAGCTAAATCCTTTCACTTTATCACATAAGGACATGTCAGTTTACCAAAAAACCCATAACAATGATGAGTGAGAGCATTTAAGTTCTTGACCATCCCTCCCTCCTCTGTGGTACCCAAAGAAGCCTGCACTGGTGTGGTGAGGTAAAATCAATGTCTCTTCCAAGCCCGTGTACTCGTGACAAGTGCTACCCGCTGGGGTTGAACAGGCTGTCTCAAAATCGAAAGACTGCACCGTTTCGATAAACATCATAAATCTGGCAAGCTCGCAAGCTTCCTCTGAATAAACACGATGGCAAACTGGTGTATCATCTGGCTGTCTCGCAACACATCACTGTAGGGCATCGTGGTTTATCCTTGCTCCGTAGACCCTAAAACCCCTCGGAATCGGTTTAAAACCAGCACGTCCTAAGCAGAAAATGAATCGGAAGACAATTCAGGAGGCTGCCCAAGCGTAGTAGATGGGCATCAAGGTAAATACGAGCTCTGCATATGTGTCAGCATCAGCAACCACAGCATCCCTTCACGTGAAATGGAGGAAAGGAGTTCTGGGGCACAGGAGTCATGGCACTAAAGGAAGGAAGAAAATAAATATATATATACCTATGGAAGGGAATCCCTCCATGTGATATTCACCCTGGAGCCTCCTAGGAGATATCATTCCAGCAACGAGGACAACGTGGAAGGTCCTATCGGTCTGAAAACCTGGCAAACCCGCTGAAGGCATCTTCAGCAAGTCTATTCCCCATTCAGTTCCAAAACATTTGCTTTTCTCGTCTTACTTCACCACCTGTGTGGGTGTCATGTCCCATTATTGAACAATAACACAGTTTCTAGCACACAGAACAAATCAATACTTTTTTCTGTTTTATTTACTTTCCCCCCACCCCAACCAAGGCTGGATTTTAGATTATTTAATATCCTGAATATTTTCTTTTACAACGTAGGGAAATGTGGAATGCGTATTGAATGCCTGCCACAAAGCACAATCTGAAAGGAAAGTTAAAAAAAAAGAAATAAAAAAGACAAAAAAGCTGCTGGTGAATGACTGCTCAATTTGTGATTTATAGCAAAGTTTTACTTTTCATTATGAAAAAGGAAAAGGAAGAGCACACCATGCAGAGGTGCTGTAATCCAAAACACACTTCCTTTGCAAGAACACAAGCTATTTAATCTGAATTACATTCCTAGCAGATTATTTAAACTGCACTTAATCCTCGTGTGACCACTTTTAATCCCAATTCAAGTGGCTGCAAATCAGGATTAGCCAACTCCACTCATCTACAATGACTGAATGCATTTTAATTCTGAACAAAATCATCCACATGGGGATTTATTTTGCTTTAACTCCCTCAAAGTTAAAGCCAATTAGTTAATACCACAATGCTGGTGGCTTAAAACGAGGAAAAAAAAAAGAAAGGACCAAGGAAAACATCTAACCTCTACGGGAATCACTGTGGTTTGCCTAGCTGTGAGAGCTGACCTTGTAAAGCAGGACAAGTTTCATCAAGAGAAGCTTTGCATACACCACTTGAGTCAAAGCTACCAATATATTGCAAATTCCTGGAAAATTAACCCAGTTGGACCTTTATTCCTATCATCTACCCCATTAAAATCCCCAGCCTTTGTGTTCTCATATCGCTGCGCGTGAATTGACTCAATTCAGTCATTCCCAAACCATCGGAGAACTCTCTGAAAAAAACATATCGTGTTTTGATAAGCAACTGTGCACACCTAGAGAAAAACCCCATAAAGAGTAAGAAAGGACATGTCTTAAGCCAGCTACGCTCGCTGAACATCATCATTCAGTGGGAAGCAAGAAAGGCTAGGAAAGGTGATGCACGCGTGCTGCGGAGACCACGCATTCCGCGGCTCGGCCATCTGAGCACCCCAGTGTTGGACAGCTCTTCCGCCAACGCTATGCAGGGCGCTGAGCCATCGCGCCAGCAGGACAGCAGCCAGGACAGCTGGCTCAGACTTTTACCGAGATGAAAGCTGCTGTCTTGCTCTGTGCAACTCAACAGAAGATCACGAAGGGGATGACGTCCCAAACTCTTGACCAGGCTCATGGATAACCACCAGGTCCGTAAGCCCCCTACGAGCCTTGGGCTGTTCTCATAGCCCAAGTTCCAGCTCCACTTTCCCCACAGTGTCTTGCAAACCATGACGCTCATGCTTCCTTTATTTTAAAACCTCTCCCAAGGCAAGATTTTGCATTACTGGGATGAAAGTCATCCTCTGACCCCCTTCTCATTTGGCCAACATCCTCTTCTGAGAGCTGACAAGTACTGCACCGTTGGCTGACACAGCTGACAGGTATCAGGCAACTAAACAATTACTGTTAACTACTTTACCTACTCCCTTTTTGCTTTTCCAGGGACTCCAAGATGTGCTTTTACTCTACACTTACCACTGTAATCTCTCAAACACTGGCAGGGAGCACATTTTGCTGTACCACTGAAAGGCGTCACGTTTTCTCCTCTCCCCTTCTACGAAGCAAAAGAAGCGTGCTTGCAAACAAAATCAAGCTCATGCCAAGCTTCATTAGGCTCTACAACTAATGGCAGTCTCTTTGGGTCCCAGCTAGTGATTGATTTCCCCACACACCTTAGAATTAATCCTGCTTCAAAGGTTAATAAACATCTTGACAGAAGAACTCTAGTGGTGGGTTCTCGTTCAGCAGCAATAACCACGCAAATGTCATTAGAAAACACACTGGAGGGGGCAGGGGGGCAAAACTTAGAAGCGAAAAAATAAGAAGAAATTAATTCCTCAACTTCCTTCAGACATTTCACTGAGGGACGCAAGTGCAAACTAGAACCATCCAGTATAAACATATATTCGGCAAGCTTTTAATAATAATACAATAAACATGTAAAAAAATCGTGCTTTGACAGTCTCTTTTTCAGGAGGATTTGATAAATTGGTGTTTTATAGGCACAATTTTAAAGGTTCATTTTAACACCATCTAAAAGGCAGCAACTATTGTATTACATCGCAGTCATTGGTGAATCAGCTTTTGTAAAAACCTTTGCAAACAGCCAAAAAGAAAGAAAACGAGGTAGAGAAATAATGGCTATTATACGCACAAGAAAGCAACTTTAAAAGATGCAGCATATATCAGGAAAGGCATTACCATCCTCTTGTTAAATTCAAATATGCTTTGAGATGCAGAACAGTCTTTTCTCCCAGAAGCGCCCAGACAAAGGCAAATAGCTCCCGATAGAGTGTATGCCACGGAGAAAATGTAAATGTAAAAGCAGACCTGAAAGTCTAGGCACAATCTTATCTCTCAGAGCATTTTAGGAGAGGATTATATTCCAGTGAGTAAAAAGTAATGAAGACTGTGACACTGAGATTTACCGTACTAGAGCAAGAGCTTCCTGATACCCCAGGGTTGCCGCGTCCGACTGAATTAGCCGCATTTCAACATCCAGGATCCTCTTGAACTGACCTTATTCTCAAAGTGACAATCTTCCCCCAGACTGTAGCTGGTAAGCCTCATACGAAGCCAACAAGGAAAAACAGAAAAAAAAAAAAGAAAAAGAAAAAGAAAAATTGTGCCACTTTTCCAGCGGGTTACGACTTTCACATGGAAAGCTTCCTCGGCGGCCCTTGTACGGCTGCATGACAATGCAGTGTGGTCCCCATCAAATGTATTTGTTTGGTCCTGGCATTGCCTCGTTGCTTTAGTATTTCCATACACTCCTTGTGTAATTGCTAATCAGTCGGCTTTCCCACAGAGACTGGAAACCCAAGGAAGCAATGAACCATGCAGAAGGTTCTCCAAGCCTTGACCCCACCAGACCAGGCGAAGAGAAGCCATCTCCAAGCCCACACCTCCACCGCCGGCGTTCTCGGATGGCTGATTTGCTCCAAAGAGCTGTGAATGAATTCCTCCTACACGAGCTTTGCCTGAAGACGAACCAACTCCAGGGAGCAAATCTGATTTCTACATAATTAGTAGACTCTGTAACCCATCACTCATGGCACCCATGGGCTGCCTAGATTCCGTAGATGCAGAATTACCTGCAGGCGTCTCTCCAATACTGTGGTGTGAAAGGCTGGAGGCTTAAAACATTTAAGTGCATTGTGATAAACACTCTGGCCTCCTCCCCAGGTGCTGACATGTCTGGGCTTAATAGCGTTATCGCCTTAATAGTGTTTGGACTTATTTCTCACCAAGTCACAAGATGGGGGAGAAAGGTACATCAGCAGCTCGCAATCTGCCAGCCCAAATAAGCTTCTTCTGTTCCTTCTCTTTGCCTCCACTACCAAGCGCAGATGCTTTTCAAAGCATTCCTGCGAAACGCCAGAAAGCCCTGCAATCCTCGGGTCTGCTACGTAGGATCAACACTCGGCGCTTTCCAGGTGAGGGGTATATTCCTTCTGAAAATACCACGCTATCACGTGTATTCCCTCTGTAGTTGTCCTTGCAGACTCCAGGAACAGAGGAAATTTCTGGCTAAACATGCACAAAACTGTCCATCAGGTAAGCACAAAGCAGCAACGAGACCCACAGCTCTCTTCAGGACAACATATATTCATACAAAATAAAATCTTTTCCCAGCTACCTACTGTGTAACCATAGGAAAAGCCGCTTTAACTATCCACATCTCCATCTGCCCTTCTCCACACCACCCACACAAGCTATTTGCATGTTTATTGCATATTTATATAGCACACCTCAGTGGGATGCTCCATGTGCCACCAACATACATGTCCCTTTGGTCTCCAAGCCTACACATCCTTGCGTTCAACGCCAGACCCAGACCCACGCCACCATCCCACAAAAAGCCACAACAAAGACACTGCGGAATTATTACCAGGCTTCCTCCAGAGTGTGAAATACTTGGTGTATCTATCTGTAAACTGACCACATCTGTTGATGCTCATTATTTGCTCCCGTGGTGTGCTGTCAGGCCATACAATCTGTTAGCTGTGTATTTAATTGGGTCCAAGAGCCGCTTACCTTTCAATATCTAATTTTGCTGAGAAAACCAAACGATATGACGTTTCATTTGCTACAGCCATTTTCCTAGACAGCGGGATAAATGGGCAAAACCATTTAAAGGCCACGGTCTTCTTCCATTGAATGGTTTGAAGGCAACCACAAGAGCCTTCCCTGCACATTTGGCGTCATCCCCTTTGTTTAGCCTTGCAGCAGCAACGGGGGTCGTTCACCTGTGCCTTCAAAAACTGCCAGTCCAGCATCACCACTGGTTTGGCCCTGGTACATCCATGAACCATGCCAGGCAGCGAAACACAGATGCTCCAAGGTCTCCAGATGAATGAACAAAGCTGCGGAGACCCACTTTGACCTTTGCAGGTGACCTTACATTCTTCTAGCACCATGGCGAGGGTAGGAGCCCACCAGGCCCCAAACAAAGTTTGTAAGGACTTACATATCCACCTGCAGCAACCTCAGACAGTCGCTGCTCAGACACTATCATGGCCAACAACTTCAACGTCTTTGCTCTCCTCCTACCATCAACTCGGAAACAATGGGCCAAAAAATTCATATTTGACCAGCGCTTGCTGGAGCACGGAGGCTTTTCCAAAGAGCGCAAGGACATCTGAGAAGCATTAGTTCCTTGCGAATTGGGGTAGGGAGGTCTGAGTGGGAATAGGATCGCCTACAAGACCTCAAGAGCACCAGAGGCAAGGGATGCTTCTTCATCAGCACAGCTCTGGAATCCTCAGTGGAGCACAGGATTAGAGAAGTCCAAACGGACTGCGAGCAAGCTGGAAAACATCTACTTCAGGCACAGAGCTGCTCATGCTGTAATTCACTGAAGTGCAGCTGCATTAGCACAGCTCTGCACTCAAGGTTAATTATTTCTGGCTCCGTCAGGGCTGATTCACCTCCAGCGGCATGCTGACACAGCGGAACTTGGCTTCAGAAATAATTTTGAGGTTTCTGCAGCACATTGCGTGGCACAGCGGAACCGGACCTGGAGTGGCTTTACTAGTTTTAGGGAGCGTGCGGACTGTTAAAGCCAATCTTAGCTCGTTCCACCTTAAAATAATAAATACGTGCCCAGACATAGGCAGATTCCAGGCTGCTCTGGGGAAAGATGTAGCCTACCCTCTGACTGCCAGAGACGCAAAGTTGAGCAGCTTATGTAGGACAATTGCAGATGTAACTTAAAAATAAAAAGACCCCAACCAAACAAAAACTGAAGCGCGCTAAAAAAAACCCAAAACACACCACAACCTCACAAAGAATTAAAAAAAAGAAAAGAAAAAAGAAAAAGGACAGCTCCACCACAAAAAAAACCAACAAAAAAAACCCCAAACGAAACCAGCCCCCAAACCAGCAAATCACAAGCATGACAAGGACTGTCATTTTCACACTTCTCGGATGGGGCTGATCTACATTTTAAAACAAAAACTTCAAAGAGATCCAACCACTGATTCTTGCAGATATTCCCAACAGGCTCTTTTCCTCCACTTCCCGTATCCAGCTCGCCCTTATTCCCATCCTCATCTAAATAAAATACTGATTCTGAATTCTCCTCTCCAACCTTTGAGGCCACTCGTCGTCATCTCCAGCTCGTTTTTAGGGATTTTTGTCTTGCTGCAAAATAATAACCAAGATGGCCTGCTAAGCCATACGTAACATACTGGCAGAGAAAGGTACCACTTAAGTGATGTGTGTGTGTGTGTGTATATATATATATATATATATATAAAAGTAACATACATAACATCTGTGGCATTAAAAGCAGATTTCATTTCTAAGTAAGTGAAGGAGGAGGAACAGGACCCCTAAATGCCATTTGAACAATTCACAGTACCTCCATTTATCTGCATCCCCCACTTTTCCGCCCATCTCAGCCAAATACTTGTCTCAAATCTGTACGTTTGCCAAAAAACTCCCCGTCAGTGCTCATAGCTCTGCTAATTAGTAAGGTGTGGGTGCTAAATTGGAAGTTCAGGGGAAGAAATTATGAAATTAGGCAACAGGAATGAGTTCAGAAACTGCCCGCGGCCCAGCGCTGTTATAAAAATATTCCTAGAAGAGGCATTTTATTTCAGAGACAAGCAAGCGAGCTAAGCGTCGATCTTCGGTTACATTAATGCAGGAAAAGCACACAGTTTTATTTAGTTTTCCCATTCTGGCTCCTTTAATAGCACTACTGATTTCCTCTGCTTGGGTATGATTAGTCAGGGGGTTGGGGAACCCCCTCTTTTTCTCTGACGGAACATAATTTGCAATTCAGATCTTAGTTATGGTGACTCAAGGAAGAACGTTTTCATTTTAAGAAGAGGAAAACTGGAGGAAAGAAACAAGTTTGAGGCATCAAAATGAGAGCAAGTTAAGCCTCCACAAGTGCCGTGAGGTTGAGGAGACCCTTCAGGTGCCTTGAAATAGGAGCAGTGTCATGAAGAACCAAAGTCTTGCCAAGCCTTTTCTTTATATTTTATCGTATTCTTTTGTTCTATTTTTTCCCCTTAACAGGAGTAATTTCTGGGCAACACATCCAGCCTAGCAACCCTCTGACCTAGACAGAGGTCCAGGAAAAAAAAAAACCAAGATTCAACAAATCACGCTCTGCTGACATCGGTCACCCCAAAAGATAACTAAAGAAAAATATCTCAGGGGTCAAACTTGACCTAAAGACAAACACCCAGACCCGTGCTGTGGCAACCTGAGCATTTAATGAAGCATTAAACCAAAAAGTGAGTATCTGGGAATGTGCTGAACCGTTCGAAACGTTTATGCTTGGTAGGACAGTGGTGCTGTGCCATGCTCTGATCGTGGCTGTCCATAAGCAAGAAAACGGGCAGTTTTGGAAGGTTTAATTCAAAAAGGTAAAGCAAGTAAAAGCCAAAGGGGGAAGCAGCTGTGAGAAAAGGCAGCAGCTTTCCCAGTGTTGCACAGCAGTCATAGGCAAAGGCCCCTCTCCTACTCATCCCAGCAAACAAGGGGTCAAGCCCATGGTCAAACGACTTCCTTCAAGGCAAGGCAGAAGCAGCGGGGATCTCCTCTTTCACCAAAATGCTGGGGTCTTCCTCATTCCCATGCAAATATCCCTTGGAAATACAAAACAAGGGGGAACCCATGTACATGCACATCCAGCCCTAGGGCATCCTGCTATTCAAGGGAATTCAAAGGCTTAAGGAGCTCTCTTTTAGAAGGAAGCACTGGGCCTAAAAAATGGCAATCTTACCATTGAGTTGCTCATTGGTGCTCTGGCAAGTTCAGCCTGACAAGAAAATATCCACAAATCCAACCTCTATGTCCGTCTCTCCAAAAATTCACCTTACACCGGGATAATTTAGCCACCCTAGACTACACATTTGATGTAAAAAAAAAAAAAAAACCAACCCAAAAAACCAAAGCAAAATCAATCATACGAAACTAAGAACACATACCTCGGGTTTAAAATAACACAGAAAACCAGCGCTTAGCAGGCACAAATACAGACAACTTAATGCTGATGACCTGGTTTAGTGTTGCTTATGCACATTGCATTTCAGAAAAAGTAAGAACAGAAGAAAAGAAAAAGGTGCCATCACAGCAAAATCCATAATAATCTCAGAGCGCCACGCAATAACCCTACTCTGCAATTTCTCTCCGTTGCTGATGGCATAAATACCAGGGAATTCAGTGAAAGGGATCTGCTCTCAGGTGAATTTAAGAGTTTGTAATTTCAGACGCAGAAATGGCTTTGAATTACAGGGAGAGAAGGAAGAGCTGTGAAAAAAACAGGAAAAAAAGCTAAATAATCCGGCTTCTTTTGTAAGTGCTACGAGGTGCTGTTCACATCCAAAGGCTCAGTTTGAAAGGACAAGTCCAAACAACAGGTCCAACTTGTCCCCTATATATTTAAAACATATTTAATGGGGAAGGAGGACTGAGCTATGCTCTTCTGTGTTAGCTAGTGATTTTATTTGGTAGATATTGAAGGCTGAAAGCATTTTTAACCTGCTTTACAAAAAGAATGCATGAATTGTGGTGTTTCACATGGACATCAACCCCCAAGTAAGCTCCTATTAGCACAAAAAAAAAAAAAAAAAAAATTCAACTTCCTCTTAAATTCCAGCTCTGGTTTAATGAATCATTAGAAGCTACGAAAATAATCAACCTGGAACAGCCTGCCTCAAGACAGCATTACCCCCAATCCCTTTGATGAGTAGTGTGGAGCTCTGCATATCACCCTTCATCCTACCCATCTCATTTTTCAGTTTAAAAAAGAAAAAATGGAAATTACATTGCTTCGCGAATCCTCGTCTAATAAAAAAGAAAAAAAAAATGCCCCTGACAAGCCATCAAAAGAACACGAACCACTCAAAGTGCCCTTGCTGTTTCGAGCGTGTTCAGCATGAAGGGAGCTCATGCTCCCTTCGTGCTGGAAAAAAAAAAGGGGGTTTTGCACATATTTTCACCTCGGCAGCAGCTGAGCAGGACAGACGGCATCTCCAAGCACGGCTATTTCCAAATTCATGAGAACGTCACCCGGGGAACCCGTGCCAGGAACCGTGCTTCAATTCCAGCTGGAAACAAAGAGCGATTCCACACCTCAAGTCTCTTGTGGTGGTCAAGTGGAGGGAGTAGAAAGAAATCAGTTCAATTCTAGCAACAAGTCTAAATAGATCAGTGTTTTAAAACCACAAAGAAAAGGAAATATGTGGTTGTTCGACCCTGCTGTTTTTCACAGGGAAGAACTGCCTGCAAGCCCTCAACAGAGGGAACCTGCTGCCCTCTTGAACTTCGCAGCTCCCAAAGGATGCTCAGCTGCGTTGCAACCATCGCGGACCTCCCGCCAAGTGGTGGTAGCCTTCCCTTGCGAGGTCTTCTAGAGAACAACCTTAGTCGCTTCCAAGCACAACAGGGCAGCGGATCCAAGGCTCGCAGAAGATTATTGGCTGGTGCCAAATGCCATTTTCTCAACCCTTTTTTCAGGTTTAACAAGGCAAGGCATATGCTCACAACAAGCATAATTTTACGTACGCCTACACGTAGAAATTTGCAGACAAATTAGGGCTCATGCTCCCTGTGTTACGCATCTAAAGGACATGAACCAGCTTCCCAGGAGGAACCACCAGCTGCAGTTGATGCAGCCCTAGCCCCAGCCAGTGTCATTGCTTGGGGACACTGTTTGTCACGCCAGCTTGAGCTTACGGTCATGTAGTTACACAACCTCCTGTCCAGACTTGGCTTGCGACCAGCGCAGACAGGTAAATGCACTGCAAAAGCAGCGTTTCCATCATTATTTATGATGCAGAAACATAAGAGCCTAGCACAGAGCACACCAAGCAAACACTACTGTTTTAACAGCTGCTACATACCATGAACCCACAGAATAATTTAGGTTGGGACGGGACCTCCAAAGGTCATCTACTCCAGCCTGCAACCCATGCTTCTCTCCGGCTTCATTCATGACCTGACGTGACAGGCTAAGTCCAAACCATTTTCAAAGGCAAAAAAATGAGAAAGCAGCTCTTTCTGAACATGAAGGTCAGCTGGCACAATAATCCGAGTAAGCCAGCAACACAAATACAGAGGCTTCAGCACAAACACAGAAGGTCTTCTTCCAATACGAAGCCAGGCTGAACCTTCCAGCTCTATCTTGCACATGTATAAAGCCAAAGCACAAGTTACTGGAATATACAGAAGACGTTTTCCAGGCACTACAAAGAGAAAGACATCAATTCCCACAGAAACATTCCTCCTCAGTGCATTCTGAGACACGCATCTCTGCACCAACGCGCATTTCATTTACCGTTTGTCCACCACAGTGAGCAGATTTGCCTCTGCTTGAAATCAAGTTGCTGACTTTGCTAAACCGGACCCCGGAAGATATTTTCCAATCAATAGACGTTATTTTCGTCACAGCCAGGGCTCCCAGCATTCATTCCAGAAAACAGACAGGCAAATACACCTCCAAAATACAAAGCATATCCATCTAAGAGTTGATTCCCCCTCACGTTAGACACCAAAAAAGAAAAAACGCCGTCAGCAACGTGGGCACAAGCTATTAACTCCTTTCATATAGCAATTTAAAAGCTTTTTTTTCTTTTGATAAGCTGCCTGTCTGTCTCCCTCCCACCTCCTATCACTTCCACTCCTTCCCACGATTCCAGAACTTCCCAGCTCATGAAGTTCAAAGGCAAGCCGAGGTCAACGTCACCTCCACTCTTTAAAGACCAGTGCAGCAAGAAATACCAAACTTGTGATACGCACAAATACCTGCCCTGAAACGGCTGAGATTCTGAGTACTAAGGAGAGTCACGACGTCACCCACCATTGTTTCGATAAACTTAAATATAAGGATTGTGCAAAGGTACCACAGAATGTTTCTTTTAGACGCTATATGAAGCGTACGCTTGCAAGTATCTGAGACAATAACAATTGGGTGAGACTGAAGTTTAACAAAAACTTCCCGCTTTTATATTACAAAAGCCTGGCTGAAACCGCTTGGGTGTCACGGACCATCCATAAGAATATTAATAATTCAGCTTTGAATAAGAAAAGTGAAAGCACGAAGAGCAGTGAAAGGAGGAGATACTTGGGCTTTGCAGGATTGCATTCAGTGCACATGACAGGGGCTCAGCAGAGGTTCAGTGATCCTTGAAATTGGTCTGGCAGTGGGATTGTTACCGATTTAAAAAGAATATGCACATATTTCAAAGACACTCTGCTTCGTGGTGAACTTCTGTCACTTTGGAGCTGAGCGTTGCCAGTTTTCCCGGACTAATTGCTCTTCTAGAAAAGGACACAGACCTTAACATTGGATCAGAGAAGTGGAGATTCTCTTTGTTACAAATAAAAAAAAGAAAAGAAGATAAATTTTAAAAAATTAACTAAATCAGTGCAGCTTCTCTATTGAGATTACGAAGAGTTTTCCTTTGCCCAGTATTTCCCACTGCAACAAAATTCCCTTTATTCAATCCATAGAAATGCTTCCTCTATTACATTAGTGGAAAATCTTTCATGCAGATGACAATTATTTCTTTTTTTCCCCGTTTTTAAAATGAATTCAATGAGAAATGTGTGCTGTGAATTCATGCTCTCTGTCCTAGGCATCCTACGAGCAGGCCGGCAACCAACACTTGGGAAAAAAAATGAATAAATCCCAATTTTGGACTGGTGAACGCCCAAGGAGAGGCGTTCATCTTGCAATTATCTGCCAGAAACCTCATTTTTATCCCTTCGAAGGGACAACCAACGCATGAACCCTTCCCAGGACAGTGGTCAACTGCAACAGCAGGAGCAACAAGTGGGAATCCGGTTGCAACCAAGTGGAGCTCAAGCAACAAATAAAATCCTACTTGGCCCACGCTGTGAAGTTCATCTTCGTTTCAACCACAACCATCATTACCTAAAACTCTTGTGTGATGGGGACCGTGGATCAGTTGAGGCATGCGCACGTGCTCTCGTATCTGGAGATGCAATGGGAAGTATTCGGCTTGTGTCCATCCATCTCCTACATCATCCAAAGACTCTGACCAAACAAGGAGCCCACCTGGAAAGCCACCTGTGTCATCCTTGGCTGAGTGTTCAGCGTCTCCTGGCAGTGTCCCAGCCTGAGGTGCACAGAAAGTATGGAGGGGAAAAAAAAATAATCTATCCAGTCATTTAATACCTAATTAATTCAAGCACATGGTATGCTCGAAATGTTTTGGGTTTTGTTTTTTTTTATAAAGGAGGGAGTTACCCTATCAATCTGGTTATATTGACGGGCCAAGAAGCTGTCACCATGGCATTTCATTGACAGTCTGTAGGAAAACCCGCTCCAAACGCCCACCACCAGAACTGGTGAGTAGAGCTGCTCGAAGTTCCCTGCCTGGTTTTTAGAATCCTCTAACATAAAAGAAGCTTTTGCAAGAAAGAAAGAAAAAAAATCATAATTCCAGGGGTTAGGACAGGGAGATTTTCCGTAAATTCCATTTTGGAAAAAAAATTAAAATAAAAATAAAAATAACAGAAGTCTCTGATTTCTTCCCTTCTCCCATACCAGGAGCTTCAGCTAGGAAGGTTCTTTTGCTCGGAGTGGTGGAGAAGGGCTGATGTGGAACAAATCCTCCCCTCCAAAGAAGGGTCATTGGTGGGTACAATGGCTTCCTTTTCAAAGCTGGATTTCAGATATCTAAAAAGAACATCTGTTTTGGAGAGAAACTGCAACTTCCCGAGACACAATGAGACACGTTGCGTGAGAAACAGCCCACGCTTATTTGGCAGCGTGTTTCTCAGAAGCAACCCGCTCCACTCAGGTCACTACCAGGAATGGCAGAACCTGCTCTACCTGAGCAGAAAGTTCTACTCTTGCGGCCAGCAAGAGGGTTGAATGCGTTGCTTCTGCCTTGCCTGCCAGGAGCCAACACCAACTAAGCTTCAGGCTGCAAACTCACTAATTGAGCCTTCAAACAAGCTGCCGTGCAAAGTTGCTGGCATCCACAGAGCAGCACCCCTGGAGACCTTTGTCCTGCAGCCATCCAGGCCCTTTGTCAGGTCTACAGGAGTATCTGCCGCTGAAGAACGCACTGGAACTTCTCCCGTGCTCTGCAGATCAGGATCACGGCTCTTTCTAAAGAGCAGTCCTCCACCCTCGTCCGCAGCAATGAGCTTGGTACAAGAACCGTTTGGTGGAGTTTTCTGGCAGCAGAGGAGACTAAATGATCGTAATAGTCTTTTCCTAACCTAATGGTTTCCCCACAATGAACCCATGTTAAACGCCTCGTTTGGAGCACAAACAAGAACCCCACGGCATGCAACGGCCAGCTCCGACCCGCAAACGGGAAGCTCAAACACGGTGAGGCAACCCGTCTGGCAGGAATGTCTTCCTAATGATGCCCATAACTCACCCTTAAGCTCGCACACGCCAGCGCCAAGTAGGACATTCCCTCCCGTGGCAACAAGGAGCAGCCGAAACACTGCCACTTATTTCCGACCGAAGATTTTGAACAAAGGCATTGGCGGCCCCAGCTACAGGAATGTTGAACTTTTTCCAGCCGTTCCTTGCTCCGCTACAAGCATTAGGTCACAACGATCACGCGACCCCCTTCCAAAACCATCCCGACAGCGCTGAAAATAGCACAGATCCACCAGCCCTAGGAGCATCAGTGCAAAGCCCAAGTGGAGGATGAGACTTTCCCCCCTTGCCCAGCAAAGTGTGGGTCCAGCGTGCGGTGGGTCTTTCCCCACGTGCGCGTCACCAGAACCAGGCGCAGAATGGGCCCTCTCGCGGTAAGCGCAGCAAGCAAGCACTGCGCTGGAGAAAAATCCTCCAGCATCGAACCGAGAGGTAGCAGAGAGAAAATGCTGCACTGCCTGCGGCGACGCTGGCAATCCCAGAGTCGCCCAGGTTACCAGCCTGGAAAATCATACAGAAGATTAAGAACATATAATTCCTTCCTTCCATATAATTCCTTTCTAAATTGTATAAAGGGCGGGGGGTGGAATAATGCCCAGTTGCCTGTGAATTATGATCATCCAGGCACGTTAAAAAATTGAGCATTAAGTGCAACCACGCTCCGCTGCTGCTTTTTTATTTTTTAAGGCTGTAGAAGGTATTTTTAAGGTTTAAAAATTATGCCCAAAAGGACCCTGCATGCTCCATCGCAAGAGTTTTCACTCGTATGCCTCCAGCTGCAGAATGCAAAAAAAAACCCTCAAACCATTCAGCTGCAATAGGAGATTTTGGGGCTCTTTTAGAGCAAAATCTTCCTTTGCTAAAACATAACCTCGTTTCAAACTGGCCCCCAATTCGTCTGCTCTCTGCTCCCTGGCATGCCGTCGGAGGAGGTTTCCTCCTAACTGAACAAATTCAGTCCAGCTCCAAGGGCTATGCTGTCTTTTTGCTATTTCGATTGCGGAGAACCACCTTAGCCGATCTCAATGACAACGCTGTCGCCCCCCCCGACACGCAAGCTGCACGCTCCCCTGTAACTGTAGCGTCAGTCACTCCACGCCAGAGAGCAAACGAGCCTCCAGGGTCGTTTCGCTCCGATGTTAACGCCGGCTGCAATGGCAAGCTCGCTGTTGCCTTTTACACCCCTCCGCAACACGCCATCCTCGAGCAGTATCACCGTGTAAAGGACACGGCGGTGCTCGACACCCTGCGAAAAATAGGATTGCAAACCGAGCAGGCGCACGTTGCCGTCCAGATACGGCTCCCAGGGGTGAAGAAAAGGAAAAAAATCAGGGAAAGCAAGACAAAAGCATTAGCAACCATCGCTCCAATGACTCCGAACTGCCCACTAGAAACCCCTCCGCCCTGTAAAAATCGATTCCGGCCACCTGCGCTTCCCATTGAGCGGCCCAAGCTGCATTCTGACGGATCAACGCGTGCCTGCAGCGGTAAGGGTGGATCCTACCTCTCTCTTTGGGGCGAAGCGCTAAAACCGAGCACAGCAGCGGAAGGCACATCAGACAATGACACTGCAATTTATCAAGGACTGGGAGGGGGAGGGAAAAAAAAATTAATAAGAAGAAACCACGAACCCATCGCTCCGAGCTTGTCCCTTCCGTATTATTCTTACCCCGCACGATGCCGAGAGCGCTAAAAGCCAGAAAGTGCGGAGGACAAACATTGAGGGAGCGGGAGCGCCCGAGCTCTGCCAGGGATGCTCGGATGCGGCGGTGGGTGAAGGAGGATGGCGGGGTTGGGGGACGGCGGATAGGGGCACCCCACTGCCCACCGGCTCCCTCCCGGCCGCACGCGCCTCCCCCCCCCCGCCCCAGG
>VZSC01008120.1:58240-78146 GCA_013398225.1 Steatornis caripensis | reverse complement strand
TAGTCCTTGTCTTTAAGATCACCCAGGCAAACCCCCTGCCGGCCCCCCGGAGCCCCACGCTCACCTCTCCCACGGCGAGCCTAGAGGGGCGGTTTGCCCCGCATCGCTCCCCCCGTCCCCCCGCCGTCCATGGCCGGTTACCCTCCAGCTCCACCGTTCCCCGGCCGGAGCAACCCGGCACCGGCGGAGCCGGGCTGAGCCGCTGCCGCAGGGGCCGCCCCGCCCCGGCTCCGAGCAGAGGAAGAGGAGGGGGAGGAGGAGAAGGGAGGAGGGGGCGGAGGAGGAGGNGGAGGAGGAGGAGGAAGAGGATGCGCTGCCCGCCCCGCGCCCCGCCCTACGGCCGCAGCCGCGGTACCCCTGCGCATCCCCGGTCCGCCGTGGTCCAGAGCATCAGCGTCCCCCCGGGGCCAGCCCGGCCATGGGCAGCCCGCTGCGGCAGAGGCGGGGAGGCTGAGGCACTGGGGTTGTCTGTTAACTGGTTCTTCATGACGAAGCCCCTGCGGATGTTTCAATAAATAAAGAAAAAGGAAATAAAAGCGGGGTTAGGCGCCTTTATTTCGTCCTGGCGAAGCCCAGGCGAGATTAGCGGGCGTCTGTCTCTTTTCCCAAGGATGAACGGGAACGGCTTCGAGTCGCGCCGGGGGAGGTTTAAATTGGACGTTAGGAAAATGTTCTTCACCGAAAGCGTTGTCAAGCACTGGAACGGGCTGCCCGGGGAAGCAGTGGAGTCGCCGTCCCTGGAGGGATTTAAAAGATACATAGACACGGCGCTTAGGGGCGTGGTTTAGTGGTGGGATTTGTCTTGGTGGTGGACTTAGCAGCGTCAGGTTTACGGTTGGACTCAATGTTCTCAAGGGTCTTTTCCAACCCAAACAACTCCATGATTCTATTCTGGTCCAGAGCTGCAGATCATCTCAGAGGCTTCAAAGGGCTGGGCTGGTTTGGGTCTTGGACCACACCTTGTACAGGGCCACGTTGGGCTTGGTGGAGTAGTTTGGTTTGGCTTGCATTTTAAGTAACTTGAAGAGCACAAACGCAGAGCGGGGATGTTGTTGGTCTGTCTGTACGGCTGGCTGCGTGAGTGATGGGATGTGGGGCGGGGCCCCGGCGCGTAGGGTCTCTGCGGCAGCGGCCTCTCGTAGTGAGCAACTGCCTCCTGTTCTCACGGGTGTGAAATGTAGTAGGTAGTGAAATTCATGGGGGGGGATAGGGGGAAAGCCCTGCAAAATCCTCCCCTTGCTGTGCTGGAGGAATCGTTAGCCAAACTCTCCGAACCCTTACTTCACCCCATGGGATTTTTAAGCATAATGCATGTGAAGCCTGTGTTTTGAAGGGTTTTCTTTGTTTTAAGACTGTTGGTATGATCTGTTGGTATGGATAATGGCTTGCCTCAAAGCAGACTCAGCTACTAAGCAACTTCATTATAGGAATCCGAATGGAATTCAGCCTGCCCTGTGGAAAGTTTGGGGAATGAGAATTTTTTCTGTATCGCTACTCTCCCGTGACTCATGCCTTCATAATACCAAGTACAAAAAAATATCTGGAGACGTGATTCATGCTCCTGAGGAGGCCAGAATAGGGCAGGCTACAATATTTACCACGAGTAGCATCTTCCCCTTCGTGACGAGAGGTAGCCGTGTGCTTGCCCGTCAACAATTTCCATGTAGAGTTGCTAATGACTCTACTCTGTGTATGCGTGACGTTAGTAACTGCAGCTTTGGGCTGAGGTGAGAAGCCCGCAGGCATGCGTGGTAGAAAACTGGGTCTTGAGGCTTCTTCTGTTCGGAGAATACTTACTGTCTTTGATTCAATAGCGGCTGCGAGTCGTTTTCTAGTTTCCATATTGAATATTCCAGGATGTAGAGCATGAAGGGATTCACGCCTCCATTTCCTCCTTCCCAGTCCTCCAGGGACCTTCTGCTGATCGTCTCCATCCAGTGTTTTACAATAGGTTTTAAGCCATTTTACGGGTTCTGGTAGCAATTCTTTAGTAACTTCCAAAGTTTTAAGGGAGGCATTTGCCAGAGGGGAGATGAGGAGACAGCAGGTGGGTCAAGAAGTTAAAGTTATTTGGTATTGTTTCCCCTCTCTTTATAAATTTTCCATCCAGCAAGAGACCTCTGGGTTAGTAGACTTCTGCAGTCTCTCTCTCTATATATATATGATATATATATTTATTTTTTTAATGTCTATGGCATTAGGGCTGTATTCTGGCTTCTCTGGGAATAGCCCATTGCTCTGCAGCATTATTTGTGTGTTAATGAGTGGTAAGGAGTCTTCTCTTTCTCTTTTCCTGTATCTCCCTCTGACACTCAAAGAGCTTTTCCTGCTTCATCTCCAGCTGTCTGGGGGATTTTTTAGTCCACCTAGATACGAGTATTTCTGCCTCCGTGGACCAGGACTAATGACAGAGCAGCGAACTTCCTGGGCATCCTTTAAAGATGCTTCTTAGCCACTTCCCTCTGCATCTTCCTGTTCCCAGGATGGGAATTCTATGGGAGAGATCGCATGCTCCCAAGACTGAGGTGGTTTTTGTGACTCTGCCTTTGATCATCCTGTGGACTTCAGGCCAGGGATGCTCAGTCTTGGTTTAAGTTGGATGCAAGCAGCAAGTGTGAGGCAGTTTCTCCCCAGATTTTCTTGAGGAGGATATTGCGTGATAATAGAGTGAACCTGGGACTAGAAATGTTTGTTGCTGTTAATATACAGCTTTAAACACAGGTATGGGGCAACAAGAGCTTGGCCATGACGAGGGTTCTTGGTTGCCCTTCCTTTTTAATTACTTTGCTCTAGTTTTTGAATGTTTCACTAAATTAGCAGTGTATCTGCCACGTTGGGGCATCTCTTCATTAGACTACTCTGGAGGACCCCGTGTGTAATTAACACCAGAGCAATTGCCGTTGGCTTGATCAGTCTCACCAGGACCTGACAAAACAAACAATGTTAGCTGGGATAACGAATACAAATGAGAGAGAGAATGAGCGTGCTACCTGTTGAGGAGCAGCAAAAAAAATTCATGTCTCTGGAGAGCGGGGAAGGGAAGTCCATAAGAAGGGAGTGGGACTGGTTTCTAGTGTCAACCCCTTGGACCCGCTCTTTGGTTCCATGATAGGTGCAGCAGAAAAGAAAGAAGGGACAAGGCAGGCAGAGTTTGGTGGTCCCTCTCATATTTAATGTCACAAGGGGGTTTATTGCAGAAGTGATAAATATCAACTGCGAGTATCTTGGTGCAAATAAGAGCTCCCACCGCCCCAGTTTTGCCTCTAGGGGACACTGGCCTTGCTTGGGAAACGGCTGGTAGCGAAAAAAAAAAAAGAATGTTGAAGCCTTTCTACATCACCATTTCTCTCTTTAGTCCTTGTCTTTAAGATCACGAGATGCCTAACACTATGGGTACCAGCCTTGCGTTCTTGACTTCTTTCCTGCTCCCGCAAAGGAAACCCCAGGAGGTTTGTGCTCGTATCAGATGCTGCTTCCAGCTGCTAAAGCTAGATGATGAAGGGTCTGTGTTATTGTTGCGTGCAGAGAAGTTTCTGAAAACCTAAGGATGCACCCCGTGATGTGATATGGAGAGCACTCAACTGCTTCTTGGGGCAGATCTGAAAGGGCTTCTGGAAGGTCTACGTGTGCGATGTCCCTGGTTGGAAACCTCAACTGGTTTTGCTTCCTCTGGGTACCTGAGTTGGTGGTGACCAGTCTCTCTCCCGGGGCATCTCAGAGTTGCATTTAGCTCATCCTGATGTGAGGCTGTGCTTGAATTGGAGGTGCTGGGTGATGATGGACCCACTCTGTGGAAGAAAGCTGGACCAGAAAGCTTCCAAGACATGTTGCCGAACTGCCCTGGGACCATCCTGTGTGTCCCATAGAGTATGGGATCAGCACAGTCAACATGAGCCTGGTGCATGCGGTTCCGGTAGGATCCAAGAGCTTGGTGTGGTCCCGGCATAGAGCTCATCTCCAAAACCGAGGTGCGTGGTTATGGGATCAGTATGGTCATCGTGAACCTGGTGCATGCCGTTCCAGTAGGATCCAACAGCTTGGTGCAGCCCTGGTGTAGGGTTCAACTCCAAAACTGGGGTGCATGACCCTGATGTACCTTCATACTCAGCTCTAGGCTGACGATGAATGAATGATTTCTATCGGTCAGGAGAATCTCTGCTAGAAGAGAGCTGGAGTATCAATAATAAATCACCTATAATGCAATTGTACAGATAAAAAACATAACTACCCATCTCTGTATTTATGAATGCCTTAGAGAACGTGGTTTTGCAGAGCAGTTTGTGTTTTGGCTTCTATAGTGTGTAGAGAGGGTTTCCGCCACTGTTCAGGGTCTCGGGCTGTCTTGATTCAAATTGCTGATCTCTGAATGAGGATATTTCTAGGGCGATGTACGTGGAATTGCACGGCAAGAAACACCACCCACTAATCAGATTCCTGGAATAATATGGGAGGAGGTTACGACATTACCACAAGGTGTGGTGTTATGCTATTACCGATGCTACGAGGTGCTTGCGACTGCCTTTGCCAGCCTGCCAATTGCTCACTAGGAACTTCAGCGGCGATTGCTGTTTGGCCACGGCATAACCGCACGAATTTGGAGACGAAAGCGAGCGCTTGTCAAATCCAGGGCCTTGGCAGCAAGCAGCGCAAACATCTGCGTGATAAGCCTCCAGGTAGGAAGAATGCCAAGGGAAGAAAACAGAAGCAACTCCTAGACACAATGGAGCATGGATGTAAAAATACGACTTATGAATTGCACAAGCAAATTGCTATCCAAGTGTGCTTTATAGCTCCTGGTTATTTTAACGTTTTGATTTTTTTTTTAATTTTATTTTTAGAAATCTTGGATTACTACAGGCTGAGGAGCAATCCTTCCTAGCTGCTGCTGCTGTTCTTTTCTGTAAAATACACAGCCAGCCTTCCTGTTGAATCTGAACCAGCTTTTGGTGGCAGTGGCCTGAGTTTGAAGCTGAAGGTAGCAAAGTTAAACAGTAGCTCTGAGGTGCTCCGGTTGCTTCTGGAGTCAGGCTTTGCCCTTTGCATTGCTTATCCGTGGTTGTTTCAGCCCAGCTGACCTCTTCTGGAACAGGGGGAGTCAGGATTTGGCTTTACGGATGCTGTCTGATGGGAGCGCCGCCAGCTATTGCCCCTCTCCAGTTGTGTGTTGTCCTAGAATAAGATCAAGAAAATACGTATCTGTTAATGTCTGTGGGCTGGAGGCATTTGCAGTCGGGAAGAACGGTATTTCTTAGAGCTGCAATCTGAATTTATTTGCATCGCTGATGACTTCAAAATTAGAAGCTGTTATTGGCGTCGGGCTTTCTGGAGGAGAGCAGAGACTGCAGAATTGCAGTTGCAACTCCAATGTATTAATGGATTTGGGGTTCGTCACGTGCAGAGAAGGTGGGTGTTTTGCTGCACAGGAGGGAAGGTAGTGCAGGATTTTCAAACGCCTCAGTCAGTCCAAAACATTCCATTGGCATCAGCACAGAAAAGGTATCCAGTATAAACCTTAAATACTTGTCAGCTTGGTTCTTGCCCGTGGAAGACTGCAAATTAGGGCCTTTGGTTTAGTAAACAATCCTTTGATGGAGGAAAAACTAAGCAAGGTATTCTTGCTGTAACACTCAAAACAAAATAGACGCCCTGCCGTAGAGACCTGGGGAGGTAAAAGCACTTCAGCGTTCTCACTATGAAAGGGAAATTTCTGCAGTCCAGAATACCTGCAATAAAAACAACAGGTGTTTTTTGCTTGAGTTCCTTTTTTTCATTTCCTTCTCAAGGCTTTGAGTGGGTGTCAGTGGCCTCCATTTTTCAGATGTCTCATTTCAAGACCCACTTGCATCTGACCCTCAGAGCCACAACTCTGAAGCACAGCAGTGGAAGTGCCTTCGCGCCTTTAACCCTCGAGGCTGAATGCGAGCTGGTTTCAACTCTGTTCTGCACCCGTAAAATAAAGTAAGAGGGACTTATGTGGCCGCTTTTAGGGGCAATACACCTGCCCCTGCTGCATAAGGGGACATGTGCTTTCACAGCTGAGTTGACAAAGGACCATTGGCATCTCATCGCTTCTTCCAATGCCTGTCTAGACTGAACAGCCAGATCTGAATAACAGGTTTAACTCAGCCCCTCGGCACCCACTCTCCATCAAGCATGAACTGTCACTGTGATAACCAATTGTCTGGTAACTCTCTGAAGCTCAGGAAAGAAGAGTTAGCGAGTCTTTTCTGTGAAATACTGTATTTTAGCACTTGTTGCCATGCCTTCAGGGCTGTCTCCTTAAGCTAATAACAGAATGAGAGTGGCTTTCTGGAAATGCATTGTGACACCTCCTTCTAGAGATGGCTGGATATCATATCTGTGTTCCTGCACGCTATGAATCATCGCAGATCAGAGCACTGTTCTCTGCTTAGGCTCTGGTAGCCTTTAAATGTTACAGGCTTGCATGCCAGAGTGAGAGTCTATGAGGGTTTTTCTAAAGCGCCTGCTGATGTCCTAATCTTGTCATCTGCCCCTTATTTTAGTTCCCTTTGTTTCTGGTTAATCCTTTCTTACCTTGAGTCCTGGGATCTTTATGCTATATTACAAAGACAGAACGATGTTGAACAAATCTGTTGCCAAGCATTCCCTACTCCTCTTTTCCCTTTGGTGGCTCTTTATGAATACGAGGTCAAGAAATACCTTTTGACCCTCTTGAGTGTCTCCTTTCTGACCACATCCATACCTCCTGGCCTCAGTAAAGCCTCTCTGCTTTCAGACAAGGGGACTTCTCTGCTGACCTTGATCATTTATTTCCTCCTAGGAGGAGGCAAGTCTTGGTGTGGGGCTGGTTCAAGATGTCACTTCCACAGTAAGCTTTTCTTTTAAGTGAGGGATATCTTTGCTCTTAGAAATGTTGACTGTTCTCAGCTCAGTCTAATAATACAATTGTTCGGTTGGTCTAGAGGAGTCTCTTCCACAGCCAATGATTTTTCTTTGTTGCTGTTTTCCAAGAAGACATTAGAAAAGATTCTCTCTATATTGGAAGAAATAACCAGGTGACCATTGAAACAATCATAAAAGATGACATTGAACCTTCTGGGGAGGATCTTGGGTTATTTTGCAATGAGGTAATGAAGTCTTGCTGCCAGAGCTGAGCTCAGTATTATCCATATTGAGAAGTAAACATTAGCCAAGAACGGATTCCCTTGTTCATCGTCTCTTGAGCCCTTTCTTTTGCTTTCCAGTGAGTCATTCCTGTTGGAACAGACTTTTGATGTGGACTGGTCTCCAGACCCAACCTGATGATCGCTTTGAGCTTCCCGTCAACTCTGAGGTTGCTGAAGCAACGCCTTCCTGAAATGGTGCTAGCTGCTCATGTTGCACTGGGATATCTTCTGCCGAAAGACTCCTCTGCTTGTTGGCATCACTGCCAGATGCCTCCTCAGCAGATGAAATAGCTATCAAGAGTAGAGATATTTGCTTCAGGTTAGGAACATGACAAAGTAGACACAAACACCTCTTGGGAGGCAACCCTTGTGTTCGAGAACCGGCCACTGCTCTGCTAAGTGTGAGTATGTAACAGTGATGCTGCAAGGCCATTAAGGCAATCTGACCGCTTTAGCTCCTCCCAAACTGTTCGTGTTGTTCTAAACTTCTCCATAGCCTTTGCTTTTCTGCTAGCACTCTCTCCGACCTGTTTCATGCTATTAGGATGCTCTTTTTAAAAATCATTTTTTGTCTTTTTTTTTCTTCTACGCTTCTTATATTGAGGTTTGTTATACGCTTTCTATACAGTTTTTTCTATTGCTTTTTTTTATATTTTGCAGTATAAAGTTATCCCAATAAAATACCAGAATTCATCTTAGACTCAAAAAAACCACCCCCAGTTTCAACTTTCAAGACATTGCAAGTTAATGCTGCCCTGCTATACACAGCCTCCACTCGGAGCACGGGGGCTGCATTGCGGACTTCAGCATATCTTTGCCTCAATAGGGGCTGTGCCTTTGTGAAGTGCCATACACGGTACTACACTGCAGTTGGTTACCATGTCAACCTCTGAATGATCTTTTTTCTTTTTTTTTCTTTTTTTTTTTATTGAAAGGAGAGAAGGTAGGTACATGAAGTCCATTGGTGTCGCTTGCCACCACCCTTTCATTGCATGGAGCCTGCTTCTTCCTGGAGAAGCTCAGATGTTAATGGAGGATTGTTTCCATGTCCAACCTTTGAGTTTTATTTCTTCTCTGTTCTGTTTCTTTATAGGGAACTGCAGTAGTCACCAGAAGGGAAAGCAATGTCATATGAAGACTGAACTGGTGAAATCTCCGTATGCACGTGTGAGCCTCTGTCTGTGCCTCTTCTAGAGAAGCTGTTGCTGGTAATGGTGTAGGTAAATATGGTCTGGTATGGACCCAAGGCTTTGAAAACAGCCTAATGTGGGTTAGATGAGTCTTGGATTGGTTTGCCAGGGATCTATGTAGAGCTGTTGGTGACAGCGGGATCTCCTGAGAAGACCCCCTGCTTTCGACCTCGAGTTGTCTCGTTGGCATGCTCAGGTTTTTTTTCTCACCTGGAAGCATTTGAACTGTGTGCCAGCAGTGCTGCAGAATTTTTTTTACTAGGTCTTGGGTGTTTCCTCTTCACTGTGGCTCTTTCTGTATTGCTGGGATGGTGGGTGAAAGACCTCCTGGGGAAAGATTAGGTTTTGGTTTAGTTCTAGGATGCAAATTACGTCTCTCAGACTCATCCGAGTATGTCTGAGATAGATGAGTACTGCTTACAGCAAGGCACTGAGCCTTCAGACTATGAAGTCTCTCTATCAAAATTCATTTGTAGAGTCTGGCTTGTTTGCCCATGTCGCTTGATTACAAAGGCTTTTGCCACGTAACCAGCACCAAGATAACAGCAAAGGTGCTAAAGAGACAGGAGGCACAGAAAGTGCCTGATTTGCTTTGTTACCGCTGTTGAATTCAGTTGAATTAACCTCCCTCAATTTAATTAGTCGAGCAGTATGTGGAAGCACAACTAAGCGTGCTGTGTTTGGCTTTTTATCGTGACCATATGACCCAACACGTTTAACACCACAGAGGCAAAACCAACCAAAGAAGGAATGGAGATATTGGAGATGGAGAAGACCTGGGTAAGTCTGCTAATGAAACACTCTTCTTCACTAGTGTTCTGGCCTTGTTCTAGCTACTCATGAGAAGGAGGATCTCCACCCAAGGACACACTGTTCATGGGAACTAAGGGTAAATAGCCAGTATCTTTCCCCACGCTTCGTCTTGCTGTGGTTTTCAGCATGATTGCTGAAATAATAATTGACACTTAAAGGCTTGTCCAGCGTGGTCTATTCCTAACATTTGAAATCCAGAAAGCTGGGACAAAAGAAACCCCCAACTTAACCCATTTTCCAAAAATTTTGCCTACTATTCACAAATTGAGTTCGTTTTCCTTATGCATTTGCTCAGACGTGATATGTCGCATCTTTGTGCTCATGTACCGATGCCTATGTATTTTGTAGGTAACCAAGCGAACCTCCGTAATCATGTTGGCGGGGAGTTCTTGTTTCACAGCTGGAACTCTGCTAGTTAACTCTCTGCTAAATTCAATAGCAGAGCTGACTGAACTTTTTCCTATTAAATTCCAAAAGTGCCCAACCCAGCCACTTGCACCTGCATGGGCAGAATCAAGATTAATCTTGTATTATTTCTTATAGCCCAACATACAGCAATGAAGTCTGTACATGATGAGTAACACTTTTCCGTGCAACGGGACTAAGTTCTCTGACCTTTTGTTGTCGAAAGGCAATAACAAGTTGTGGGTTGACCCTGGCCGACAGCTAAGGTTTTTGGGACTTTTTCCATCAAGTTGAGTTTTTAATTCCCTTGAAAGCCAGCTGGGCTATTCGCTGCTTGTGCTGCTACCTGCTGCCTGCTCCGGTTGACTTGACGAGCGACTCGCCTGAATTTTGTAAGACCTGTCCTTCCTAATAAAATCATACCTGGTGACTTAATATTCTCTTTAAGAGAAACTGTATCGGTACAGGATTGCGCTGTTTGTGGTTCTTTGCTAACAGCTGTTCCTTAATGTTCATCCAGGCTGTTGTCAACTATGAGCACGCTCCAGAATACCTGAGCTGTACCCCTATTAACAGGTTTATTTTCCCCAGGCTGTAATAAAGAAAGGCCATAGTATGTTTACTAGCAGCGTTTATGTCCCTAACATTAATATTTAAATTTTATACCCCCATTAAGTTCTTCTCCAAACCTGAACATGTATCGGAGTGACTTTGGACAGGTGTTGAGCACAGTAAGCCGTGAAAATGCCTGCCACCTCTCCATGCTGCGGTGGCCTCGGAGGACCTGGTAAAAGTTAGTAGCATCATGGCTGGCAGCAAGATTTTTTATTTCAAAGGGAGCTGGGGAAGCAGCAAACATGATGTTTGGGAGTTCTGTTCTGCCGCAAAATATCTGAGGAGTGGAAACTCATCTAACACTTCTCCCTGGAGAGCACAACGGTTAAGGCCAAGTCTTGAAGCATCAAGCTGTGCCTATGTGTACAAAAACCCCAGGGATTTTAGTAATACTCTGTCACCTCTGCTGAGTGTCCTATTGCAAACAACATTGGTTAAGATAGAAGCACCCTCTTTCCCTACCGATCTGAGTCCCTGCTTTAGACCTGGTGGAAGAAATAGCATGGGCAGCGCCGTTTTTACTGACTCTCATGGTTTTTATTTGCATTATCATGGAGTTTATCTTGATTATCAGATGTGCCGCTCAAAATAAATTCAGTTGTGCATTGGAATTTTTCTCTAATGCTGCCCTGAAGCGGTCAGAAAGGATTTACAGGCTCGTGTGTCAATCCTAGAGCAGGCGAAATTGTCTTTAAATGGGATTTTGAAGTGATAATCTTCCCTCTCAATGGAAGCTGTTTTAATTTTTCTTTCAAAAAGCAAGGTTGGGGGCCTGGTGGTGGCATATTGTGGATTCAGTATTTAAGTAACGCTCAGGGAAAGTAATTGCAAACACGGCTTGTGCCAGCGATTCCAATCAAGTAAGCATTTAAGGTATTACTGCTGCATGCACTGTGCTACTGTTCACATTCTTAAGAGTAATATGCCAGAATAATTGGAGAAACTGTTAATTCAGTCCCAGTTATTATTTTTTCAACAGAGCAGAACTTGCTTTAGGAATGCAGAATGGACAGATGCACTCCAGCAAGCAGCTGAATATTTCTGAATGTCATCTCCCATGACTGAGAGATGGGGACGGTTCCTGGAGAAAAGGAATAAAATCCTGAAGAGAAATATCCTATGTACTATTGAAAAGCTTTGGAGAGGTAGGCTTGCAGTTTTTGTCTTATCAGGGATTGGGGCCAGAAGAGAACCTGGACGTAAAGATAACCGACTGGCTTGTACTCAGAAAAGGTGCTCGACTAGTTTCAGTTTGGTTATTTTGTCAGCATTTCAAAGACCAGGTTTTTTGCTTTACTGGCAAGTTAAAACAAGTGAAGTCGTGAGGTCGTTTGTTAAGCTAATTTTGCTTTTTCATTTCTACTAAGTCTGTCGCTCCACTAACTCCCTTTCCTGCATGCTTCCCTTTTGTTTTGCTTTATTCTTTGTCACCTGGTTGTGTGCTGTCTCTTGCCCGCTTCCCTTGCTGCCTCAATCACCACCACATTTTAACAAAGTGCTGAAAAAATGACGTTAATTATTAAAGCAGCTTAAAAACTTGACACAAATGGAAACGACAGGTGAGTGGAAACTTAGGAGGGGTTGAAATGATGTTCAACTAGTTCAACTTCAGGATTCTGTAACACAATATCATTTAATAATATGGTCTGTCGGTTTGCTGTACAGAGGTGATAAAAACCCTCCATCGCTTCCTTCCATGAAACATGAAACGACTTGCTTCGGAGGTTGGTGGGGTTTTTTTTTCCTCCCAATGTAAACTTAGCCCCCAAAACCCAGAGAATTTGGGAGCAGACTTTTGAATTCCTTTGAAAATTGGAGGTGGTTGTTCTGGTGCTGAAGAGCGCGGTTTAAGGCTTTAGGGTTTCCCAAGAGCATGTGATGTGCATTCTCACCTCTTATTGCTCTTCACTCTCTCTTTCATCCAAGGTGTTGAACAAAACCAGCAGCTGCGGAGAAAGAAAATCATTGGTTTTCATATCATGCAGGTCCCATAGCCATGCAGTGACTTGTCTAGAGGAGGTCTTGGAAAATGGCTTTTCTGGGGCTGCAGCTGAGAAGAAACTGTCATGATTGGTAGAAAATGAAGAAAAACCTGTACAACTGTTGATAAGGAGAAAAAGCAGCGGTGCCAATGGTGCTTTGTGGAAACCTTTTCCCCGTTGATGATCTTGTTATCCATCTGCTTGGGAATGGGCATAAGAGCATTAGCTGTGACTTTCTTCAATAAAAATATAGAGGCTTGAGCAGGAGAGCTCGCTGCCAAGGCAGGATAGGATGCAGTCCTGCAGCCAACACAGCTTTCTGAGGTCTTATGAGTTTGAGCAAGAGCAAATGGAAAAGAACCACCTCCACCCCTTGCCTTCCACTTATGTTCAATAACACCAACGCTTGCCAGGTGAAGGTCAAAGTGAGGTGGGGATGGTCACAGACACCAGTCCTCAAGATCACCTTGGGACAGTCGGAGTCAGGATGATGGCTACATCTCACTCGGCTGCAGCAGCAACATGACCTCTATTAATTCATTTGTGGAATATTCACATTGACATGATACAAGATCCTTGAAAGCAAACTGAAACTGCAACTTTATTTTCCCCCCACTGGAGAGAGAAACATTGACAGTTCAGTTCCTGTTCAGTTTAGTCACTTGGGTCTGGAAGTGAGAAGAACCGTTTCGTGTTCCTGATAAAATTAGATTGTTGTGGCAGATTATTCAGTCAGCAAGACCGGGAACCCTGACCTGCACCTAAAATACTGGTTGCAACTGCATCGGCTGCAAAAGGGAAGCCCGAGGGAAGACCTGAGAAACAGGGAGAGGTGAAATTTAGTGAAGGGGACTGCGCATTTTTCTTGAGTTACTGATGGGTGTAGGGATGCTCAACTCTCTGGCTGTGCAGATGACTTTATATTGCTCTCACCTTAAAAATGAGTAAGACAGAATTGTTTAGTTGCTTTTTTGTGCTGCTGGAATGATATAAAATGGCATAACTAGACCAAATTAGGCTTCTTGCTCCTGTTGCACCTAGATTCTGGGTTTGCTCTGCTTTTCACCAGTATTCATCAGCATGAACGAGGACCAGGCTTACGTAAATGTATGTACAACTTGACCTCAAACAGTCTTTATGCACTGCTTTTCAGTTGATTAGTCTGTAAGTATAGTTAACTCAAGGACTAGTAATGGGTCACACGTTTCCTAAAGGAGGCTGTTTGTTGTAGTTTGGCTTTGAAAGCAACCTGATTAACGAAATAGTTTAATGGAGGAGAGAGAGAGAGAAATGCAGAGCAAAAAGAGTTTTCCCCTTTTTACTTAATTATGAGCATTAGTTGAAGGAGCAATGGTAAATAGAGTTGTAAAGCTTTCCTTTTATGCGACTGCCTGATGCCCTGGAGATATTTTCCTTGCTCTTTTATCATTATAGCTAGGATCATCTTGTATTTTTAGTCTAATAGCTGCAGCTTAAGTAATTTGTATAATAGTTGGTAATAGCAGCTTATGCAAAGCAGGGAGCATATACCTTGTGAAGGAAGAATGTACTGCCCTTCCTTGTGAAGACAAAATTAAATGAATATATAAAAAAAAACAAAAACAAGAACAACCCAAGTCGGAGAAGGGAATCCAGGCAGCTAGATGGTCTGCAGTGTGACTACCAATCTACAATATTTCTGTATTTATGGGAAGAAGGGAAAGACTTGCTCCATGATGGAACAGGTGCGTAACTACATTCTGGAAGAGGCTTCCTTTTCAAGTCTTCAAAGGTGAAGGCTTCTGGTGGTGATAACTCATGGTGGAGATCCAGTTGTGCAAAAATTGTCATTAGTGCATAAAGAAACTCTAGAGCTATGGCAATGGTGGCATCTGCTATCACCGGATAAACGGAGTAGGATCAGCTTAGGTGTAAAAGTCCGCGAAGCATATTCACTGTGTTTGATAGGAACAGGCTGCCTGAGCAAGTGGTTGAGTCGCCATCCCGGCAGGTATTTAAAATACATGTAGACATGGTGCTCAGGGACATCAGTTTAGCGGTGGAATTGGTAGTGTCAGGATTATGGTTAGCATTCTGTGGTTCTGTGTGATTCTGTGATTCTGTGGCGTGTACTCCACATCTTGAAGAGTAGGTTCTGTAGGTCATTGGCCTCGAGCACAGATTTATTGCTTTGACCAAGGTGTTTGGCTAATGCGTTTGGCGCTCAAGTGTCCTGCTGGCATCAAATATTATAGGGTTGCTCTGGGGAAGCATCAAAGTAGCATGGAGCAGTCCAGGGATTTTAGGCTTCTTTGTTGATATGTTGCTATGTTGATATGTGTTCTTCAGGATGGCTTTTTCCCAAGCTTATCTCATCATGAAGTTGTCAAAACAGAGGTGAATATCCGTATCGATTCCACCCCTCCCACACTTTTTTTTTCGCTTGAATTAGAGAGTAACATCTCCTGGACTGCAGAATATCTCATTGATATGTCAGTCCTATGGCTGGATTATATCTGGGCTACAAGGTCCTTTCTTTGATGTTAATGAAGGAGAAAACCCAGGCAGGGAGGGAGGGCCTTCTGCAGCAAAGAAAAAATAATGTATTTCTTTCTCTAAGGCCACAAAAGAGAGAATGCTTCAACCTCAGTATCAGATCTTAACACTTGAACTTGAAAATGCAGAAGAAATGTACTTTTCATCAAGCAGTTTAGAAAAAAATTAAAAATACACATGACCAGAACTGCGTTCATAATGTTGGTCCTTGAAATTTAGACCCTGCAAACCTGCAGAGCTGCAGATGTTTGCATTAATTCTGTGGCAGAAATCTTCATTTATAGTCCGTGAACGATGTGCATGTGCGCAGTCTGGAGGTTGTATGTAAAAGCCATCAATCAAGTGAGGGAGAATAAAAATCCGATAGTAATGTCAGGGTGGAAAGAAATCTATTCACTGCTATTCCTGCCTTACAATTTTTACACCATTTCTGGGGAGGCTGGTATATATTCTCTTGGTGTCCTGTGCAATTGCAGGATAGAAATTTAATTACGGGTAACTTCCAATTGGGTGTATCTGCATACAAAGCTCAAATTAGCATCCTAGTGAAATCTAAATTTTAGAATAAAATTTATTTAAAATAAAACATTCAGCGACCCTATGACATGACCCAGAATACTGAAGTTGTCCCTGGTTTGAATATCTTTGTTATGCGTTGCATAGGAGGTAATAAATACTTTTGCTGACGTAGCAGATTTGCCGAGTGATGTGATACAACCACGAGCCTGTTTTTATTCGGGGTTAATAGCGGTCTGCAGAATGATTAAAAAACAATAATGAGTGGTGCGTGGGCTTGTTTTTCATTTTTAAGATGGTAAACGTGAAGTTTCCCCTCTAAAGGAAATGAGTCTAAAAAAAAAATGTATGGCACTTGCATCGGCCATAGCTTTAGGAAGAGATTCCTGATAAATGAGGTATACACAAACCATTTTTTAATCTGTCTCTTCTGACTCGATTTGTATGCAGGAGGCGTTCGCTCTGATGCTGAAGGTTATTCTATTTTTAACACCCTGCTGCTGCACTCTTTTTTTTTTTTAATAAGGAGAGGTAAGTTCCATAAACTACAAAATATTTTCTTCCAAATATCAATTAGAAGAATAGCTTTAAAAGAAATAAACCCAAAGCTTGTAGGAGCAATGCATATCCCAGACCAGGCTCTATTTCTCGACATGTGTTGTTTTGACAGCACTTATGGCCCTTTTCTGAATACTTACGCTGTCTGTCATCTGTTTCCACAAAGCTGGGTCTTTTGAAGGGTTTTCTTACTGTTTCCATCTTGATAACTCATCCAAGAGAACTACAGCGAGGAAGAGGAAGGTAGCTCTTGCTGGGAGAGCATGGGCTCTAACCCCTTGCATTTAGTTTTGACTGCCGATGCAAGTCTTAATGTCGCTCTTGCCAAGAGGGAGAGATGCTCTGCCTCGAGAGGATGGAGTAAGGGACTCTGCTTGCTGGTTTATGGAGAACACGTTGATGCCAAAAACCCTTTCACGTTGTTCACAGCCGCGGAACGTAAAGAGAATGAAAACTAGGGCAGGCATAGCAAGTGCATATCCTGTCTCCTGTGAGTTGCTCGCTCGAAAAATGCGGCATTGGTTTCTGAGCAGCTTCGAGACACTGGCATGAGTGTGTGAGCAGAATCTGTATTTTCCTAGGCTCCCCTCACCCGCCCCCCGCTGTGTTTTACAAAGACTAGATAATCTAGTCTAGTTTGGGAAGAAATCGTACTAACGGCCTGGATGTTAATCCTGCTTGACGGTATAGCCCAAAGAAATGAAGCGGCCAAACCTATGTAGAACTCCTGACAATAATCAGAAAAATTATTATTGTTGTTGTTGTTGTTTTGCACTGTTTCTGTGAAAACTTGGCTTTCCCTAAAAGCAATGTTGAGCATCCCAAACCTCATTCCCGCTACACCCACCCGCTTTCACAGAGTATCTCTTTATTTCAGCAGATCGCAGGGGTTTGGTGGCTTTGTTGCTGAGTGCCACTTAGATATGGAGAAGCATCCTATGATCTGTGAACATGTCCTGTCCTGAACTGAACTGCGGCAGGAAGGGGTTGAGAAGAGTGGGGTTTTTTGTAAATTAATCCGCTTTCTCACGCGCACAGAAAATGCCCACTCAGCGCATCTTCCCAGCACGCCACCGCAAGGCAAAGCCCCTTTTGTTTGCATTACATGAAACTAAATTGCTTTTAAGTGTAGTGGGAACGGAAAGCACAAAAAAATCCTTTATTTAAAAAAAAAAAAGCGACATTTCAAAGAGGCAGCTTCGCAGTAATAACTCAGCAATTGCTTATTACTCAGGTTAATTAGATAGTTACATCAACCAAGCACGACTTACTTAGACATCTTGCTTTATTTCTGGTAGCAAGATAGTGTGCCAGTCCTAGGGTTTAAGTAAAGTTATATTTACAAGTAGGATTAAAAGTGCGATTGGGAAGGATTTTTCCGTATCATGTTTTCTGGATATAACCAGCTTCATTATTCTAATTAGCTTTTCGTGAGGAGGGATGGAACACCTTGCTGTGGGAGACAGGACGTGAATAGTTGTCAGGTCTGGTCAAGGTCCTGCATACAAGGCCAAACTTGCTTTTGAAAACGAATACCCAACAAACCCAGGTGCTTCTACGTCAAGACTCGAGGGATGACATGTCCTGCTTTCAACAGCTACAAATTTTTACCTAATTCACTTCAGCTTCATAACGGGACTCAAAATCATATGTTTGTACATGTTGGCTTGATGGTCTTTCAGGTAGTGGTCAATATTGAAAGATCTTCTCGTGGTCCTCTGTTTTCGTCCTTGTCCTCCAAAATGAAAGAGATGTTCAAGTGAAGCTGGTGAGTAATTTGTGTGACGTTCTTTACTTAAAGTGATTTAGGCTGTTGCTGAATTTGGAGGTGGAAGGGCCTTTGAACTACTTCTCTCCGTCCCTCCTTTTCCTCCCCCTCCTGCCTTCTGCAAAATACATTTTTAATTTATTTTCTGAACCTGTACTGTCAATATTTAAAAGCTTAGGGCTCTTCGTTAAATAGCCATACTGACTTTTTGTTGTGGTTGTTGGATTTTCTTCCAAAAGACGAACAAAAGAGTTAGATTGCTTAGACAGCAGAATCTATTATTTTGCAAGGGAAACCTAGTGAACTTTTCTGAAGGCTTTCGACCTTCCCTACGCTTTCACTGTCCAAACTAATTCTTACCTCTACAGCATTTTCTTTATACTATTGCTCAGCTTAACTTTGTGTACTGGAGTCCGTGCCTCTTCCATGCTCCAGTGCATTACAAATCATTTTAAAGGCTTTAAGATCCTTTGCAAAGGCTTTGGGGTTGAACAGCGCACGGTAGCTGTGAATACTTAGATTTTTCCACACGTGACGGCAGTTTAACAAATACGTTTTCTTATCAAAGCACTTTTTTGAAAAGTAAAAACATCAAATGAACTAGTAGGAAATCTAATTAATTTTTCATCATGTGCAGAGTCTCTGGCATAATTACCAGAGTTGAGATTCCGGACAAGAAAAAAAAAAAAAAAAAAGTCAGCTGTGCCATGAATATTCATGCTGAGTGGAAATAACATGAATTTAGGGGCAGGTGTCAATTTTCATTGACTTTGTGAAATGATTGTAGATGTGGCAGGTTAGCCGCCCACGATGCTGCTACGTGGCATCGGGGGTGGCTGTCTCTGTAGAAGACACTGCAACCGGTAAAATTGGGTTTTTTAACAGAAAATTACGAAACCTGATTGAAACAAGAAATTTCGCAGGGAGCTTCAGCCCTGCAGGGTCGTACTTCTCATAAAATGGTTTTCCACAAATAAATGATGGCTTGAGCGATGGATGAAAGCTCATTGGGCTGCTAATATCCCTCTGTGGTTTTGCCCTTAGCTGGTTTTCGTCAAAATATTTTACTTCTGAGCTTTTGTCCGTTTAATATTTGATATGGTGCATCATAATGTAGTTTGGATTCCTGTGCAAACAATGACCAGAAATGTGATCCTGAACAATTTTAGCCTGTTTATGGCATAAAAGCATTTGGTCTATCTGCTGCCTGGGAAATAAGCGGTTTTACAGACTGAAAAGTAAAATTATGTTCTGTATTAAAGAACTGTTTTGCTTCAGTTTTATTCCCAGGAAGATCTTCTACGCATGGCTGAATTAAGTCCAGGACATCTGCAAACAGCAAATACGGAGCTGAAAAATCCATATTTTCATCTCCTTAATTCAATTGTTTTCTGGTTGTCATGGAATTAAAAGGAAATGAATTTCCCAATCAGGGGTAAAAGACGGGTATGAATATTTATTCCCTATTCAAAAGCTCTTACCATGTAAGGATATGGTGGCTTTTTGCTTAAATAGCTTAATATAGAGACTGTTGAAGGCAACGGGCACCACGGAATGATAAAGTGCCTGAAGGATACACTTCAAGCCTGAACAGAGGAGTTTGCTCGTGGTTTGTCCTGTATGCTACACTGTGGTTAAGCATCTGTAAAATATTCTTGGTGTAAACGGAAGTTGGCCGCTGGGTCTTGAGTTGGAGCGTGACTGCGAATTCACGTCCGTTTCCAAGTTTGTGTTAAAATGTGATCGTTTGTTGATAACTTCAATGGGATTTAATTAAGTGTACTTACAGGACAAGGAAAGACCATATGGTCCCAGTTACTATAAGCTGATTTCGCTTTTCCCAGGGATAATTAAAACCAACTGATGTATCTACCATATTAACAACCGCAAAAATCAAGTGTTCTTCCTCCTCGCTTCCTTAATGCTGACCTTGTGAGCAAAATTCTCCTTTGGGATTTAAGAGTAGGTAATACTCTGTTACTACCCTTGGTCAGTCTTCCCGATTGACCTGCCTGGTGTTTCAGTGAGAACACCGGGTTTTTTTGAAGGTAAAAAAAATAATCCATCATTTGTACTGGGCGCAGAGTCGGCTCCCACCGGAGCTACATTTCTCGGTAAGGGCTTCACTTTGTTTTACGTGGTATTTCTTTGCTTTTGAATGGTATCTCATGTAACGTTTTATTAAATGCTCCTTATAGCATGCCTGCTCTTTAAAAGCAGGGATATACGTTTTGTCTAAGTCCAAGCAAATTTTTACTGAATCCAGTATCGGCCCTCAGCGTGACAAGGAGAGGCTGCTAGGTCACAGTTTCTGTTCCCTTGATTGTTAAATGACAGCTAGTTGCCTCTGCAAAAAAAAAAAAAAAAAAAAAAAAA
>VZSC01008120.1:4781-58121 GCA_013398225.1 Steatornis caripensis | reverse complement strand
AAAAAAAAAAAAAAAAAAATCGGAGTACAGCATCTTTCCAGAAATATCTAGTCTTGGTATCAAGACACAAGTGGCAAATCCTCTGCCTCCCACGGTAGTTTTCTTCAAAGCTCAATCCTACTTATCGTTAAGAGCATGAGCTCTAGTACTAATTTGAATCACTGACTGCAGCGTCTAGCCATTGATTTGCAATACAGCTCCTTCCTCTGGTTTTAAAGATCCTTTAATACCTGGTATTTTCTCCTCTTTAAGATATGATGTGCTGTAATCAAGTCACCTCCGGATTGTCTGTGCGACAAGCAGTGCAGGTGACAATCCTCGTGTCCGCGTGCAAAAGGCTTTTTGTAAGCCAGGTGCATAGACATGGCTTTACTCTGCCTCTTCAACCCCTTTCTCCGTGTGTCAAAAGTGGGCTGCTCTACCTTGATGTTGGCTTCGCTTACGCAGAGGTGTGTTGCGGAGGAGAACCTAAAAATAAAACCAATTCTGGAGCTCTGATAAAGCTCTACGACTACCTAAATAAGGGTCAGCAGGGCTAGCCCAAGAGAAACGGGGTGACCCACGTCTTCGGCAAGCTGTGGGGTTTCAACCCTAAAAGCACTGATCTTCTCTGGACCAGGTGTTATGGGGGAGTAGAGGAAGCATTGCTAGAGCTGGCATGTTCTTGTCAAGCTTAGCACAGCTGCAGAAGCATCCTCTGCTGAGCAGCAAATACAGATGTTTGCTGCCAAAGCCAGACGACCTCCTTATTCCTGTAGGCACATGTGGTCATGTCATTTCTCAATCTCCCTTGGCGTTTGGTCCTCACCAACTGAAACGTGTGGGCGAGTGGGATAACTGAGAGCATCCTTCAGACGTGCCAGGAGCTTGGGGAGTTATCTTAATCTGCCGTGGCAGGGTGAGGATGGCTCTGCGGCTGCTCTTCTAATGGCAGAGCTCTGCTGCAGCCCATCCAAGCAAGAGAAACTCTCCCGTTCGCCGCCTTCTGCAGCTTCAGTTGTTGCCTTGGGTTATCAAGGATGGAGCGTAACTTTTTCTAGCTCCCTAGACCCCGCTGGAAAGTCAGGACTGAGCTTTCAAAGAAGTGCTTGTTTGGTTTTTTTTTTCTAATTATTTTTTGTAGTATTGTGCTGGAGGAAATCCTGCCTGCTCGTTGTGACAGCTGTCAATCATCAAGGTCCAATTCTACTGTTTCTGTCTCTTTGGCTCCAGCCCTGCGTTGCTTTAACACAAGTTCTTCCTTGTGTCGTCTCTTCTGGCATTTCCACCTGTTGCCACCTGATTTCAACTGTTGCCCCTTAATTTCACCTCTTTTCAACTTGCTCTGAAGAAACATGGGAGGAAAGCCTCAGAGTACAGGTTTTTAAATGACTAAGCATGAAACAGGAACCCAGCGTCTGGAATTATCGATCAATATGCCAGCGTGGAGACCAAAAAATTAAAGGCGTGGGGCAACAGCGGGTTGTTTGCTTTTGCCGGGGCAGCAAGCCGAGAGACAGCGCGAGAGCTCGAGCGCGTTTGTGGATGGACACGGAGAGGCCCGTTATGGTTGTGCTGTTTGGACAGAGATTTCAGGTTTCTTGACTCTGCATGTATCCGTCAATAAACGTTTGGGAACATGAGAGAATTTAGAAGGCGGCTTGTCTGGCTTCTTATCCTCCTCGGGTTTGTTATGGCATTGGTTTTTACTGGTACTGCATTTTTAGCTCACCAAAGGATTAAGTTCTTTTAAGGTAATGCTGGTACGAGCTTGAGGTGGGGATGGCGGAGGGGGTGTCAGATTTTAAGTATTTCTGCACGGTTTTGGTTTTGCACATGGGGAAGAGCAGTAGGATGGTTTCCTCTGTGTCTCGTCGTGATGTTATGGTGCCTGCCCTGGGGCACTGGCAGACAGGATTCAAATAACATGCGGTGATGGTTTGTTGGTTGTTCTTTTCCCCCGCTCTTGCAGTTCCAGGAAGAGAGAAAAATGCCAGGAAAAAAGTGAGTACAACCATGCTGCAAGCCCATAAGCTTTCCTGGAGACGTGCTGGCACGGTGCAATGCCAGTACAACAGAGACTTGCTGTCCTTTTGTCTTCTTTATTATTTAATCTTTTGATCTGCTGGTGGGAAGAATGCCATAGCTGCAGTGCCGTCGCTGCGCTGGGAGTTGAGAGCCCCTCTCTGCCCTCTCCAGCAGGATTTAAGTTTTCAAATGCTCCTTTAAATCCTAAACAGCCTCCTCTTCTTTTTATCATTTCTTTCTCCCAGCTGGAGGGAGACGGTTTATTAAACAGAAGGAACAAGCTGTATTTCATTGTAAACTCACCTGCCATTTTCAAAAAAAAGCAAAAGGAAGCAATCCAGCACTGCTGGGGTGTAAATCTTTGTTAATTGAAATGTCTCAAGGATATCCTTCAAGTTCTTTATCCCTTCCCAGTCTCCCCACCTTCCTGTCCCTAGGAATTGATATCCTACCCATTTAGCATGCTTTTTTTTTTCAAAGAGGTATATAAAAGTGCAAAAGGCTATAAAATCCCTCTGTAAAATACCCAGATGGAAGGAAAATGTAAAGAAACAGATGGCGCTTTTATAACGCAGCTTTTTATGGAGCTATAGAGTTTTCACTAAAACGTTCTTACGGTACGGAGAGGCTTTCTGGATAGCCACCCGTCATATACTTTAGCAACAAGATGTTTGTTTGGAGGAACTGTTTTATGTTAAAAAAAAAAATCCTTTTTTTGTAAAGAGAAGGACGTAGCACTAGGCTGATGTAAGATGCACTCGTCGCATGAAATGTCCATGGCCCCGGAGATACGTCTTCTGAAACACTAGCTGGCTCCTGCTGCCATTGCTCAGAGGCCCGTTGCGTGATTCATCTGCTCCCTGCCAGACTGAAACAAGCTCCGGGGACAAATTTCCTTGGCAATGAAAGGTTTTTTCCCTCTTCTTGGAGGAGGGACTTACAGCCAGGAGCTGGGAAGGCAAGCTGCCTGGGGTGCTTTGTTGCAGGGCAGTGGGCTCAGCTGCTGAACAAATGTAGATGAGGTGACCAGAAGGAAGGAGAAAAGCAAAAAAGGGAAAATGAGCATTGTTCGTAGCTTTGGGGATATATTTTGGGGCAACAGCATTATGGTGACTCCCACATTGACCTGCTACAGGTCATAGGACCACGCTCAGTGGCTTTTACATCAAGCTGGGAACTTCTGCTTGATGTAACCTATTTGTCAGCAACAGACTTTTGGGGGTTTTTTTGGTAGCAGCTATGGACTTAGTCACACTTTTAATTAAAAAATTTCAGGAGAAGGCTAGAAATCTGAAACGTGAATGATGGCATAGACAAGTTGATACCGCTGCTCCTAGTAACTAATAATATGTCTTTCACAAATGTCTCTCGGTGTGTCTTGTTCCCTTTTCCCCCTCCTGCATCCTTCATCTTACTTACCGGTTCTCAGCTTTTGATTGTTCCAACCAAAATATTTTAGGTATAAACTGGAGATCATGTCGAATCATAGAATGGTTTGAGTTGGAAGGGACCTTTCAATGTCATCTGGTCCAACACCGCCTGCAACACACAGGGACACCTTAAGCTCAACCAGGTTGCTCAGAGCGCTGTCCAACCTGACCTCAAATGTTTCCAGGGATGGGCTTTGTTCTCCCTACTTCAAGCCTTTTGACCCAGTCTGTGGCAAAGCCGAAAGGAGGTAGACCACCATCTCTTCTTCTTGACAGTCAACAGTACCAGTTGCTGGGATGTGATGGTGTAACTGGCACCGGAGAGCTCATGGCTCTGCTTGATTCTTGTTGCATTGCGGAGCTGCTTTAGAACCTGGGAATTCCACCCGCTTGACCAACAGCCGTCGCCAGGCACAATGTTCATCTGATGTCACCTTTACATGGGATCCATAAACAGAAATTGTTTCTGCTAGTTTGGCTTGTGGCCCTGAGCCTCGTAAAAGTGCCTTGAGTGACAGGAAGTTTAAATTCACGGGGCTTGATTTTTGTTATTTTTAGTGCAAAGTAGGAATTGCCTGCATATCTTAGATGAGCAAGAGGAGAACTAAGCTGCCGGGTCCTGTCTTTTTAAAGCTGTTGATGTCTTTGATAAACATGAGACCAGATGATCAGATGAGGGGGATTTTTATGCAGGGTTGGGCTAGCACAGCGAGCCTCACAATTTGTATCTGTCTGCTTTCAATGAGAAGAAACTTTTTTCCCCCATATACCAAATCCTGAAATTCTTCCAAACCATGTTCTGCTCTGTTGGTTTGTTCCTGCTGTCCCTTTCCACCTGACTGGTTTCTGCCTGAGGCAAGGAAAGTCTGCCTTCATCCAAAGTTTTAAGAGAAAAATCACATTATCTTTGAAAAAAATGTTGATCACATCATGGGTACCTGCAAAATTTCCGTGCGCTCTATCTGCAGCTGCCTCTCCATAGATGGGACACAGCCATGGTGCTTCACCTTTCCTCCTCTGCTATTTACACCTGTAGGAGGTAGGCTTAAAAGGCAACTGCCCAAAGGTAGATATTTGTCTATACGACATCTGTCCTAAAGAGGTGCTGAAAATCAAGTCCCGGTGTGCTGTTCCTCATGACATGAAGTGTATGGGGGTAACCAAGTAGTTCAACTGAGGTTGAAATGATCTTCCCATGGCTAAGTGAACAGATAACTAACCCCATGATTTCTTAGCGTACCAACTGTTATCAGTGGGGTATCCAGGCTTCTTCCTTTTTTTGTTTCTCGGGGCTCTTATTCGTCCAGCATCTCACCCAAAACCTGTCCTGAGCCACACTTTCCAAGGGGGTCCCCAATTCTCAGTCCACCTGACCTGTATCTTAGCGAGAAGCTTGTGTTGATCAAAGAGCGGAGGAGCAAAGGGAGTGTCGCCCATTGGGTGATGGAGTGGGGGGAGCATTGGATCATGATGGGTATCCTCATCAGAGCATGCTCTGCATGCTGTTGGGAACTCTTAGAGAGAAGGTTCCTGGAAAGATTGTGAGGGATCTGCTTTAGGTGCACTCAGAAAATGATGCAATGGAGGAGGGGAGCTGGTGACTTGCTGTGAGGCTGGGGTGTGGGGGTAGCACAGAGTAAGTAGAAGGCAGTGGAGGGTGCAGGACAGGTCTAAGACGAGCTGGTGACGTGGAGTGGTGGTGTGACATTAGCACAGCTAAAACAGCGAGGCCATTTCTAGCGAGCCTGGCTCGTAATGAACACGTAAAGCAAGCGCGGGGGTGGCGAGTACACAGTTTTGCTGCCTTTTGGGAAAGTAAGATAACGTGCAAGGTGTTGAGGATCCACCTCTTATTACTGACAGTGGATGGGAATGCAATCAATAAAGCCTGTCTCTTGTCTTCCAGCAGCAGAACATGACCTCAGTCCTGTTGATCTATGCTTGCAAGGAGGTTGAGGAGTCTCTGTCCTTGGAGATGTTCAAAATCTGTCTAGACACGGTCCTGGGCAACCGTCTCTGGGCTTGCTTGAGCAGGGTGGTTGGACAAGGCGACCTCCAGAAGTCCCTTCCCACCTCAACCGCTCTGTGATTCTGGGAACTTCACTGGAGGATGAAGAACAGAGGTTGGTGAGCCCCAAGGCTGCAGCAAAGAGACAAACCTCTGTCCAACCCTGGTGTGATGATCCTCACCTTTACTGCTCTGCTCCAGCATTCATCTTGGGCTGCTGTTCTTTGGGACGCAGCCATCTGTTTGTTTCCTGTACACGTGTGTGGGCATTTGTCAAGGCTCACACTGCGGTGAGGCATGCTTGGTGATGATGAGAAATAGCCGTTTTGCTTAATTACTGGCCTCTTAAAAGACCTGAGGCTAACATCCTGATACGTGCACTTAAACTTGACCGCTCTCACTTTTGACCTGGGTGCTTATCATCTGCAGACTTTTTCATTCTTTAATTGGTAGCCTGGGGTGAATTTGGAGAGGCACCGCGACCGAGCGGTCGCTTTTCCTTCCAGCCTGAGCAAAACAGCCTGTGCCAAGCCCGTCCCACACCAGCAAGCACAGCCAGGCTATTAAATGTCTCTTGGAGCTGGCTGTCAGTCTGGAGCATGCCTCCTGCCACGCTGGCACAACCCTCTCACTCATGGGTGAGCAGGCAAATTCCTGCGATGCCTCTCTTTGTTCATTCAGTAAAGGGTCCTCCTAAGCGAAGTGGCAGATGGCGGTACCTCCATGCCAGGCAGTGATATTTGCAACTCGGTGGTGACTTCACAACACAGAGCAGTTTGCCCAGAAGTACAGGTTTGGCTTAAGTTCATTTTTCAATTTTTTCTTTTTTTTTTTTTTTTTCTGGATCCTGCACTAAAATTAACACAGTGCCTCCACAGCATAAGATAAAACTCCTAGCTAGGGTCTTTGCTAGGGCAAGTCAAATTCTCCATATTACGTTGGCTTAACTCCACCTAGGACTGGGAAAGCTTAAATACAACCCAAACTGGCATTATAATTTCGGTAACACCTTTGAAATGAGAGCTCAGTCCAGCCCAGGCTATTGCACTCAAAGGAGAGGGGAGGAATTGAGTGTTTTCTGAAGCTGGATTCTGTCCTTTCTGTAAGACTCCCGTTTTCAGGTGAAATACATTTTTTTTTCTCTCTCTCTTTTCTTTTTTGGCATGTCTTCCACGGATACAGACCCTCTGCCACGAAACAGATTGAGACAAACTGAGGATTTCCCGCTATCCCAAACCCTACCTTGACCCCCCAGAGTGGGAGAAGGCAGCAAAGCAGGACTTCTTGACTCTTTGCACCCACTTCTGATTATTTCTGGTATATTTTTTTTTGTCCAGCTTCAGATTAGTTGACCACTTCGATTTTTCCATGAAGTATCTGCACCCTTCCTGGGACTTCAGCTCAGCTGCAGAGATGCTTTTGCAGCTCAGCTCTCCCAGTGTCAAGGAGCAAAAAAAAAACCAACTCTGTCAAGTCCCTCCTGTGGTGCTTTGAGCTTCTGCCCTTGTGTGCTAGAAGAGGCGCTGTGCTGGCCTCGTTTAGGAGTAGTCTGTTGATTTCTAGGGTGATGCTTTCCCAGTGTCGTTCTGCCTATGCGTGCGTTGTTGATGAGGTCAAGGCTTTGGACTCAGATGCTTTCAGCAGAGCTTAGGTTGCCTCCTTAGCACGTCCAACTTGAGATGCACCTTGCGCCCTGTCTGTAGTTCATGAGATTTTTATCGCATACGTGCAACTCCAGCTATGCCTGAAGTGTGATCGTGAAGTTTGGGCTCAGAGTGGTAGATAGTGGTAGTCATACTCGTGTATGTCTTACGCCTATGTCATGCCTCCAGGTGTTGCAACTCCTGGCGACCTACGCAAGGCACAGGGTGGTTGCTTGGATCGTGAATCATAAAGAAAATGGATGTGCGGAGCCGGCAGCAGGATACAGAGGGCTCTGACCGTAAGTGCTCTTACATGGCAGTGCTGTCGCTTCTTTCTCTCTATGCTTTGTGCCCCGTTCCTCCCCCCCCAAAAAAAATAGGAGTCAAAGAGGTATTGTAGAGTCCAAGAGTTAGGGGCTGGAATCCCTCCTGCGTGGTCTGGCTGAGGGCATGAGCATTTTTCTCTTTGGAGACTTAAATAATAGCAAGGAGTTAAAGGAAAGGGTGCTGCCCTGCTTCCAGGGCTGGCTGTTGATATTTTAATTTAACAATTGCGCTCTTCGCCCGCTCCCCATCCCCTTTACGGACAACCTCCTCGCTCCCAAAATGAAGGTTGATGTTTTCCTGATCCTCTAGTCTGGAGAATAAAACAGCCGTGTTGTTCACACCTCTCACGCTCAGAAGGTGTTGGGCAGATACCTGGCTGCAAATAAATTTTGAGAGCAGTATTTCTCTTGGATTGGTCGCTCGCTGGCAGCCTCTTTTTTTGGTTTTGTTTTGATTTTTGATAGGGGTTTTTTATTATTAATTCACAGGCTGGGCTGAGGAGGTCCTTCTTTCTGCTGGCTTTCTGCTGAGAGTTGACGGCATTCAAGACCACCTTTTTTCACACAATTGAGTTCATTCGTCTTGTTTTACTTGCATTTTGACTATCTTCATGGAGGTTATCTTTCATTACAAACCTCTGCACTGCAGACCGGGTCAAAACCTGGGACATAATTTCTTAGAGATTTCCAAAGGCTTACGGAGGTGTTATGGGGATCTTAATCACTCTACCCTTCTTCTGTTTGCTCTGCAAAATCAGACCTTTCTCTCTTAACCTTGCAGTAAAAAAGTTCAGGATAACTTTCAGACATTTTGAACCTGCTTTGCCGAGTGTTTTTACTTTTTCTTCCTTTTTTCCAGCTGGCTGCGTCTTCCGCTCTGATAAACATGGCTATAAATGAGATCTCTTGAGTGTGTAGTTTTCAGGTGCTCTTTAACCTTTTTCTGCCTGAAAGTGCAGAGGATGCTTTTTCTTTTTTCTTTTTCTTTTTTTTTTTTTTTCTCTAGAGGTCTTGTGGGGACAAAGGCAGGAAAGAGAGAAGGCCCTTGGATATGGTATAACTGGGAAAATGTAGGAGAAAGCAGCAGGCTTGCTGCGAGCACCCTGGGAAACAGGGAATCTGTGTGAAAGGATCATTTTTGGCCTGGACAGAGCCTGAACCACAGTTCAAATTGCTGCTGGAAGGGCTGCAATAAAGTACGATTGTACTCTCTGCAGAGTTTCCCAATGCTGGGATGGAAGAATGATTACTCATTCAGCGATCCCAGTGCATCCTTAAACACAAGGAAGAAGCTAATTTAAAATTCAAGGCTCCTGGGTGTTGTTTGGTTGTTTATTGCTGCCTTGAAACCCTGTGCCCCTGCCGTGGTGGCTATCGTTGGTGTTAGCAATAGGAATCAATCAGACTGTTAGTTGGCTTACGTGGGTCAAGGACTTCATCACGGCAAATAAGAAGCATAAAGACCGAAGCCAGCGTTCACCCGTACTGATGTTATTGGAGAGTTTATCACGTTTTTTCTATTGCTTGGGGCGATAGACCGTAGTTTATATCCACTGGAAACTTGGCTTTCTTGTGAGCTGTGCTGAGCAGGATCAGTCTCTGACTTGCTCTGTAACGAGCAGCGTCAGGCTTTTAACGTTTTGGATGCGTAAAACAGGAGTACTAACAAGGCCCTGTGTCTCCACGATCCCAGGCGATGCAGCTGGGGATGGAGCTTCAAGTAATGCTGACCTACTTTCCCCTCCGTTTGCAGCTCTTAAGCAGAGCCACATCTGCCGCAGCAGAAGTGCTCGTGGGTGAGGTGGCTGATTTGGTGTTAGATATGTAAAAAGGGCTGCGAGTAAAGGGAGTTATATCATTCCACCAGCATTTTTGCTGCCTGATGCTGACTGTGGAGTCTATTTTTTCCCTTTTTTTTTCTGCTCCAGCCTACCTTTAAGCCCCTTTCTCTTCATCTCTTGTTTTCTGACCATTTTTAATCACAAGAACAAATGCAGTCAGAGCGGTGAGCGGCAAGCAGCACCTTCTCCTCTGAATTAAATGCACAAAAAGCAAAGCATGTGCTTTCAGTGCAAGACCAAGGAGCCCAAACTGAGATGCTCAAGGGAGGTAGTGGCAGTACCATCCTTCCACAGCTTTGCACTGTGACCTTGGGTGAGACAAACCTCCACAGTACCCCTTACTGGTCCTGGGGACAGGGGGGCAGCAGCAAGTGGTGCAAGTGCAGTGGGTGAGACTTTGCATCAGTTTAGGAAGAGTGAGGTCCTCAGATTTCCAGGATGACCTGCCCAGCTGGAAAGCACGTTGGATCCTGAGGGCCGCTGAAATTCCTGGTGAGAGGTTGCATAGACGGCAAGTAGGTGGAGACCATTCTAACCAGTTTGACAGGGATCTGTCAGGTCATGGAAGGAGAGAAGGTTGCCTGGAGGTTGCCATTAGGCTCCTTTGACCATAAAACAGGCATCAAATGTGTCTTTAGGGAGATCTGCAAAGGGCAGATGTCCTTTGCCTTTCCGCCTCCTTGTAGGTGTGACGGGTCTTCACGTGGCAGCCGATTCCCGATGCCTTCACGTGCTGCTCTTCTTGCCGAGTTCCCTGTTTCAAGGTGGGGAGGTGAGCAGGTTGTGGTCAGTACCTGCTGCTCGCTCTTCATCTTGTCATTTGCCAGCTCTCCCTGTTACTTTCCTCTCAAGCCTATTCTTTCCCTATTAAATACACAGTCATCCTTGAGTAAATGAAATAATTAGTGTTCGGTACAAACAGCACAAGTGTGCACCTGGAATACTAACGAAGCTGGAGGTTTGTCTCTTTGGTCGTGCCTTTTGGTGAGCACACATTCTCCTGGTTCTCCCTTGCTGATGAGGGCCGAGAGAAACGCTGCTCCCAGCTCCTCGTGTCACATGCATTTTGGGGTTTGGCTGGTGACAAGTCTTCTGCTGATGGATGGTGAACTTCTCCGTCAGTTGATGACGTGTGAGACGTTAGTATGCACCTCTCCAATAAAAACCTGCTTGTCCTCATGTCTGCTGCGGTGTGGCTGTTTCATACAGGAGGTGTCAGGGCTGACCCTTGGATGGGGCGGTAAACCGCCATGGTCTGGGCAATCTTCTGCCAGTATAAACAGGAAGCGGTTGCATTTGAGGCAGCTTTAGCTGTTGTTGCATCCAGCACGGTAGAGAGAGGTGAGGTCTAAATGTTCTTCAGTTTTCCCGCGTTACTTGTAATAATTCTGGCATCAAGAAAGTAAATAACCTTCTTCACTTTGCCTTATCTTGGAATTTTAATTTTCTTGGTGACGCAGCTTCTGACCTTAAGGTCTGATGCTGCTAATTGAATGTCTGCAAACCTTTAGGTAGGCTCTTGCTTTTGGCAAAGCACCTGGGTTAAAGACATTCCTGAGTTTCTCTAATCTGCTTGCTTTGTTTACTGAGTAAAACCTTGTTCCAGACAAGGAGACAATGCTAATTTCCAAGTCTTGGGTGGTTGTGTTGTTGGGTTTTTTAATTTAAAACAAAAAAAAAGTAAAATGAATCATTCTGTATGTGAAACTACAGAATAATTTAGAGAAGAATTTGTACCGACTATGACTGGAGGCCTGTTCAGTTGAATCAAGCTGCAGATGCAGTCCCATTGATGCACTTTAGATGAATACTGTCATTTGTCTTCATTAAGTGTGGAGCTGGCTGTCACTGTCTGGATACTGTAGGACAGTAGCAGCTTCCCAGTGAGACCGGGAGTTGCTGTGGCACTTGTGACACGTTGCCTGACTCTTACTAATACTGCCCTCACCTTTGAAGGGTGAACATTGGCTAATAAGTAAGTCTTTGTGCTCCGAGACCCAACGGGAAGAAGAGTTTGCGTGGTCATGGCTTTGAAAACTTCAAGAATTGGAGCCTACCCAAAACTCTTCTCTTGCTGTGGGGTGAGGGTTGCTGTTGTGTCTTGTTGCAGCTGGAGTTCAGAGCGGGTGCAATTGAACCAGGTCCTCTAGTGAAGGCCACTGGATGCCTTCTCAACGTATTTTCGAACTCAGAAAAACTAAGGGCTTCCTCAAGAGGTTTGGGTGGGGTTGGATGCCTGTATGAGGTCTTCTTTGCAAAGGTGGAGCTGGCAACCTGCTGCAACGCGGATGGGACAAAACGAACCGTGAGATGGTTTTGAGGGTGAAATAAGCTGGCAGAGGACAGGTGGATGAGCAGATACTGGGGTTTCAGGAGGACTGCTGGAAGTGTGCGTTGAGTGTGTGGGTGGGTTGTGTCTCTGCCAGGACTGGAATAGCTGGGAGACCCAGCCGACTGCAAAACAAGCATGACATGTCAGGCTTTCCAAAAACCCTCGGGGAACCAGGATGTTTGCCCAAGTTTAGGGCGCATGTAGGTCACTGTTCANTGTGCTGTTGCATTAAACTGTCCTTATCTCACCCCACGAGGGCTGCCCCTTTCTCTGCTGATTCTCCTCCCCGTCCCGGTGGGGGGTGGGGGGGGGTGCAGTGAGCGAGCGGCTGCGTGGTTCTTTGTTGCCGGCTGGGCTCAAACCACGACACAGGTCCTCTAGTGAAGGCCACTGGATGCCTTCTCAACGTATTTTCGAACTTAGAAAAACTAAGGGCTTCCTCAAGAGGTTTGGGTGGGGTTGGATGCCTGTATGAGGTCTTCTTTGCAAAGGTGGAGCTGGCAACCTGCTGCAACGCGGATGGGACAAAACGAACCGTGAGATGGTTTTGAGGGTGAAATAAGCTGGCAGAGGACAGGTGGATGAGCAGATACTGGGGTTTCAGGAGGACTGCTGGAAGTGTGCGTTGAGTGTGTGGGTGGGTTGTGTCTCTGCCAGGACTGGAATAGCTGGGAGACCCAGCCGACTGCAAAACAAGCATGACATGTCAGGCTTTCCAAAAACCCTCGGGGAACCAGGATGTTTGCCCAAGTTTAGGGCGCATGTAGGTCACTGTTCAAAGCGCTGTATGGTAACCTTGACGAATGCGTCGATTTGCACGTGAGTCACGCTGCTTGTTCGCAGCTGTGGGTGCCGTCTGGTAATGACAGCACCTACATGCGTGACACGGAGTTTTTTGGATATTCAGTTGCCATGGCTCTGGAGTTGCTTATTATAGCTGCTACCGATAAAGCAGGTAATGGGCTTTTCACTGTTAACAACTGTGTGTTTGCTTATTGCAGAGGGCTGGAGGCAACAGACTACCAGCAGAAAGGAGAGTGAGAATCATCAAAGCGTGACCTGTGGCTCGCTGGGTTTTTTTCTCCTGAGTGCTTGTTGGGCGTGTGTGCTGAATAGCATGAGTACCTTTTGCATGCAAGGCTTTCTTCTAAAGGCAGGTACTCAAATCCTTGCCCTTTACCACCTTCCCTCTCCTGGCCGTTCAAACTGCAGACCTAGGCGCAGCATCCCAGAATTTGCATGCACAAACGCAACAATTCAACCCAAAACAGATCTCGTCACCCTCTGGTAGCTACTCCACTTGCCTAATGCTCTGCCTTCCCTGCTCTAATGCATTTATTCAGGAGAGATGAGGAGTAGATCAAGACAAATAACAAATGCGTTAAATAACTGAACGCGCCTGCCAGTGATGTTTCCTAAAGACAGCAAGGAGTTGTAAACCAGTCGATGCTTCTGGTCTCCAGCAGGAAACGTAACAATCAAGTGGAAGTAGAAAGACCTCAGTTTCTCCCTCCTGGTGGGAACATCCCACATCTGCAGTGCTATAAGCGGACTTTATTTCCTCCCCAGAAACCTGGGAGGATATCTTTCACAGACAGAGTTTTTGTCTGTTGGTAAGTAAACTGCGTGAGATTTACGGAGTTGGCTGCAGGAGGGGAAAGCTGTGCTTAGAACAATTTCTTCTGCTTTTAGCGCTAATGTATTTGTTTAAAATCTGGTTTTAAATCTTCTCTGGAGAATTCCAGCAAGTTCTGTGCGTATTTATGCAGAACTCTGATCACACTTGAAATGGTTATAGTACTAACTCCTGACAAATTAATTGAATGCATCTCTAAATTTCTGGTAGAGTTCTAACAGCCTTTTTATTGTTCTAAGGCTCAGATTAAAATCATCTTTAATGTAGAGAATCTATGGTAAACAATAATAAACCCCCATAGGGTTAGAGGAGAAAAAAAAAAAAAAGGATTAAATCACCTTCTCTGTGCTTCTCAGAACCAGCTACACACCTGCCAGGCTTGTGGAAAAGCTGCTGTGGTGAATTTAATTTGGCATTACAGTCAAATGTTCTGAAGATGTTCCTCCTCTTCCGCCTGGGGAGGGACAACTCCTTGCACCAGGATGCGCTGGCGGCAACCAGCTGGAACGCAGCTTTGGAGGAAAGGTCCTGGTGGACATCAAGTTGACCATGAGCCGCCAATGCGCCCTTGCTGCGGGTGAGGACAACAGTGTCGTGGAGCGTTGCCAGCAGGTTGCAGTGATCCTTCGCCTCTGCCCAACACCGTTCAGGCCAGTGCTGTGGTTGTGCAGTCTCCATCCTCGGAGACACCGAAAAATGTCTGGACGTGGTCCTGGGCAACCGGCTCTAGGTGGCCCTGGTTGAGCAGTGGTGTTGGACCAGGTGACCTCCAGAGGTCCCATCCAAACAACTTGACCGTTCTGTGCCAGCTTTGAGGTGAGCTGCTGGATACCTTTCAAAGGCTGAGATGAGAAATGCCGTGCTTGTTATGTACCGGGCTGCATCTCTGAGTCTCACAGTTGCCTCATTTCTACTGATACTACTGGAGGTTGGTGCTCTGGCACGCAGAAAACAGTATCTGTTCCGTTTCAGCCTTCACAGGCCTTCAACCAATACTGCAGCAAAAAAGCCCTGAGAAATACGTACTGCTGGCTTTTAATTCTGAATAAATATTGTCCTCAGGAGCACATTTAAAGAAGGAATGATTCTGGCAAAGCTCAGCAGAGACGCTGATACAATTTTCTGGTCTTCAGTGCCTGTTCGTCACACCATTTTCCTGTGTAGATTTAAAAAAAGAAAAAAAAGCTAGCATTTTAACTAGCGTATAAAATGAGAGACTTTATTAATAGCAGGTTGTGTGGAAGCTGTCAGCAGCCTGTTCTGGGTGACAGTCTTTGCAGACCTCTCCTTGAAGCTCCTCTTCAAGGTCTGTCCACCTTCCCAACCCTCATCTTTCTACAGAAAAGCTCTGGAGCAGGGGCAAGTTGCTTTTTCGGGAGGGTACCACAGGCAGATGTTTTGAAGGAGACTTTTCGGTGTCAGGCAGCCTGCTGCAGTTGGCAGTTCGAAGACGCAGCCTCTCCGAAATAATTCCTCTAAGCTGTTGAACGCACTGGGGATTTGGGAGTCCTGGGTTTGCTTTCTGTTCCTGCTCCCGAGCTGCAAGATAATGTTAACAATGCATCTGTCAGCCTCACAGGGTAACTTTGTGGAATTATTTTTTGTCCAAACCGTATGTTTTGCATAACCTAACCGGATGGTTTTCATTTTCTCTAGACATTGCGCTGTGCCACTTTTTGTTTCTCCAGAGGAAACGTTGCGATGCGCTTAGAAAAACTCTGCCAAGAGCTCGGGGACTCTTGCGAGTGCAAGGTGATATCAAGAGAGTAAAATCCTTATCGTGGAAGGAAATAGCATGCAGGCAAGACCTCAGCATCGTGCATTCTCCAAATTGTTTCTTTATGTGATGCTTTGCCTGGTGTTTATAGGGTAATACCCACCGCCCAGCTGTCCCCATCTGCTATTTACAGAAGAGGGGGTCCATGCAAGCATTGACACCATCTCCCAGCAGAGCTCATGGACACAGGTTTCCAATGCTTTCTCTTCCGCAGGTTGCAAGCGCGCAGCAGGAAGGCGTTTTGTACACAGTTATACAAAATACTAACAAATCGCACGAGGGTATTTTGTGTCGCGCATCCCCGTTGGCGGTGGTGGGTGCTGAGAGCTCTGTGCAATAGAAAGGGGATGAGGGTAGTGCTTGATTATTTTCCCCTTGGGAAGAGAAGCCACCTCTTGCTACTTGCTGCTCCAGCCACTGAAAATAAATCAGTTTTGTTGGCCTATGGCACCACTAAGTATGCGTCAATCAGGTAATGAAAAGATCCATTCTCACTTAATTTGCTTCGAAGCTGCAAGACTGCCTCTTGTACCTGCTGCAGCATCTTGTGTTGGCCTTCATCGATTTTTTTTTTCTTCTTTTTTTTTCCCCCTCAGTGTCGTTACCTTTCATCTTGAAATCATCTGGGAATAGGTAAGCTGCAGCTAGAAGCGGAATCAATCTATATTTTCATGGGCATTTCAAGGCACACAGGGAAAGCGGCTGGAGAAAAAACTCCCCTTCTCATTGATTGTCTGGTCCCATGTTTCCTCAAGGTGCTTGAGAGCCTGGGATGAAGTCATGCTGAGAAGGGTTGGAGTCTCTAGCATGTACCTTCTCTTATTTGAGGTGTTCTCTTCTTTCGTTGGTTTTTAACAAAATTTAACAACAAAATTTATGTCAGAACAAGGATTTGCAGCCTAAGCTGTTTAAAGAAAACTAGCATTACTATTCAGTGCACCTCCATGTTGATCAAGTCCAAGGTATCATCCCATGTGTCGGCTCACGTTTAATCGCCTTGAAGATAACTGCTTATTCCAACGGTATTTCAGGCTGTCCTATAAAAGCTACCTGTTTATAACCTGTTTCTTATTGGACCCTGACCTTGTCGTCCAGACCCAGGGACTTTTCTGCATCCAAGAAGGGAGCTGTAATGGTTTGCGTGAACTTGGATGTATTCGCAGCTCCCTTGCCTGATACAAGCCAATATTATCCTCGTTGGCAGCTCCAGTATTTATGGCTGGCGGATCTCTGTAGCTTGAGGCTTGCTCCAGCACAAGGTTTAGCTCCACTTCAGACTGCTGCCTGGGCACAACAGCGTGAGGAAGGTGCTGGAGTTTTTCTTCTGAAATGTTAGAGGAACTGTAGCTCACCTAGATCCAAGCTGTGTTTTGGATGCCATGCCCTGAAGTGGATATGCATGCATAGCGTCTCTTCTTCCTTCAGGGAAGGCACAGACCTTCAAATGTTAAAGCTTTTTCCATGCTTTAGGTAGAGCTGTGATTGAATACCGGGTGTAAAACTCAGCATCCCTTTGGAAAGGCCACAGTGCTAACAATGCCAGGTTGGGCAGGTTGCTGTGAGCAGGCGAAGGAATCTCGTGCTCAATTGATCACCTCTGGGATGCAAGACAAAACCATCTCTGCGAAACAAAACAAAGAGACAAAAAAAAACCCAGATACAGATTTGGTGCATTTTTCTCCCATCCTTTACGGACAAATCTGAGTTTGGATGAGGTCAGGAGGCTGCACCACCCTTGGGAAAAGAAGATGCCGAGAGCTGTTCCCTGCTCTCACATGTGTTTGGGATGGATTCTGCTCCCTGGATTTGGATCTGTGAGCATCTGTGCTACGGGACACTGATTTTTCTGTTCTTTGGCTTTGTCAAGCAGTTTCTTCCAAACTGACGAGCAAAATAAAATATTCTGGAAAGCAGAATAAAACCGAACTCTTTGGGGGGCAAAGCTCCGCAGAGTGCAGAAGGATCATCTCTGTGACCTCGTGGCCAGTTCTCCCCTGAACTTGGATGCTTTGAGACAGGAGGTGATGTTTACCGGCTCCACTGTGGAGCCATTTCTCCGCCTTCCCACTGCCGTGCTACCTCTGCTGGATCGCAGGCAGCGTCAAGGCTCCTCTCCCACGGGACAGCTAGGGGTGGAGGCTGGCTTCGTGTTTGTTCTTGGCACGCAAGCTTCTCTCTGCAAACGCTCGGCTCTTGTGCTCTCAGGGGTACACGCTGCTAACCTCAAACTCATTCAAATGCGCCTGATGCCTTCCCATCCCAGCTCCTTTCTGTTTGATCTCAAAGTAATTAATTTTGTCCTTCAGTATCTCATCCTCCCAACTGAACTTCTTCCAAGTGGGCTAATTATATGCCCTCTTGTTAACGGTTCTGGCGGTATCCTGGGGAGAACTAGCTTCTGTCCCAATTGCCACCATGTCCCACAACTAGGCTGTTTTAAGCCACCCGCCCGTTGTCGCCTGTTCCCACCAGCCAGAAGGATTGTGAAGACGTGGCCACTAACGCTGCACTAATATTGGACCTTCAGGATGAAGGTTGCGAAGCCACAGGACCTGCAAGCTGCCCCCCAAGAACTGGGCAGCAGGTAGGTAAGGGCGAGGAACCACCATCTTTGGGTGAGGACCTACCGTCTTTGAGTGAGGACTCACTGCTTTTGAGTAGCAAACCTCTTGCTGCCATAAATTTCAAGCAGCAGCCACATTGCTGTGGTCATGAGTTGTAGCAGCGATGCCTTTGCCATGCCGAGAGCTACTTCTACAACAACAGACCCATCGCTTGGTCCTTCTGGTCCTGTTTTAAGAGTGAATAGGGGAAGTCTGAGAAATAGGAGGCGTCTTGGGTTTGTGTCCTTTGCTAGTGCAGCAGAGAGGGCCCTCCAAGACAAAACTACATCAGAAGACTGACTCCTCAGTGCTGATGGTCATTGAGTCCATGGACCCAACTGGGATCGGAGTAGCATGAAATAAACCATGTAGCACGGGTATCTCTTGCTGTACTGACTTGCTCTTGTTGACTTGCAGCCCTTGCCAGTGTAGATGTAACATGCCATCACGTGGGCTCAGAAAAGGAAAATTCTTAGTTTGATTGTAATCCTGTCTGGCTGACAGGGCCCTCAAAGTCAACTGAATTAGCAGCCTCTGCAAAGCATCAGTTAGAAGCACTTACAATGATATCCCGTTGCCACAGGGCAGAGAGGTTGCCTCCTAGTTACTTAGAGCAGTGAACCCAACGGGGCTTTGAGCATTACAGAATTATTTTGGTGTGTTCAGTCTTTTTGGGGTTATTAGTCTTGTTGGACTATTTTAGTTTCCAAGATGCATTTGAGTAGGTATTTTGCTGTTTCATCTTTTGATTAGATTAATGAGACGCCGCATATGCAGCTGTTGTGCAATAAACCCCCTGCTAGCTGCTGTTTCATCTGCAAATTGTTGGTGAAGGAAAAAAAAATTGTCCATGGGCTGCATTAATATAGCATGCATCAGAAAGTGTTTTATTTTCTCCCTCTTTTAGTGACCTGTAGGTCCTATCTGGCGATAGTGGAGCAGTATCCAAATTACAAAGCTTTTGGGGCTTTGCTAAGGAATGGTTTTAATTGGAAGAGGTAAGTATTTTGCCTTCCTTGTAAATCCTGTTGCCTTTGGCTAAATTGCACAGTGAGTTAATAGAAAGTGTCTATAGACATTTGTAAGTAATTAAGCAATAATGTACGACTGCGTTCCATGTTCCTGGTGTGCGCTAAGGTAGAGCTAGCATTTGAAGCAGCACTGGTTTCTACTGAAAACAGCTTTTTCTAGACTGGCTTTCTCCTTTCTTGTCCTCCTGCGCTGGGGGAAGGGGAGTAGATTAGTTAAAAATCTCCAAAACCCAAATAACAAGTGCAGCTTTTGTCTGTGGTAGGCAGGAGTGGATGAGAAGAGGGAGATTATTTTACAGCCTAAGCACTGAATGAATTTGGCATGTAAGTGGCATTTTTAGAAGGATTCTGAAAAAGATTGGAAGCGATGCAAGGAAGAAACACCAACATGACATGGTCGCTTACAGAAATGGCTGGGGAGAGATGGAATGGGAAAATGCCATCTGTTTAATCAACAAAAAAAGAAAGAACAGAATGGCTTGAAGTTGAGGGGGAAAATATTGTGTAAAAAGCCCTCTGACCTGCTGGAGTAAAGCACAGCAGGATCTGACAGTTTGGAATATAAAGCAAGACAGTCTTGAAAGGGAAAGATGTGGTTTTTAATGGAGCTGGGGCCACCCAGAGGGATAACCAACTCAGTCTGAAAATCTCAGGAGCTCGAGAGATCAAATAAAGCATCTTCTAGAAGACGTCCAAGTGCGTGCTTTTTGGGCACCATGCTGAACAAACGGAAAATTCGTTGGATTAATTAATCTAATAGCTGCAGTGCTGTCAGCGGTCACAGCTCTGTGAGAGTTTAGACATAAACCTGTCTTTTGCACAGTCTTGTATTGGTGCCAGATGTGGTTCAATGAGTATTAGGTGCCCAAGCCAAACACTGGATCCCTTGCCCCATTAACAGAGACATGGGAGCTGAAGCACCAAGCCTCTCTCAGCCACTTGGTCATGTCCACGTCCTCCAAAATCTCCATTTCCCGGCATGAAAGGTCACAGCTTGGCCTCCAAGGTGATGTCTTATCGACTTTTTTTGGCACAGCAACTCATGCTAAACGAACGCTTGGTGTAGGACAGTGGCGTGGTGCAAGCTCGTGTGCGTTGGGTTGAGTTGGTGTCTCCACTAAAAGCTGCCTCTGAGCTTTACAACTGTTTCTGGGGTATTTTTTGATGCTGTCTCCTGTGGTATGTCTACTTCTTACCAGGTGCCAGCATAATGCAAGTAGAAACTCTTTTAGTCGTGTTGATCACCAAAGGACCCACAAGTGTCTGTTCGAAAAGCTGGAAGTTCTCCTTTTTTCTGTATTCAACTAGTGATTTTTTTGTTGTCGTTATTATTCTAATCACTTCCACAGTGGGCTGCAGAGATCTGTGGGCCTGTCCTATTGCACTGCCCGTATTTCACGTGATTGTTTCTAAGACAGAATTCATTGGCAATGTTATTTTTTTTCTCCCTTGGAGTCAGGGGGAGGAAAAATTGTGGCTGGTTGAGCCCTCAACACGTCGTCGCTGAAGTGTTTGTGCTGTTTACATAGTGGCTAGCTGCAGATATTTTTCAAAGTTAAGGATTAATTAATTCCAGCTCTTGAATATAAGAGTAAACACAAAGGGAGCGCATATTTAATGCCTTATTCCACAGCTGTAATTAAATTCAATGAAAGCTATTTTCCAATAGCTCAGGTTACAGAAAAAGGGGGAAAAATCTTGGCTGGATTGCTGCAGCAGTCATTATAAGAAATTAAAACCCTTTTAGTGAAATAATGAAAAGTTATTTTGTATTGGAAAAAAATTCCAGGATTTCATTCTGAAAGCTGACAGGTTATTATGGATTCGAGGGTTGGCCTTGCAGGAGAAACAGGAACTGTAATTGCAGTTTCACTTGCATTTAACGGAGCACCTGAGCGATTAACAGCTGCTATACACAAGTGTGCAAGCGATCCCGTGCCCTCCTCCGTGTTTCCACAGCCTGGAAGGGACTGTTGATGTTCAGAGCTGTGCTAAGTACTGATGATGGTCTAGGAGATGTTGTAGGCAACTTCTGAGGGAGGTCTCTTGCTTAAAAACCGTGGCCTTTGGGTTCCCTTGGACTGTTAGCATCTCAGGGTGGCTTCGGAAAGGATGGGCATGGCACAAAAGGAGGACGGAAATTACTTTTTCGTTAATCTTTTGTTATTGGCTTAAAAAGAGCTGCGCTGTGGAAGACTTCTCTTTTGGGGTAAGAGGTGGGTCAGGATCCTGGGCAGAGACTGGTTGGTGCTCTTGACATTTCTGCTCTCGTTGCCATCCCTTCTGTATAACATGCTATCTCTGGGTCCAGCAACGGACCGGAGACCTCATGCTCTGCTTTCAGCTAAGCCAGAAGAAGAGAGATGGAGAGATCCTTGTCTCATGCTATGGTAGCAACTTGGAGCAGGGAGAGTAAGACCTCTTGTAGGTGCTTTGGGACTCGCTTGCAGGCATCTCTTTGCCGGCCATGTGGACTTGACTCCATGGTGAGAGAGGGGTTTGGGGGCAAGGAGAAGAGGAATCTTATATCTAGGCTCACTTATATGGAACTCACAGGTTGACTAGGACTGTCTTATGGATGAGACAGATATTTTCGGTTGCAGTCTGCCCTTTTGGAGGCATGTGATTTTTAAAAAGTAAGTAAGTGCCATGTTGTAGGCTGGCATGGCATAGCTCCATCGGCACTAAAACCCAACCTGGCTGGGCTGAGCCAAGTCCCAAGCTAGCAGGTGGCAACAGCAAAGTGGGCTAGTTAACGATTAAATGTTAATAAAGCCAGTCAGTTTTGGAGCCACTTCTAAACCGAACACTAATTTTCGGTGAGCATGCGGAGCTCACTTCTTGCCATGTTTGCCCTGCAACTCAGTGAGTTTTTAGGTCGCGGAGTGGGTGACTGGGTTCTGCGATGGTGGTGGGGGGCCGATGTTGTACAATATACCTGTCAGAGCAATGGTTCACACGCTAGATCTTAAAATTTCACTCCCCCCACTAAATATGCCAAGGGGACTCAGGTGCAGGCAGGCTTCAGACAGAGAAATATCAAAGTCGATCATCCTTCTTAGTAAGATATTTAGTGGGGAAACAAGGCTGCAGGTTGTTGCTATAAGCAAATTTTCCATCACGGCGACTAATTTGCTGCTCCCGTGTCTGAGGAGCGAATTAAATCTTAAATTGAAAACTTAAATGGAAGCATTGCCCTGTGAATTTTCCATTCCCGAAGCGAGCTGGCTTGTTTCTGCTCAATTTGTGTTCTTTTTATCAGGGTGCATGTGAGTAATAAGTCATCCTTCTTTGTTAGCTGACCCTGGACCCCTTGCCCTCCTCACTGACGTACGGGATGCTCCGTGGCAGGCTGAGAAACGCAGCTTGTACCGAGTTGGGAGGTGCACTTCATTTGGCTGGGCTGGGTGCTGCTGGGAGGTGGGAAACGGTCCTGTGGGAGCTCGATGGCTCTGTGCTGTCTCATACGCTTCATGGTAAACCCCATCTTGGAGCAGGGCGAGATCCTGGTCTGTGTTAAGCGGTGGCTATCGAGCTCCAGTTGTAGTTGTTGGGGTCTATAGTTTTGAGGCTGTAAGTAATTAGTGACAGCAGTGAGGATGTCGTTAACAGAGAGCACACTATGCCCGTCAAGCAGACGTGAACACTCAAGGTTAGGGAGCTGCAAGCCAACACGGGAAGCAAAAACCACAACTAATGTTTCTGCCCTGACATTTTATTTAGTTGTTGATATTAAACGATTTGACCTTTCCGTCCTGTTCCCATGCTCACTCCTTGTCTGCCAGCAGCTGATGCTCTCAGAAGAAACAAATAATTTGGATTACGAAAGACGGAAGAGAAATGCCTGGAGGATCTCTGCCGGTGGCGCTCAGCTGTGTGAGAGGAAGAACCTGTGAGTTTCAAGGTCCTGCAGCTCCAGCTGGGCTGGGGATTGTATGTTTTTGAGGTAATTTGACTTAAAAAATTGTGCTTTGGTTAGCAAGCATCTTGATGGTCTAGGAGGGGTCTAGTACGCCGGTGCTGGATGTGCGCTGCCACAAATCCAGTCTGGTCCCCAGGGCTTTGTGCAGACGGGAACGGGAAGGTAGAGCAGTCAATGCAAATCAGCGTCACGGGCTTTCGCAGCGTGGTGCTAGCATGGCCAAAAATNAGCATCTTGATGGTCTAGGAGGGGTCTAGTACGCCGGTGCTGGATGTGCGCTGCCACAAATCCAGTCTGGTCCCCAGGGCTTTGTGCAGACAGGAACGGGGAGGTAGAGCAGTCAATGCAAATCAGCGTTGCAGGCTTTCGCGGCGTGGTGCCAGCATGGCCAAAAACCATCTGGCAGCAGGGAGGGAAAGATGCTGGGTGGTGTTTTGGTGCTGAGGTGTTGGTATCTTGTTCGAGATTTTCCTCCTCCCCCTTGCTGGAAGCCTTTCTCTTTGCTTGACAGTTAATCCTCATCATGGGTTTATACTTCAGCAGGTTTGTCCTGTCTGGAGGAGGTGACAGGAACTGTGAGGAGTACAGAAGATCCAAATCTGTGGGGATAACAGCCTTTGCTAATTCAGCAGCATCCCTTAACTGTTCACTGCAGAGAAGAAGAAAATGCTATCGTTTTGCTTTGAAGAGTTTTCAGTCTTGGATTAAAACACAGATGTGATGCTGGACCTTTTGTATCCCCCCCAACTTAAGGCTCGAGGAGTGTTCAGCAGCGCAGGAGCTGTTGCATCCTGGTGCCGCTCTGCAGAAATTGTAGGATACCCCAAAAGCATCAAAACGTTCCCCAAAGTGTCGCCTCTGATGGGGCTGGTGCTGTGGAGCAGTTCTGGAGAGCTGGCACGTTGGCCAGGCACCTTCATCCGATCGCCAAGCTGGATCTCTCACTTGGTTGGATCTCTGCAGTGGTTTTTTGGAGGAGAAACCCTTCCCTGCTCTTCCCTGCTGCGGCTGGAGATGTTTCTTGTTCGGTGCTGGGGGAGACTGACAGATGCTCAGAAAAATGTGCAAGACCCTTCGTCTCCCCGACTTAACCGCCCCAGGTGTCACGGCCCACTCTGTGCATGCGTGATGGTTCGTTTGCTGTGATCTCAAAGCGCAAAAAAATCAAGGCGACCACGCCAAGGGGTTATGCATCAACCAAACAGTGCAACATTATTGTTTTGCCCGTAAAGCGGCGTGCGATGGACAGAAAGAGTGGAAGGGGAAGAAGAGGTTGAGTTAAGACAGGAAAGAGAATTATAGCTACCACCACGGGTCCAAGGCGTCCCTATGGTCCCAGGTCCAGGCAGCATCCCGCCGGTCCTTCCGATCATCGTGATCCTTGGTGGGGAAGATCTTCAAAGTTCAGTTGCTAAGGAGCCATCTTTTATGCTCAGCGATACACCTCGTTCCTCCTCTGTCCCATGGATTGTTGCCAATCTCTGCCTTTCTCAAGCGAGATTTCCGCGCACAGACTCAAGGCCGAGGAGTGTCTGAGGCGTGGTTTGCCTTTAAGGAGGGTAGCTTTGGACCAGGAGGGGTGTTTTCGTACAGCAGTTGTGATCCATCTTCTTGACGGCAGCTATGCGGCCTCGTCACGGTCCATTCCTTCGTGTCCCAGGTAATGCAGGGCGGCATAGCACTCCTCATACCATGCAGTTCTTTCTCTTCTTCGGACCAAGAGCGGCGTGGTATTCCTTGTACCATGCAGTTCTCTCTCTCACGGTGTTTGTGCCTTGGTATCAATCCAAGTCTCTGATGGCGGTGTTGAGACAATACTGTTCTTCGGACCGAGAGCGGCATAGTACTCCTCGTACCGTGCAGTTCTCTCTCTCATGGTGTTTGTGCCTTGGTATCAATCCAAGTCTCTGATGGCGGTGTTGGGACAATACTGTTCTTCGGACCGACTCTTACACCAGGAGGGGCCAAGTGCAAACCCCACACCAGGACGTCAGGGGTGGACGCTACATTGCAAGAACCTGCAGTTGAAATGTTTCCCACCCTTGCACCCTTCCTCTCTGCTCATGCAGCAGAGGGAACTCCCTGCCCGACGAGGAGCACTGAGTGCAGGCTTGGTAGAAGTGGAGCCCGAGCCCTTTACATTTGCAGCAGCATCTGCGTGTGGAGAACGTCAGAAGTAGTTTTTTGGAGGCGGCACCAGTGCCGTGGGCTGGAATGGCTTCGTGCCTTCAGGTCGGGCATCGCAGTCTCCCTGCTCTGAAATTGAGAGGTTTATGAGAAAAACTGCTTCCAGTGGCTCTGTAGTTACGCTTTCAGACGACAGAAGAGCAGGGCAGCACAGGTTCTCCCCGCTGCTTGGTCCTTTCCCTGGCCACCATCTGCCCGCTGAACTGTGCTTTTAAGTACGGACTACACTCTCTTTGCTGGAAGTGCATTTATAAAGGAGAGGAATTGAAGGGAAGTCCTGCTGACCTGTGTGGCTAAATTTACCTGCTTGCATGTGTTTCACCTTGTTACCAGAAAAGCAGGGGGCACAGCCACACATTTTCTGGTGCTGAGCCCAGAAGCTCCTGGAGGGCAAGGCATGGCCGAGAGAAATGCTGAGCAAGCAGGAATTGCCTGGGGTTAGCCACAGCCCGGGTGCTTTTGCCTCCCCTCTCTCTCCGTATTTCAGAAATAAGGGAGTTCAGCAATTTGAGGGGCTTTCTGGTGCACTGAGCACACACTGGGCTGCTTTGCTGGAAGCGTCACTGAGCCTTTTCTGCATTTGTGTATGTTTTTCTGCGTGAAATACCGCGCTACGTCAAAGGCCGACCCTGCTCCGCACCTTTGGAATTGGGTAATCAGCGCCGGCAACCAGTAATTGCAACTGCTGACACGGTGTTCAGATCTGCAGCAACTGCTTGTTCCCTGAGGCTTTGGTGAGAAACGAGGTAAAAAAAGTCCTGGGATTTCTGTGCCGTGAGGTGTTGCCTCTTCTCTCCTCTCCTACACGCAAGGGAAAGCGCATGAGCGCGCTGGGAATCTGGGTCACCATTTCGTTACAAAGGTACTCGTAGTGTTGGTGGGTTGGGATAGAAATGCAGCTAAGAATAAAAAACAATGTTCCTGGCTTCGCAGTGTCGCTTCTCTTCGGCTTTAAGCCGTGTCCGAGCCTCTTCCCACGACTTTGCGAAGCTGTGTGATGAACCAGCTGCAGGGCGTTCGCTCTCTCGTTGCGTCCTGCGAGGGTGACGGGCAACGGCGTTTGGCTTTGGTAGGGGCTAGATTCCCTTTAGCGTTTTAATACATGGCTTTTTAAAAAATTATTATTATTATTATTGTGCTTCCTTCTGTTGGAGTAGAAAACATTGGGATTCGCAGCCCAAAAGTGGGAGTTTGGATGGTGCTGGAAAACCCAGCCCGGGGCCATTCTGCTTCAGCGGGGGCAGCTTGCAGCTTTTCGTCGCAGCCCGTTGCACCTGTGGCCCCCGTCGACGTTTTTGTAGCACGATACCCGTTTCAGAGTCTGAAATCAACATTCTTTGGAGGACTGCAGGAGGTGAGAATCCAGGCTGAAAGGATCTGCCAGTCCCACGGGCATCTCCCAAAGAGGCAGCCTCCGAGCCTGCGGTCTGTACCTGGGAACAGATGCTATTTCTGGGAGCTCGACAGCTAAACATAGCCCAGCTCCCTGCATTAAACAAGCTGCCAGCGCCTTGATTTATGGGAGCAGTAGCTCTCGCTTAATGAGCGCAGTTGGGTGGCTGCCAGGCCACAGCATATGTGGAAGCGGTTCCTTCGGTGGCGGGGAGGGGGGTGGAGGGGAGCGAAGCTGGAAGCAGGGATGCTGAGCGCCTGCAAGGGAGGTTTGACTCTCTCTCCTTCTCCCAACTCCCTGCCCTATAAAAACTGCCCTGCCTGCAGCATCGTAGCTCAGCAAATCTCTTGTGTGCCTTGGGCAGGCTGATGGGTGTACAGGAATAGATGGGGATGGGGAGTGCTTGCCTTCCCCAAGGGCTGCTCCTACTCTTCCGGCATGGAAAAGAGGTACGGCCGCTTATCTCCCCATAGATGTGCTCCCCAGCTGAACCAGAGCTTAATGCCCTTGAGATGCTCCTAGCTGTGCTGAGGCCGCGTGAATCCATGGCCGTGCTCTGCTCCCCGATGACGTCGTCTAGAAGCCGGAAGCATGGACGGGAATTCGTTTTTGTCGCTTCGCACCTGACCCTAATCGACTTCAGCTTGTGCTCGCCCTGCGTAAAGCCATGGTCTAGGCGACAGAGCTGGGGCGAGAGGTGTCGCTGCCATTTCCAGCTCTGGCGTCACCCTAACAAATGACCTCGGATAGGCAACGAGCCGCGTTCCCCTATGGCGTTACGTTCCCAGACCACTCGCTTTCAATTATTGCAGAAATCCTAGGAGCAAACCAAAGACGCTCGCTCTCTCTGAAGGATTTGGGTGTTTTGAACAACGATCTTCATTGTCACTTTGGCTCTTCTGTAAATACCGTAACTAATGATGCATAATGACAACTAATCCGCCGGATGCAAGCGGCTCTTACAAATATGGGAATTAAGGGGGGTGAATTGGATCCTTTGGATCGTGGATGATGAATCACGAGATCCAAGCACTGCAGGCAACATCCAGACAAAGCTTCTTCCTTTATAGATTTTTATTAAAGGACATATTTACGCTGTGTTAGGCCCAGGGCTGCTTGCAACTGTCAAGCAAAGGAGCGGGGAATGGATTAATGCCTTTGTAACACATCCCCATTTTTGGTGGTTTTTTGCAAGACTAGTCTGTGTGCTTCATCAGTCCAAGGCAGGCTGTCCAGGAGAGGTTTTTGGGGCTGAGGCATGAAGTTATCGTAGCGTTGATGTAGAGTCCTGCGCAACAAGGCACTGAGCAAGCTGCTGTACCTTTGGAGCTGGCCCGGCTTTGAGTGGCCGGTTGAGTCGGGCGCCTCCAGATGTCCCTGCCAGCCTAAATTGTTGAGTGATTCCATGCTTTTCTTATTTTTTGGTCACTTTTTTTGCCTGGGGTTTGGAAGGTTTATCTTGAAGGCCAGTCTAGCATCCCTGAGAAGGATCTGACAGACTTCGCGTGCTTTCTGTGGTTTTGATCCTGCTTACTTTTCTGCAAAATTCTCTTGTTTTTCCCAAACTGATTTGTTCTTTCCGCCTTGGCTCAAGTCGTAGATCATGCCTGCATGAGAATCAACTGCAAAAATAAAAAAGCCTCAATGTGAAACCTGAGAACATTATATTGTGCTTCGATTTGCGTGTGCCCTACTACAAAGTCACACCTGCTGAGACAGTAATTGCTCACAGTATTTTAATGAGCTAGAACAATATTTCTGTTTTCTTGGGCAGCCACTGTTGATCCTCCCCCGCCCCCAGAAGAGACACATAAATAGGATTTTCTCTTGTCACTGCTTTCCTGGGGAAGAGGAGGGGAGGAACAAATCCTTTTGAGAACCTTCTGCTGGCATGCAATCTGCAGCTTGAGTTGACTTCAGAGCTTCACCGTCGGTCATAATTGCATGTGGTTGGCTTTTCCCTTAACAAGCCACGCTGAAAACACTTTACAAATATTCCTCTTGCTGCAAGGGCTGGACTAACATTTTGGAGCGGTGCATCATGCCGGTGGGATCACTGAGATGAGCAGTAAGGCCTGGACATTCACTGCTCATGGACAAGCCGTGCGGAAGGTGGAGATCTCACGAGATCCCCTTCTCTCCCAGTCTTGCACCGTGTTTTCAGCTCTCCAGTCCTGCTGTCTTGGGTTTTTTTTGGTGGTGACTTTTCATCACGAGCCCTTCAGGTGGTCTCTAGCTTCAAGCTTTGTAGTGGGTAATTACTTTTCCTTGCCTTAGCAAGCCGAGAGTTGTTTCTGGCAGCTATTCTCTCTATCTGTGTCCTGTCTAGTCTTAATGGGACTCCTCTATAACTGCAAACTGCTAGTGCCACCAATAATACATTGCTGCTTGGTCCTCCCTGATAAATTGCTCTTTGCAGAGCACTGTGCACTATGTTGTCCAGCTCTGGCTGTATCCTTAAGGTATCATGATGCAGACTGGGATGCTGTCACCCGACATCGGGTACCAGTCACAGATGCCCAGTTGCACAGGAGGATGCTGGGTTGCATAAGAGTGTTTGGGAATGGGATGTACTGGTAGGAATGAGGATGATTGATGGGCCCGGTGTTGCCAGCTGCATGGTGAGTGGGATGGAGTAATCAGCCTGTCGTCTTCCAAGGACTGATTGCACGCGCGTGCACGGCTCTGTGGCTTGGCAGCCTTTTGCTTGAACACAGGGGAAAAAAACCCTGATTACTGTGCAATTCTGAGTCAGGGAGGTCTGTCGCCTTCTCTTGGTCACCTCAAGTAAATTGCCGTTATCTCTGCTCGTACGGGATGCTGACAGTTGCTGAGCCTGGTTTGCGGCTGCCACAGACAAGCTGGTCGTAGGCTCATGTTAGGAATTTCACAGCCTTACAGGCTGCTTAGTTGTTTACTTTTCTCTTCCAAAAACCGTGCACAAACAGTCCATTAAATCTGCTCTGGTTTTGCTTTTTTTTTTTTTCAGAAGGGAAGCCTGGATTAATCGTGTGACTCATGCTCTTCCCAGAAGGCAAACAAAGAGGTAATGCAAGAAAAGTCGTGAAAGAAGAGGGCATTTGTCCACTGAAGAGCAAACAGTTTGTTAAAGACAGCGTTAGCTCATGGACTTGCTTAAACACATACAAATTACTCAAAGCAGTGATAGGACATGGCGGAGGGATGCAAACCTACTTCACGGTCGCCACCTGAGCTTGAAATTTTGCCGGTCATTCCCAGCCGTAGCAGAGGCAAAATTGAACCATCTGTCTCATGTTATCTTATTTACCTTCTGCAGATGAATTGGTCAAATCATTCAAGCTGTAGAATAAGAACAGAGAGCGTGGTAATGGCTCTGGCGGTGGTGAGCTGCTGAAGTGGGCAGATACATCATGGGATCGCCCGCCTGCCAGCACCTTCTCTGGGGAAAATCAATGAGGGAGATAGTAATAAACATAACCTTCTTGCTAACCCTGCAAAGGCAAATTAATGAGAGGCTGAAGGCAAAAAAACATCTGCTAAAGAAATGGCGGGTGAAACACTGAGCATGCAAATGCCGAGACTGAGCAGAAGTATGGTGTTCTGTGGTTAACCTCAACGCTTGGGGCTGGAGTTGGGTATTAATTGATGAGCAATGGGAGGAACTAAAACTGTGATGTGCATCTCCGCAGCTCCCTTAGCTGGAGTCTAGCCCAAGTCCTGGCAGTGAGTTTAATAAGTGCTGGCATATTTTTGTTGCCATTGTTGTTCTGGATGCCTTAGAGGGGATCCAGATATGTTCTGGGGGCTTGAGCTCGTGCGGGAGTGTTTCATCTTTGCGATGGGGAAAAATGGGGTTCTTCAGCTTAAGCTACACTTCTTGTATTTAGGCTCATTTTGTAGCTTGCTATCCACTAAAACAGTAAATTTAACATAAAATGCAGGTAGAAAATGAGGCAGAAGTTACTCATTCACCCTGCTGATGTAGTATCTGCTGCCTGGGCTTACCTTGACTCAATATCACCAGAAAAAAAAAGAAAAAGAAAAACAAGTAGCATGTCCTTTCTGAAAAGCTTCCCTTGCCAAAATAGCTAATGCAAAAACATGCCTGAGAATCGGTTTGCAAGGAGGATATTGCGTTGCACTTGCTTTGCACATGGATATTCTGCATCCAAGGACAATGCAAGGTACAACGGCACGTTGGAAGGCAGCTTCCTAGGGATGAAGAGGACCACATCTCTTGCACCTCCTCTCTGTATCTCTGCCATTTCTGGGCTGGTTGCAAATACTCAGCTAAAGCTTCATACATGTTTTTCTTCCCTAGAGCCACGGCAGCTGCAGAGACGTCTCTGTCCACTGGAATTAGCATTAGCGAGGGCAGCTGAAGTCGTAAATGTTTCTTGGAGCATTTTTTAGCATTATGGTCCTTGCAAAAAAAATTGTGCATAAAGGACATGCAGCTGTGAAAGTGGGACGCGGGAGCAGGAGGCGTGTTCTCCTCCTCTTAGTTCGTGTCATTATTGTGTCCGTATAAAGTTTTTAAAAGTTGGCAGGACTCCTGCAAATTCGCAATTTGCTGGCCACGTCAACTCTGAAATGCGAGTTTCCTTTCTCTGAAGCAGAGAGCACGATAGGGATTAAAAAAAAATTCACCCCTATCCCATCAGCATCTCGTGGGGAACCAGGGTGACTTCAGCTACCCCAGGCTGGTCAAACCAGCACCACGAATGACCGCTGAACATCTCTAAGTAAGTGTTCACGGCTTGAACTCCCCATGGTGCACGTGCGTGACTTGCAAGTAAAAACGACAGGGAGGGTAGTTTTATCTCTCTCTTTTGTTATTTCTAGCTTAATTCTGCACAAGGCTCTCCTGCGCGGAGCGAAGAGCCATGATTTTAGCATTAATTACCTCGAATCCACAGTGCCGTGGGTTGTGCTTCCAAACGACCTGCTGCAATGCTGCAAACAAAACAAAACAAAGCAAAATAAAAATTTTTTAAAAATCCCCAAAAGAAAAAAAAAAAACTTGCTGCTGAATCTGCACATACCCGCTGCACCGGTCGCCTGGAGGCTTCATCTTTGGGTGGGGGAGGAATTAAGCCTGGCTTCTGTTGACTTGTGTGGAAGGTGGTGTGGTTTCACACCCGCTGAAAGAGCAACCCGGTGTTTATGCTGAGTTGAAAGGTCGCTGGATGGGAAGGTGGAAGCCCTGCCCTGAACTTAATTCTGCTTCAGAAAAAGAGATTTATTGATAGCTCAGCAAAAAGACCAGGTGGTGGCCAGCAGTTTGGGTGCTCAGAAGTTCCTCCTGGCTTTCGTAAAGCTCCTGTTGCCTCCACGCTTCCTCATTTTCTAGATGGAAGAACAAGGAGCATCCCAGAAACAACTGGCAGCGGAAAGAAAATTCCGTTTCTCAGGCTATTTTAGTAGAAAGCTGCCATGCTCAGTCTTTTCGCCTCTCTTCAGACCTGCGCTACTCCTTCCCTAGCATGCACTTGGGTGGCTTTCTGCAGTACGGGCTGTGTCAGGGAAGGTAGAAAGAAAAATGCTTCTCTGAGCAGCTGTAACTCAGCCAATTTATCATATCTTTGAAATGAAAAAGCGCAATTAATGGCTACGGTGAAGGAAAAACATCATGCATTTCTAGCCCTTGATCTCCAGAGGTAAAAGCCTTGTTATTATCTGATGGAAATATCAGCTGTATATAAGCTAAATGGGTCGTTAAATGTGCTATAAAGTATTTAAAAGAGCATTAAAGAAGAAAAGAGAGGGAGAGAATTAAAATAGTATTGGAGAAGAAAGAAGAAAAAGAAATTTAAATGGGAGCATCCCTCAGAATCTGCATCTCCTGGTGACGGATCTGGCCAGACGTACGTGATGCTCCGCTTCTCCCAGTCCTTGCGTCTACAACACATGGGCTGGCTGCTTGCTGCGACGACGGCTGGGGTGCCGAACCTGATGCGATGGAGGCACAGTTCCCTGGGAAGGTCACGTCCCTCCTCAAAGATGAAATTTCCCCAGAGCGTTGGATTTTTTCGCCTCATGGATTTCGTAAGCCTTTGAAGAAAAAGGAGGAAAACATCCTTTCAATGACCAATAATTGGTGCTCCGTGGTTTTTCAGGTGGGAGGGAACTAAACCAGCCTGCATTGCTGCTTTGCACTGACTGAGCATCTGAAAACGAAGAAGAATCTGAATAACTGCAATTATAACACGCTTGCACGGTGTTTTGTTAGACCGAGGCTGCTTGGTCCTAAGTCAGGAGCGCTGTGTGGAAAAGTTGATACCCAGATCTCAGGCGGGGCGATAAAGGCTGGAAAAAAATCTTGGAAACGGTAAGGATGCTGAGAGAGGTCAAGGGCCAGAGCCAATTTTCAGCCCCTGTACAAGGATGCGCTAGTTAGCGTGGATTTCTCATCGCCCCATGCAGAGGGCTGACAGCAACGGGCAGGAAACTTCCCTTAATTTGTTTTCTCTCTTGAGCTTGCCGGAGAGAGGGAAAAGTGGACGGAGATGTTGAAAAATTAAATGCAACAGGGTTTTTTGACATGCGTGTATCCCCGTTCTGCAGCAACGCACGCAAGTTCCTCTTGGCCTTTCGAAACGAGGCTTTCATAACCTTTAGAAATAAAAAGATGGTTTTAGCAAAGAGCGGCTGGAAGAATGACGAAATACCAAATCGTTCGTCTCTCCGAGGGCCAGCTTCAATCAGCTTTCGTGTTGCCTTTCTATATATTCAGTTAATACGCTCTTCTTGAGATATCAGCGCAAACACGCTCCATGCAAAGGCTACAAAGGTACGAGGGTCTCCAACTGGACCGGTGGGACCAGCACCTAAAATCCAGTGTGCACGAAGCCCAAAAGAGAGATCATCGGTTCTGATACGAAGACGGCGATGATGTCGGTCCTCCAGCTGAAAGGATGCGTCAAGTACGTGCTGTCCAATATGGTCTTTTTCACTGCAAAGAAACACCAAAAGCACAGACCTGCGCAACATCCCGTCTGCTTTTTACCTGCCTGTAGTGGCACATGGCGAAGTCGCAAGGCACCGTCATGAAGATCGGCTTTGCCTCCCTGCAAACGGAGCGCTGTAACAGCTCACCCAGTGTTTCCCGCAGTGCTGGGAATTACACGGAGAGTTTAATTTCCAGAGCAGCTTTTCCTGAATAATCCTATTTTGGGGCACTGCTTAGAAATAGCAAAATTCCTTAAATTTACCCCCTCACACGATTCTAATCCAAATTAATCCGTGAGCGTAGACGAGTCCTCAGGCTACGGCCCTTCCCCTCCCTCTCCTGCTTCGTAAGCATCTGGGCAAAGCTAACGAAAGTGGACGTCCCTGATTTTCAAAAGCACTGTTCTCAGCATTATTCTCTCTTGTTGTCAAGTTAATAAAACGTTCCAGTTTTGATGTCCTTCCCTTGCTAAATATTTTATGGGGGACCCTAAAAGCCTGTGCCCCCTCCCGAACTCCCTTCATTCCCTTCCCTATCTTCTCTCGTCTTACAAGACGACAGATGCAGAGCATCGAAGCCATGGGGCTGTTTAAAAAGATAATGGCTTTGGCAGAGACGCGGCTTTTCGGCGTGTAATTTTATGGATGTGAGTGTTGAAGAGCTCCAGCAAATTATTTTTATTTTTATGCTGGAGTTAATGAGCGGCCCTGCTGAGAGTGGAGGTGCTCAGGAAAGTGTAAAGGGTGAAACATTTTGGAAGGCAGAAAAAGGGCTTCGGGGCCAAATTGAGAATTTTTATTAGTAGTATTAATTTATTATTATTATTATTATTATTATTATTTTATTTGTATTACTATTTTTTAAATTATTAATAATAATAATAATAATTTCTGATGGTTTGTTTTGTATTTGTTCAATGCCCAGAAATACTTGACACCAGCAAGGTGTCAACACCAGCAAAGAGCCCAAAACCCTGGATCCACACAAACCTCCTGTTGAATTCACCATTACCAGGGCTTTTGGAACAAAGATGCTGCCGGTAGGAAAGAGAAAGCTGGTTTACGGGTGCGCTGACCCTTAAAAGGACCCACCGACGCTGCTCCTTTTATATCTTGGTGCTCTGCTCGCGGGCTGGAGCACANATCCACACAAACCTCCTGTTGAATTCACCATTACCAGGGCTTTTGGAACAAAGATGCTGCCGGTAGGAAAGAGAAAGCTGGTTTACGGGTGCGCTGACCCTTAAAAGGACCCACCGACGCTGCTCCTTTTATATCTTGGTGCTCCGCTCGCGGGCTGGAGCACAGTGATGCTACGTTTCAGTGATGGGTTGGGGTTTTTCCCCCCTGTTATCTCTGGGGCGTGGATGGCAGTTAGGTTTTTTACTACAGGAGGGATTTAGAGGCTGCTCGTGGGGTGTCAGATAACCAATTCCCAAACGGTTTGTGACAAGGAGCTTGCACAGTCTGCTGAAAATGCTGATATTACTGGGGAAAAAAAACAGGCAATGCTGCTTCCTTTTTCTTTTTTTGCCTTTTTTAATTTGAGTGAAGGGAAAGTTCGGGGTCTACACCACCGCAAACTGTCCCCTACGGTGCCGAAACCACCCCACCAAGGTCTACACCACTGCAAGCTGTCCCATCAGTGCCATCCTTGTGTTGGCACTAGAAAACACATTGGCCTTCTCAAAAAGAATGGATTAGGGAAGAGCCAAGTATTTGCTTTCCGTAGCTGGCCGCGATGCTTTGGGGTGCCCAGGCCCTCGAGAAGTGGCCATGGGTGACTACGTGGAGAACAACAGGCAGGCAGAGGTAATGCTAGCCGCATTGCTTCTTCATCTGCTCTTGCCCCATTAAAATCCAATCATTTTCAAAACTCCTGTAGGCTTGGGCTGACCAGGACAAAACTCATCGTATTTCCCAGGCTGGGGTTTTCCATTGCATTTTTGAAACCTCCTGTTGAATTTAGGGCCCTGTTGAATGGAAGGAAAGCTTGATCCTGCAAGCCGGTGTCTGTAACAGCGGTAGCTTTGTGTGTCTGGGATGGAAAATTGCTTTTCTAGGGTGCCATTTGCATTCTTCTTTAATACAACATGATGTTTTTGAGGGGCAAGACTGGTTTTGGGTCGGGCTGTGGCTTAGGTTTTATCCAGCACGCGCTCACAGATCCGTCCTTCTTCCTTATGACAGTCAGCCTCGGAGAAGGGCTCATCTCCCCTTTCCATGCATTTTAAAAATCCTCCCTAAGGACTCTGCTAATACGTAATCAACCCTGAATACTTGCCTTTAAAAATACAATAAAAACTGCGTAATCTCTCGGAGCAAGTTGGTGAAACTCTGTTCTGAGACCCCGTGTTTGGTTTTTTGTTTGCTTGTGGTCTTCACCTACCAGCCATGTCCTGGTTTGGGCCAGGACAGAACCAATCTTCTTTTTGTAACTTTTACGGCTGGATTTGCGTGTTCTTTCGTTTATTCAACGAATGCACGATGCTTTTCCAAAAAGGAACTGGTGGGATTGTCTCCTCTTGGACATGTTGCCTCAGCTTTCACGCGTATCAGATCAAAACAATGTTAGATCCGCATGAGCCTTTGAACAAGGGCTAAATTTGGAAACTTTAGATGTTGGCTTGCGAGGCGACTGCTGTGCTAAATCATTACGCCTGTGCATGTGCGCATGCAGCTTGTCATTGTGTGTGTGCTGCCTAGATCAAATCTTGTTGCTTCACCGAGGGCACGGCGAGATTGGACAAGGACATATTTACGGTAGGATTATCTGGCTGCCTATTGATTTTTTTCATTTAGTTATTATTTTAATTTTTAACATTTTGCTTTCCATGAGGAGTGTTTTCCATGATTGTAGGCGAAGGGGGATTGGAGCTGGGTACGAGTAAATCCGTTGCAGAAAGCAACAGTCTTGGAAAAATATCCCCAGTCTCCACGGGTTGTGGAAGACCCTAGGGTCACTTGGATGGCTGCTCTGAGACAAAACCTATAATTTCAGGTACTTGTTAGCTAAAAAATGTATCCTCGTGTACTCGTTACACGTGCTCAGCATCTCTTACTCTCCTCCTGCTTTCTCCCACGTCACAGGCGTTGAATTTTTCTCTCCGTAGGCTGCTTGGGTCTAACACGTAAACCACTGATGTGCTCCAGAGCTTTGCAGAGGATGTCCCTGGCTGGGCCCCAGCACAGACTGGCGTTTTGGCGTTGTTCCTCCCTAAGGGCAGAACTTTGCACCTCTCCTCATTGAACTTCATGAGGTTCCTCTCCAGTTTTCAATTTGATGTCCTCGTTGACTGCGGCAGACTCTGAATCACTGCCGTATCGTTTTTCTGCTGCAGCAGCGTCAGGGGGAAGGAGGTGGGGAGGAGGGGAGGAGGTTCTTTCAAAGGAACAGGGCATAGAAGGACCTGAAGAACTCAATCTTGTGGTTTTTAGCGGAAAAGACTGTAGGATTTTAATCAGCGACTTGGTAATTGCCCTTTTGCCCGAGCAGGAGGATGCTTGGCTCCGCTGTGCAAACTGACAAATGCCAGAGACAGGTATTAGTTTTCCTGGGTTATCTCCATAAAATGGATGGGTTTGAGGTGTGAAAGCACCAGAAGGAGAGGAGCATAAATGCCACATAGCTCTCAGCATAGGCTTATGACCCTCGCTTTGTATGCGACGCAGGGAACACCTGAGGGCTGATACAAGCCTTGCGCCATAACAGTGCTCAGCTGCAGAAGTTACGTGACCTTTTAGAGGGAAAGGTGCTTTTGTTAAGCTGAAAAAAAAAAGGGACATTTTTGATGAAAGGCAGGGAAAAGGCTGGAGGCTGATGCTGCATGTGAGCTCTCCTGGTTTCCCTCTTGCATTATCCTCCAAGCCTGGGCCCCTCGTTAGCCTCCTAATGAGCTTTCTGCAAGACCATGAGGAATGCTACCGGTGAACTCATTTGTACGTCTGAAGGTTTGTTTGGAAATTGCACCGAGGAGCGATGTATCACTCAAGCCGTCAGTCCCTCTTGCTGCTTGCCATAATGCTTTTATTTCGCTTGTTTTCTGTTATGTAAACTTTTCTCCCCATCGCTAGGGTTTGTTGAGCTGTGGCGTTAATTTGGCGTGTCAGAGCAATGAAAAATGTATGCCTGCTCTTGGCAGCTTTGAGCCCAGATTTGTTTCCTCCTCTTACCTTACTTCTACTGTGATTATTATTCAGGAGAGCTGTCGGGCTCCACAAAACTATCAGGAGGAGAATACAAACTAATACAGGAGGCATGAGTGATCTGCTGATCCTCACCCTGGGGTTTGGTCTGCTGGGCAGACTGAGCTCATCCTACATGGATGGAGCAGAGGAGAAGGTGGGTGGGCTGCACTCATCCTGCGTGGATGGAGCAGAGGGGAAGAGGCTGAGCTCATCCTACACCGATGGAGCAGAGGAGAAGGTAAGGGTGGGCTGGGCTCATCCTACACCAATGGAGCAGAGGAGAAGTTGGGTGGGCCATCCTCATCCTACATGGACGGAGAACAGAAGAAGGTGGGTGGGATGGGCTCATCCTACACGAATGGAGCAGAGGAGAAGGTGGGTGGGCTGGACTCATCCTGTGCGGATGGAGCACAGGAGAAGAGGATGGGGTCATCCTACATGAATGGAGCAGAGGAGAAGGTAAGGGTGGGCTGTCCTCATCCTACACGGATGGAGCAGAGAAGAAGGTGGGTGGATGGGCTCATCCTACACAGACGGAGCAGAGAAGAAGGTGGGTGGTCTCATCCTGTGTGTACAGAGGAAAAGGTGGGTGGGCCATCTTCATCCTACATGGATGGAGCAGAGGAGAAGGTGGGTGGGATGGGCTCATCCTACACGAATGGAGCAGAGGAGAGGGGACGTCAGAGAGAGACGATGACTTCTTGAGAGCAGTGAGGCTGCACATCTTGTAAAGGAAGTCTAGAAATACCTAATATCCTTGAATCAGAGATAACGACTTCTACCGCTGACTTGCTGGGCTCTTGAGGGTGGTGAGAAAGTCCCTCCCCCACAGACCCAGCATGACCTTGAGGACAATCCCCTCATCTCTCCATCTTCTCCCTCCATTAATTGCTGGGGAAGCAGTTGGATGCTGCCAAGAGCCTGTAAATAGCCTGTTTGTTTCTGTGCGAGGGTGATGGAGAGGGGGCTGAAAGGCGAGTCCTCTCCTCCAGAAGCAGGCTTGACATCTCGGAGGAGAAAATTTCCCTGTAATTGAAATCCAGGGAGGGGAAGGAACAGTTTCCCTCTGTTTTGCTTCACAAGTGCAGATCAGCCAGCTCTGGCCCGTCAATCACGTATGCCTGCCGACGCCGGGCTGCAAAAATAAATCCCTGAGGCAGGCGGTGCGATCAATAGTGGCGGCGCATTTCGGAGCTGGGATGAGGAGGACAACACCATCGAGAGCTTGCAGCTGCTTCTTAATGCTGGTCTCAGGCAAAGAGTTGTGCTCCTATGAGGTATGGGACATGCACTGGAAAAATTGTAATTTTGAATGACCGAGGCCAAGAGAGGAGGAAATTATTCATTCTGCAATGTTGGGGGAAAAGAAATAGTAATAATTCAGGCTGCACAGAATTATTTTGCACCCAGTTGGAGCCCCTTTTGCAAGTCAAAGGGGACAGTAAAAGCCACTTGCACCTGCAAGAGCCAAAGTAGGGTGTAGAAAAATGGGTGCTGTGCAAAACCAAGTGGGGACCATCCCCTGCCTGGCATCGCTACGAGGGCAGAGGGGATGCAGAAAGAGGAGCAGGGGTGGCAGCACGCGCCGGGGCGTCTCCAAAAAACACGTTTCACAGGTGAGTACCCGCCACGCGCCAGCTCTCCAAGCAAGATCCCCAAGTTTGGGTGGGCTTTTCCCCAGGAATTCTCTCCCTTGGTGCCCCCGTTGCCTTTGCAAGCCCGGCTGCTCGTCGCATCAAGCAAGGTTCATGCGATTAAGCGGGCTCCTCTCTGATAACGCATTGAGAAGATGGATTATAGGAAGGAAAGGGGAAGAAAAAACAGCTAAAAACTGCTGGCACATCCGCCAGCTCAAGCATCAATTTGGTGTCTCTCCATCACCTACAGAAATTAAATCCATTTTCCATAGCATAACCTAGAGCAATCTCATTTCGGCCCGGCTGCCCAGCCGCGCGAGGTGGGGTATTTTTAAGCAAGCTCAGCCTTTCCCAGGCATTTTTCTTCCCAGGATGAGCATCCAGGGACCACAGCGTCATTGCTGCCGTTAGCAGCCTTCATCTCCCACGGTCGGTCCCCCGACCACCGCTCAGCCCAAGGAGTAATTTAAAAACCAACCCATTTCCTCCTCTCCCCCTATCAGCACGAAAAATGCGCGTGACGTTAGACTCGCTTCGTTATTCATCGGCGGCATTAACTATGCAGCCGTGCCACTTGAGTTGTCTCCGGCTGAGGATACTCGCAGCAGGAACAACTTTGTGAGGCAAGCGAGCACGGGGTGATTTACCCCACGAGAAGGATCAGAATGTATTCAGGAGAGGAGAAAGCACGCAAAGGTCTCCCGGTAGTCGCAATGTGGGAGAACAGCGTCGCGCCCAAGGCTTCGATGCTTTGGGGAGCCACATTTTAATTTCTGGGTCCTTCGTGACCTTCCTGGGTGTCTCATGAGCTTCTGCCTCCTTCACCCGCGCTGCAGCCAAGAGATGGTCTCTACCCACTTTGCTCCTGCGGAGATTCAGGAGGTGTTAAGATCGGCCCTACAAGGGAAAGCAGAGACTCTTCGTCGCACAGAGGTGTTGATTTCCTACCCAGGCAATAACCAGAAATCAAGAGAAGGAAGCTTAAGGCTAATGAGGCTTTAACGATCGTTCAGCACAGATCTGGGAATTGATTCTCCGGTGAGTTACGGGCAGCTGGCACAAGGCAGGGGAAACCAAATCCTGCGAGAAGTGGAGAGAGCAGGATCCAACCCCCCAAAGAAAAGCCTCTAGAGAGGTGGGTTGAGGAGCGGGTGAGCGGTGAAGGGTCTTGGAACCAGCCCACCCAATAAACGAGTACTTAGTAATTAATTTGGAGGCGGCATTTCTGGATGCTGGGGCCAAGGAATTTTGGCAAACCAAGACCCGATTTGGAGGAAGGAGCAGGATCAGGCAGATTTTCGCTGCAACATTTGCTCCGCAAAGGTGATGCCGGATGCTGGCAAAACCCTTTGGAGGATGCACAAGTGAGAGGTGAGAGTGTGTCTACACACAAACACACACACATGCAAACACACGGGTGCGTTATGCAATACGGCTCTTTCTGGCTCCTGTTTCGCTGCTGGCAGGAGCTGCTCCCCCACCTGCTTGTCTTCTCTCCTTCCAGCTGCATAAACAGGCGCTTTGGAGACAGCTGAGCTGTCAAGCAGGCAGGCAGAGAGTCCGTGTCATGCAGAAAAATGGGAAGAAAATTACCACCTGACACGCTGGCATCGCCTCGCCACCGCCTATCTTCACCGCTGCGACGTGCCGGCGCCGTGGGCGTGGGAAATGGGATGGGGGCACGATTCCTCCTAAGCAGCGATGAAGGGATGCAAGGGACCATGGGGAACCCGACCCCAAACCGCCCAGGAGCTTCACCACCTGGGACGGGAGCTGAACGGCCGCGGGTTGAAGTCCAGCGCTCTTCAACCAGGTTCCTTTAGATGCTCCACACGAGGACGGTTTAATGTTTTAATGGCAAATCTACTTATTTGAAGATATTTGACATTGCAGGGGGTTTTGGTTTAGAAAAATGGGCCAGCAGCCTGCTGAAAAATGACAAGTGTAATTGCAATTGCTGTATAAGTGGCTGAATTGCAATACAAGCACGATTCCCGTTACTGGCCTCCAGACACTCACCACCATGACGCTGGGTGTCCCAAGTCAACGGGAAGAAAGATACGGCTTGAAGTTCTCTTCACAAATTTACTTATTTGAAGATATTTGACATTACGTGGGGGGTTGGGTCTACAAAAGCAGGCCAGCAGCCTGCTAAAAGAAATCACAACACAATTGCAACACGCAGCTGAATTGCAATACAAGCATGATTCCCATTGCTGGTCTCTAGACGCTCACCAGCATGACACTGGGTGTCCCAAGTCAACGGGAAGGAAGACATAGGTTGAAGCTCTCCTCAAAGCTCATTTTTCTGGTTGTTTAATGTTCATACTCTCTGTTGGGCTGAGCCGCACATAACCTTCCCCCGTGTTGGTCTGGCTTGCTCAGGGAGATAACGCTTTTTACGGATTATTTCAGGGAAGGCCAGTTGGTCAACTCAACTGAGAGTGCCGTTTACTGGCAACAAAGGCCACCCTTGGTCCCTTTAGTATTGAGGTAAGTTCAGCTCCCTTTGCGGTACCTGTGGTTACCTCCTACATTCTTCTCTGAGCTTCGTGAGCACATCCTCCTCGTTCATCTTCTCCAAGCCTTCTTCCATCGTAGGGGTTTGTTGCGTGGTGCTGCGTTGGCTGCCGGGCAGGTAGGACGTTGCTGATGATTGAGGACGCATCAGCACCTATGGGGCAGGAGGAACTTAGCAGCAGACGGTGGTCCTGAAATGTTGTCCTGGTACTGGCAGGAGGAAAGGCTCACCAATAACTAACATAAATAGCCCAAACTGCTGCATTTCGTGTGATTTCGGGCTCATTCGCGCTGAGTCTTGTATAAGCTGATCATGAGCACAACCCAAGTCTCATCCTGTAGGGCTCAGGATATTTTGTCAAATTCTGGATTCACATGACAATGAGATGATCTTTCCCCGAAAATTTTTACTCCTGCCCCACCCAATGCAAAGCATGAACCCTAACAGAATGAGAAAGGAAAAAAAAAAAATCTTATCTCCTTCTTGGCAAGACAACTTTGGAACATTCGGGAAGACTTCACCTCTGCATGGTGGGTCACAGCATCAGGGGAGAAGTGGGATGCTTGGGTTTTGCCTGATTTTCAGCATTTTAATAAAGAGCAGAAGGCTGGGAGCTTCCATCAAAGAGGGAAAGGCTGCTCTCTGCAGGCTGCGAAACAGCACAAGACGCCTGGGCTGGGTCTTACACAACACCCAAAAGCCCAAACCCGGAAGGTCCCTCAGGGAGCGGCATTAGCCAATAATTCCATTAAATTCTTTTATTATTGTATATATTTTTATCAGCAACAAAAGAAACAAAAAAGCTTGGGAGCTATTGGGATGGATATATCAAACAGCAGATGTGGGAACGGAATAAGCGCGGTGGTGGGAAGTCGCAAGACACCTGGGTCTGGCTTGGTTTGGGGAGGGCTTGGGCTGCCCCCTTTGCCACGGCAGGTCCCAGGACCAACGTGACATTTATTTGCCTCCTGTCCTCCCCTTATAACTGCATCTCACACCTCGTAATTGTAACGTACCACACAAGAGCATGGAAGAAGTACAGAAGTCTCCTATTAAGAGCAGATTCCACGGGCAAGCGGCTTAGATCCCTTTTCTCTTGGAAAGTACTTAAATCTCAATTAAAATACACATATACATTCCATTTTATTACCGGCACACAATTGGCAGAATTCACCTGGAGGGTTTCCTTGCCTCTTCGCATCGATAGTTCACCTGAGGCTGATGTCATGTGGTATCCACGGGGGAAAAAAATCCCACACCAGGCTTCCGGCGCAACCATCAATCTCATGGAGATGCTGAGCCAGCATTTCCACCCAGCGCTGGGTCATCGGTTATTGCTTACATAATTATTAAACGATTTACTTCCCCAGCGTGCACAACCTAAAGGGCAGCAGGGTTGAATTTCTGCTCGTAAATCCGCGAATTTTAAGGCTGGAGAAGTGAAGATGGATTCCTGCGGATAAATCCAGCTGCCAGCTCCGAATTTCAAGGCTGGAGAAGAGAAGAGGGATTCCGGCAGATAAATCAGACGCTCAGGAGCCCCAAAAACGCGCCACAAGAGGAGAAGGATGGGCTGAGGGTTGCCAGGTCACTGCTGGAGCGGCGCACGGGAGAGCATCGCCATGCGGGGACGAGCTCCTGCATCCTCCTACCGGCTCCAAACTCATTTGTAATAGGTACAGGACAACCCCCCCGCCCTGTTCCCACTTGACCTCTCGAACAATTAATTTAATTATTCCCAAACAACACGCAGTTGGTTTCAATTGGAGGCTAACGCACTTGCCTCAACCTCCGGGAAAATAATAATGATAATAATAATAATAAAAATAAATTGCAAAGAACAAACGAGGTCGTTCACTGGGGTTGAAGAGGGTGGCTGGGTAATTGCTCGATGTGTGCACATTGAGATCAAATAATTAAAAAATAAAAAAGAAACACCTCCCTGCTCACCGTTGCTGGGAAGAAGCTCTCGTTTGCAAAGGAAAAAATAATCTCATCTGCTTGCTAATTTTTTTTCTTCATTTCAGTGTTAAGCTTTCCCGGGAGCGCTCGGCCCCTGCGATTTCTTTTCTCGATCGCCCAACTTCTTCCACCGCTAATTAAAGGAGTTGCGAGAACGGTTTCGACGTGGGGTTGCCGGCTCCCGAAGAAATGGCCGTCTCGACATTAGCGCCTTGGTTTTATCCAGCAAAGGCAACGTCCGAGGGCTGCTTGGTGGGATTTGAAGCTCAGAAATTCAGCCTAGAAAAGAAACACGCAGGTAATTAGCTGCCGGGGTGATTAGCCGTTGGAACGGGCTGCCGCGAGCTGTGGTAAATCGTCGTCTCCGTCACGGAGGGGGCTCTTTGGACAGGCGGAAATAAAAAAGGGAAAACTGGTTTCTGGTTGGAAACTCGCGATGACGGACTCCTCCCGTCTGAGGATGGGGCTCGCGTTGAGGGGGACGCTCCGGAAACAAAAACCTTCAAAGGAGCTTCGGGGCCAGGACGGGGATGGCCCGGTTGGGGGCAAAGAGCTGGCAGCAAGGGGAGATCTTCCTGCCAGGGCAACCGAGCTCAATAGAACACGTTTATCCAGAGGGGAAAGCAATTGCAATCAGTAAAAAGCAAAAAAAAAATCCCAAAAATAAAAGGGGAGGGAGGAGGTTTTGGGCATCGGGGTGGGATTGCGGCGTTATTGCCGTTGTTACAGGTGCCATACGGGGAAACGATGAGGATCAGGGCCTTGCTCTTGGTCTACCATTCTCTGGAAAGATGAAAAATTAGGAATTCCGCACATCCCCCCTCCAAACCCTTCCGAAATCCCGTTCTCAGCCTTTCCCTCCCCTGCGCCACGACGGACGGAGCACGGGGACCCCCAACCGCTCCGGCAAAGCAGTGTCTGAGAGGACAAGCACCCACCTCGATCCGCCCATTGAAGCGGCCCCGATGGCAAACGAAAGCTTCACCCAACCGTTGCTGGAACATTAATTAACATTAACGAGCAACGGCCAGGTACACGAGGCTGTTAACCTCAACAAGGGCCGTTCATCCACGTCTCACTCTTAGGGGCAAAGCGAAGAGCAGCATCTCCAGCAGCTTCCGGTTTGTTTTTGTTTTTTTTTTTTTTTAAGAAAACCCCACAAAACAAAACAAAAGAAGCCTTCCGCTTTCAAACATCTTGAACTCCAGTTCAAAGCTCGGGTTTTCAGGCGGCTCTGTGATACGGTGGAACCTTCGCAGTGACGACACGAGGCTCACGGTCAACTTGGTGGCCACCGGGACCCTTGGATGAGGTTGCCTCATCAATCCAGGCCACTAACGACGGCGGCGACCAGGATCAGAGCCAGGATTGCCCCCCGCCCCACAAGGTTACACCAGCATCCAGGATGCCTTTAGACCATCAGCGAGCAAACCCAAGGTGCGAGCGCGGTCCGATTCGATCCCAAACATCCCAGGGTTACCACGGGGATGGAAACTTGGACCACTTCGTGAAAAATCCGGCATTCTTCTCGCGTGAGACTTTAATGTGTGCCTTTCGTCAGCAAAACAAATTAATCCCACTTCTTTATGGCCGCCTCATTTAATTTTCTGTTACGTAAACGACTTGCCCTAACCTTGGCTTAAAAGCCGTCGCGTTAAAGGCAAGAGCGATATTGAGGGGGTTGGGTTTTCTTCAGGAGGGCACTCAACAGCCAGAGTTGGTTTCTGCTTTACGAGCCCTAACGATCATTGCTGAAGGCTGTCACGTTCTTCTTAAGGCAAGAATATTAAGTTTGATTAATTGAAAGCTGAGGAGTGGGGTCCAGGCTGGTTGCGGGTGGCGTTTTGTGGAGGCCCGGAGCGAAGCTGAAGTCCCCCCAGAGCACGGGGACCAAACCGCCGTTGGCCTCCTGGAAAGCAAAGCCCAGGTTTTTAGGGGTAAAATCGAGATTTTCAGAGCATCTTTGATACACAGAGCCAGACATTTGGCTTCCAGAAACATCAGCCGGGCTTTAATTCACCCTCCGTCACTCAACCTAACGGGGAGGGCAAAGCATCGGGGCTCCCGTAGCCAAAAACAGCAAAGCCAAACCCATCGGACGCCTGGTGCCACGGCAGGAGCATCTCCCATCCCGCCTCGCTGCCATAGCGACGGAGCCTCGTCAGGAGCATCATCCTCCGCCCCTCGACGTGAAATCGGGGGAGACGGTTCTCCCCGCACCCCAAAACCGGGGAGGGATCGCATCGAGCCAAGGGCCGTGCGGTGAAGGCCCAAATCAGCATCCTCCCCCGCTCCCCGCCCTCCGCCTCCTCCGAATCAAATAACGTGCTCAGCTCATCGCCTGCTCAATTAATTTCTGCCAGCGCCGCGACACCACCGGCCGGGAATTACCTGCGCCCGAGCAGTAATTAACTGCAGATAAACCCAATCGAGAAGGGGAGGACAAACAGCGAGTCACTGGCAGGGAAAAGGAGGCGGGGGGGAAAGGAAGAAATGCAATTTTTAAAGAGGAAAAAAAAAAAAAGAGGATGGCGAGGAAGCGCTCGGCATCCTTCCCCTCGCTCCTTTTCCCCTCACCCAGCAACGCGCACCGAGCCCCGGCGATCGTTAATCCCTTATGGAAAACCGCGGGCCTCAACAAAGTTTAAAACCCCAGGAAGCGCTGCTCTCGGAGCAGGTTCTTACCCCAAAGCGTCACGAGGCCGGTTAAACCGCGCTGGATTTATTATTATCGTCTTCGCCCGGCGAATAAAACGCAACATGCCACAGAGCTAAAAGTCCCATCGAATCGCTTCAGTTAGAAGGGGGCCCCGCTAACAACGCCGGCTTGAGCCAAAAGCAGCGCACGGGACGATAATTAATGCATTTAAAATGGGTTTAGACAGCTGATAAGTTCCTGTCGTCACGGCATTTGCCTCCACAGGGCGCAAGCTGCTTGGATTTGCCGTTCTCTGGGTGTTTTCGGCGCAAGAAAAGCGCCGGAGGCAGCCGCGATTCGTGAGGCGACGTTCTCTTTAATGACGTTAAGGCGGCGTCTTCTTGCCGCGTGGGGAGCGAGTGTCCTCCGAAGGGACGCTCAGGCCACGTATTAATAACCGCGGCGAGGCGGGCGGGTGGTTGGGGGGTGATTTTTGGAGTTCTGGTGGGGTTAAAGCCCTGCCACGCGCTCCTCCGATGCTTTTCCCATGGGATACGGGAAGAAAAGGGAGAGCAGGCAGGGATGACTCCGGTATAGGAGTGCCACACACCGGCCGTGCTGCGTCAGGCAGCAGCGCAGGCGAGGAGACCTCGCCGAGACCCCACAAACGTCCCGCAGCCCCCAACCCGGCTGCAGCGGCGAGGGGTGCGGACCCCGAACCGGGCGCCCGTAGGTAGCAGGGGAAGCCCAACCTCCGGTGAGGTTTGCGCTGACTTTCTCCAAAAATCTATTTATTTACGTGGGGGTTTTTTTAGGAAAAAAAAAAAAAAAAGACCGAAATTAGGTTGCCCCCGACCCGAGGACGACTGATGGCACCAGCGACGCGGCCCTAAAACACCAAATCCCTTGTGGGATCCAGCCAGATTCACCCGAAAAACGGAGGTAGCAGTGTCAGGGGGCTTCCCCCCCCATTGTGGGGGTCCTCCCGAGGGACAGGAGTGGTGCTCAGCACCTTCTCCACCACTGGCCTGCGACAGCATCCCGGCGAGCCCCGCTCATCGGTGCTGCTTCTTGTGCCGAAGGATCTCCGTGGGGGTGAAGGTGAAATCCTGCTGGCAGACGTCGCAGTGGTAGGGTCTGTGGAGGGCGGAGGTTTTGGACGAGCTTTCGGATGCTTCTTCCACGGGGACTGCAGGGAAACGCAAAGAAAAACGGGGATCAGAAGGCAAACAAAGCCACACGAGACCCCTTCCTTCCCCTCGTTGCCCTCCCCAAACGCGTGGCATCCTAAAAGCCGGCACGAACCCAGCCCGGCTCGCTGCCGCCCCTCTCCCCGACGGAGCAGAGCTGCCTGGGGTTCCCCTCATCCCCAAGGAAAATCCAGGCTGGTTCTCCGTCGTCACAGCCCCGGGCACGCACGGACTCACCCTCGGAAGGTCGGCAAGCGTTTTCGTGGCACATGCGCTCCAGGGGGGTGAAGGGCATGCGGAGATCGCAGTGGGGACATGTCCAGAAGCTCCGCAGGCAGTCGCTGTAGAGATCCGTGTCCGTCTGCGGGATACAAAGGGGACGCTCAGCCTCCCCGGGGCGGGCGGCAGGCAGAGCGGGCAGGGTGGGAGAAGGGCGTACTCACGGCCAGGCAGTTGTAGGTGAGAAATTCGGTCACCCTGTGGCCGCCTTTCACCTCATCGGGCTTCATCTCCGTCCCCTGGAAGAGCCCTGGGAGCCGCGGAGCTGCAGCCACGGTTTGGGGACCGACGTAAAGGTTCTGTTTCTCCAGGCCGGTGAGCTGGCGCAGGCGGTACGGCACCTGCGAGAGGACGTGGGGACGTTCGGCGGGGCCGCGCCAGCTCCCCTCGTCCTCCTTTCTCAGCCTTCAACCCGACGGGAGGCGTCGGAGATGGATTCAAACCGCCTGCGCCGCGGCCGCGGCCACGTCACCTCCATCTGTAGGAACTCCAGGAGCCCTCGGGTGAGCGCGGATACGTCGCGGGGGCTCGGTTGGTGACCCGACTCCTCTCCCCGACCTTCCAGCAGCTGATGGAGGAGTTTTTCCCAGGCGGAACGAAGCTGCAGGGCCGCGGAGAGCAGGCGCAGGGCAGAGTCGGCGTCGGGGACGGTGAGCTCCAACCACCCATCTGCTACGAGGCGGGCGCAGTCCGCGCTGGTGTCCAGCGAGCGGGAGAAGAGCAGGAGAGACTGGAGGGAGCCAAAAAAACCCAAAAGCAACCCGGTTTGGGGTGACGAAGGCTGCACCCACAGGGCTCAGGGAGGAAGAGGAGGAGAGCGAAGAGCTCACCTGTAGGGCTGGTACGCGGACGCAGTTCACCAGGTAGGGTTTGTTGGTCTCCAGCAGCGAGACAAAGGCAAGGAGCTGGTGGTGGCGGCTCAGCCCCTCCGTGGAGCCTGCGGGGGCAACGAGGGGTCTCCCAGCTGGACCCCAAACCCCTCCCCATCCCTGGGATTTGCCAAACCCCGACGCCGGCAGAGCTTTCACCCGGCGTGGAAAAAAAAACCCAGGGAGAAGCAGAGCAGATTCCTTCAGGATCGGGGTCGTCCCACCTTTGGTCCCACCGCGTTCCGGTCCCTCCTTGGGGTGCAGCAGCTCCGGGCTGGTAGCGAAGACGCAGGTGGGATGAAGCACGATGCCCTGCTTGGTTTTGGTGTGGAAAATCTGTGGTAAGAGTAAAACAGGAGTCGAGGGAGAGCGAGCGGCTGCTGGGGATCGGCCGTGGCGCGTGGGACGGGGCAGAGGGAGGACACGGACCTGATCGGAGTCCTTGCGGCCGCTGTTGAGCTGGTCGGGCACGGCCAACTGCGGGTAAAGACCCCTGCACAGCACCAGCTTGAGCAGGGCGAGCTGCGAGGAGGAGAGTGCTGAGCTGGATACGGCCTGGAGCTCGTCCACGTTGTGGCGGAGCTTGAACTTGACGTCCTGCAGAGACAGAAAGGGCAGCGAGGGGCGTTACGGGCCCGGACGGCCAGATCCTGCTTCCCAGGAGAGGAGACGGACACCAGGGTCACCTGGATATCGACGCTGCGCTCCCCCTTCCCACGGGTGCCGCCACCGTCATCCTCCTCGCCGGAGGAACCGTCTGCTCCGTCCTGCAGCCGCAGCACTTTGCGCTTCCGACCCTCAGTCTCCGCGTGGGAACGCCACAGCCGGTGCAGCTCACGGCGTTCCCGGTGCCGGCTCTGCCGGCTGTAGCTGTCGCTGGGCTGCTTGGAGGCTTCCTCCAGCAGCTGGTGGTCTCGGAGAAGCTCCTGGGGTGGTGGGAAGGACGGGTGCTGAGCCCCCACGGCTAGCAGACGGGCAGGTTGGGGGCACCGCGGGCAAACCCAGCTCTCCTCCGCGCCAACGCCTTCCCGGCACCGACAGCAACCGCCCATCCCGAAGCCGGATCTTGCGCCCCTCACCTGGAACTGGCGCCGTAGGTTGGCGGCCTCGTAAAGCCGATGTTCCTCCAAGCCTCGCCGCCGGCACCATTTCCGAGAGCTTCCGCTCCGCTCCGATTTCACCTGCCCCGGGAAAGCGCGGTTCAAGCCCCGGCAGGGACAGGCCGCCGCCCTTCCCACCGCACCCCCAAAACCAGCCGCGCCGCCACCTCCCACGAGCGTCCCGCGCACCTCAGAGTCTCCCCAAACCCCAAACGTGTCTCGTCTCCCGCTCTTAGGCGGGAATCCCACCTGGACCCACTCGTTGAAGATGTTGAGCAGCGTCAGGGGGTCGCCGTGGGGGCTCTCGAGGGGCCGCCGGGCCGTGGCGCAGTCGGGATTGGGGTGAGCGGGTCGCAGGAAAGGCGATTGCACGCTCAGCGCGGCCGCTACGGTCAGGGTGGGCTCGGCCAGCCCAAACAGAGCGCCCAGGACCAGCATCTTGCCTGCGCGGTGAGGGCAGGGCAGGCAGCGAAGGCAGGGAGACCCCTCGCACCGTCACCTCCGCTTCGTGGTGTGTGGGGGGGTGCCCCGAATCACTCACCGACCACCACGTCCACGGGCAGCTGGGCCAACAGGTTCCCGATGGGCGTCAAGCCTTCGGCCTCGTCCAGGGCTCCCTGGTCCTTCAGGTACCGCACGGCCGTCTCCAGGCTGGACGAGGGAGGGGGCTCCAGGAAGGGGAAGGTGCGGGGATCGCCCAGCCCCATGCTCTTTAACTGAGAGAGAAGCACGCGTAGAGCGGGGCCAGCGACGTCGGGAAGAGCCCGGAGGTTCACAAAGCTCCCCGTCGCGCTCCGAGGGTCGTCGTGCCCCGACGCTCGAGCCGCAGCCTGGTCTCGTGCTTGGCCGGTTGAGTTTCCCCTCCGAGATCTCCCCACATTTTCCCCTCCTCGAAAAAAACCCAAAAGCGAGCAGAGGGATCCCCAACTTTACCTGAAGCACCAGAGCATCAAGCGCTACCCGCTGGATCTCCGGCACGGGGTAAGGGGAAAAGGCATCGTAGTCGGATTCGGCGTAGAGCCGGTAGCAAACGCCGGGGCCAGTCCTGCCGGCGCGTCCCTTCCGCTGCTCGGCGCTCGCCCGGCTGATCCAGAACTCCTGCAGCCGCTGAAGTTTGCCCTGAGGGTCGTAGCTCATCTCCTTCACCTTCCCTGGAAGGAGGAGGGAAGGAGAAGCTCAGGGCAGGGCAGGAGGGAGGGAGAAGCTTTCCCACCCAGTGCAAATTGGGCGTCGGGAAGGGGGATTTTTACCGGAATCCAGGACAAAGCGCACGCCGTCGATCGTCACCGAGGTCTCCGCGATGTTGGTGGAGAGGATGCACTTCCGGACGCCGGGAGGGGGCACGTCAAACACCTGCGGAAGGAGAAACGAACGCTCTCAGGCCAGCACGGCCGTCCCCAGTCCCCAGAGCAGGGGGAAGGTAAAGACACGTTGCGCCGATCGCTTGCACCCCGAAAACGCCCACAATCGGCGCTGAGCTCTGGCATTTTTTGCCCTGCGCCGAATCCCAGGCCGAACTCAGGATGGGACCCCTCGCCCACCTTGTCCTGCTCTGCGACAGAGAGGGTGCTGTGCAGGGGGAGGACAATCCAGCGCTGGGTATGTGCGGCGTAAGCCTGCGCCGCCTCGAGCACGGCGCCGATCTCGGCCACCCCGCTCAGGAAGACCAGCAGGTCACCCCGTTCCTCCGGTGGGTACTTGTGGTCGATGGCTTGCAGCACCCGCAGGTACGGGAGGGGATCCAGGCGCTCCGATTTCCCCGCTTTTCCGACCGTGGATGCTTCTTCCTTAGGGATGGGTTGGTAAATGACCTGCGGGAGCAAGAGCCGGGGAGGACATTGCCTCCAGGTGGACGTAACGAGAGATTCACACCCATGCCGTGCCGGGATTCATCCCTAAAAATCACCCTCCATCCTCACCGAGATGGGGAAGATCCTTCCTGGCACCTGCAGCACCGGGGCACCGCCAAAGTATGCCGAAAAAAGGCGGATGTTGATGGTCGCCGACATCAGCACCAGCTTCAGGTCCGGCCGAGCGGGAAGGAGGCGTCGCAAGACCCCCAGGAGAAAATCGCTGTGCAGGTGCCGTTCGTGAACCTCGTCGGCGATCAGGACGTGGTACCCGGGCAGCGTCGGCTCCCGTTGCACCTGCCGCAGCAGCAGCCCCTCCGTGAGGAAGACTATTTTGGTGGCGGGCGAGCGGGTGCTCTCGAAGCGGATCTGGTAGCCCACCTGCAGCAGGGGAGCAAGAGAGGAAGAGCAGAACCGAACAAAACCCGACAAAACGGAGCGTTCCCGTTGTAAAGGACCAGAGCGATCGCCTGCTCCAACCGCCCGGCCGCGTCGGGGCTGACCAAAAGCTAAAGCGCATTATGAAGGGCGCTTTTCTCTTAGGTATCGACATGGGCATTGACACCCCCCTCCCAAAAAGCCTCTCGAGGTGCTGGACCGCCCTCTTGGTGAAAAAACGCTTCCCGATATCCACTCTGAACCCCGCCACCACCGATGCGGCTTTGAACCAGGGACCTCTTGTCCCTCCAGAGAGCCAACAGCACCTCCCAGTTCGGTGCCATCAGCCGATTTCCGCCCCGTTCCTAAAAACACCTGATGTACTTTTTATACGTATATTGATATTTTCAATGCTTTTTGAACAGGATCGGCTCGAAATTTGAGTCCCGAGGAACACTGCCGGTGAGCAGCTGCCAGCCAGGCATAGCCCAGTTCACTACGAACCCCTTCCCTCAACCCAGCGGCGCCCAGTAACAAGGTAAAAAGAAACCAGCAACATCCAACGGCTCCCAGTTACCCCGAAACCAGCCGGGGAAATGGGCGGTCGCCAGCGCCGCTCACCTGGTTTCCGTACTGGTGCAGGCTCTCGAAGCCCACGCGCTTGGCCAGCGAGACGCAGGCGATACGGCGAGGCTGGGTACAAGCCACGTGGCTGTAACCGGCCGCCAACAAGAACTGAGGCACCTGCGTGGATTTACCGCAGCCGGTATCGCCAGCGATCACCACCACTTGGTTCTGAGCCACGGCGCGCAGGAGTCGGTCCCGGTATTGGGAGATGGGAAGCGCGGCTCGTTCCCGTTGGAGTTTGGCCAATTTGGCGAAGGTTTGTTTCTGGGTGAAGTCTAAGTAGCGCAGCAAAGCGGCGCGAAATTCCGCGAGGCGTTCCCGGGGCACGCCGGGGTCTCCTCGCCGGCCTCGCGTCGTTGCCTCTGCGTCGGTGCTCAGCAGCGAGAGGTTGATGCGGTAGCGGGAGTCGTATCGGCGAGGTAGGTCGAGGCGGCAGCCGGCGGAGGGCTCCGCGTGGTTGTGGCGGCTGGGGCTTGGCTCGCGGTCAGTTTTCCGGCTCTGGAAATGTCGGAGCCGCTCGAAAAAAGCCCAGAAATTGTGGACGTCCTCAGAGCCGGCTCTGATGTAATCGTGCTCACGGAAATACAGCTCTTCCAGCCGGCGCCTTGTGACGGGGCAGTCCCAATCCCACCGGGAAGGCGAAAGGTCCCGCTCTCGCCGCCGGGATCTGTTCTCCATCTCGGCGGTGAGGCGGCCGGTTCCTGAGCTGGGGCCCTGTGCCAGGACGGCGGGCGGTGTGAGGTGGGGGTCCGTGCCCCGCCTCGGGACGGGGGGCTGGGGGTGTTCGGGGAGCGGCACGCGACCCTGCTCGGCCCTGCCCGTGTCCCCGGCCGTCCCGCCACCCCAGCTGGGACCCCCAGCACCCCACATGCTCCGGGACCTTCCCCCCCACCATACCCCGCAGCCCAACTGCCTAGGACCCTCTACAACCCATCCCAGCCCCCTGGGACCCCCAAGCACCCCATATCAGCCCCCTGGGACACCCCCACAGCCCACCCCAGCCCTCAGCCCTGCGCCCCCACAACACCAGCC
>VZSC01008119.1:31305-80849 GCA_013398225.1 Steatornis caripensis | reverse complement strand
AAAGGGAAAGAGACTTACAGGAAAAGTTAAAACAGCTTTAATCTAACTGCAATAATAATAGTAATAGGAAGAATAATAATGAAATATACACAAAACCAGTATCAAGCACCCCCCTCCCAGATGATAAATATTAACCCCAAATGCTCTGCGGCATGCCCAAGGAAAGTCCCAGACTGTACTCAGCAGCAGACAGGAACTGGATACAGGAATGCACAGATCAGGATCAGAGACAGAATATTCAGGCAGAGTCCTCCTCTGACACTCAAACAAGGAGCTGAACAGGGTTGAAAAGCAGCATCCTCCCACATCATAAGGCTCTCCACTGACAGCCCCATGCTGGGGTTAAATAGGCTCCTGGGCCATGGGTGTGAGTGGAAGCACCAGGTGAGGCTGCTTAGGGTTGTTAAAGCCCACCAGTGCCCTCAGGCCCCTGGACATAAAGGGAGAGGGAGTGACCCTTGTGTTCCATCAGCTCTATACTGATTATGATGTGTATGGGATAGAATACTGTATTTAGTCAAACCAGGACAACTACATGGGGTACCTGGACCAGAGGCAAAGCAGGTGGAAAGGATATGCAATTTTCAGAGAAACCTAAATATGTTAAGAGGTGGAAAAGGGTGCTATGTACCTGTACAGAATATCAAAATAAGTGATATTTTTTTCTAGATTGGCAAGTATACTGTAAAACATGTGGCTCATCTCAAAATATTCATTAAATAGTTTTAGCTGGGGTGGAAACATAACTTACCCCTCAAACCTCAGGTCGTTAAATGGGAAAGAGAGACCTGGAAAAGGAGACCCTACATAAGTATAAATTCTCAGNCTTGAGAACAGTAAGTGGCTTATTCCCACAACACACATGAGCACGGCAATGCCATAGGTGATACAGTCTTGCCCCAGAGTAACTGGCCGTGCAGCAGCAGGGAGAAGGCAGGAGGAAGAAAGAGAAAACCAGGAAAAAAGAGAGGAAGAGAACCATTCTGATTCTATGATTCTGTGAATGAGGAAAGTAGGAGGCATGCATGTAGGTCAGAGGATCCAACACTATTCATGTTTCAGGAGCAGAAGACTAGGAGGATTTTCCAGATCCTCAGGCCCAGGAGAAATGTAGCTGTTGCCCAGTTATCCACAGAGTACCTACCTGACTTGGCACTTTGCTCCACTGTATTGCAGAGCGATACAGTGAATTTGAAACATACCTCCTCCCAGGGAGCAAGAGAAATTTGTGTTATTTACTGTTGCATTTTCCTAACTTTTCTTTGTATGTTGTTAAAATGAAAACATAAGCATTTAAATGTCATTATATAACTATTCTTTTAATATAGAAATGTACTTGTTTTTTTTTTCTTCCATAATCCACAGACGCTAAAAAATTGATAAAGTATTTTAAAGTGGTCAACCTCATCATTCAGTATTATGCCTAACTGAAACGGTTATTTTCAAGTGATGGATTAATCTATTGTTCATATGACAATCTGAATTCCTAAGACAACTGGGTTTAGGGAATGCATTTACTTCTGAATTTGAGCATATTATTTGTGTTCCTGACACTGTTTTATTTGGTTTTAATTGTTGAGGGTTTTTCCTGCAAAATTCTACTTCATAAGTTTTCGTAGGATCAAAATTCCACAGCTTAGTTTAAAGATAAATACAATGAAAGTAAGCAACCTCCAGCAAAAATACAGTTTTGAAATCTTTTTTTCTTCTTTTCAGTCTCTGAAAGCTAACCACTATTTCTGTTTTGCAACATTGCAAACAAACCATACCATTAGTATTACCACTTGAAAAATCAGATGAGGGAGACTACATGTGATTAGCTTTCCTGGATGTAGACACTCTAGCGTTATCTGAAATGCCCTAGAGTCTCAAAAATACTTGCGTCAGGCAAGCAAAACCCCTACAGGCAATATGCCGCCTTCTACAGCAGTACCTGTAGACCAGGCAGGTGACTTCAGGGAATCTTTGACAGCGTTAGATTGCTTTACACAGGAATACACCAAGTTAAGGAAATACTAATCTCAAAGACTAATCTCAAAGATCTACAAGTTATATGGAGATTCAAGTCAGAGCTGGACACTGCTTCCTGGCTGCAAGGAAGTGATGAAAGTGTGTTGCCACTGCCTTTTCCAGAAGCTGTGCCCTCGGTGACAAAAAAAGTCATAAAAAATTGTTCTCAGTGACAAAAATACCCACAACAGATTTAAAACATTAAAAGAAAACACTCTCATGTAATTTCCATGTAAGAATAACGTATTTTGTTAGGCAGTAGTCAAATATCTCTCTGCCCAGAACAAGCAATGATTTCTGAATCCTGCTCACAATTTGAAGTACATTTACTTCCAGGTTTATTAGAAGAAATTGTTGGTTTCCTACTCATAGAAATTTAAGATAGGAAAATCATTTTAAAAAAAAAGGCAGCACATTGGTCTCTTGTGAATGATGTGTATAGAGAATATCACATTTAAATATTCATTGACAAAGTTTTATGTGTCAGCCTTAGTGTTACAGATTTAATATAACACAATTGAAAATTAACAGTAAAAGAAATAAACTCAAATTGCTTAAATGAAAAGAATTTACACTGTTAATGCCTTATGAAGTCTCTTCTTAAAAAATGTATGTAACTGATGAAAAAATGTAGATTCAGGCAAATAATTAAAAATTGCTTGCTGACAACAGTGAAAGTTCAGTTTATGTTGAAAGAAATTTATATAAATTTTTTGTAATGAGGAATGGTAATACGTCTTTCTTCATTTCATGACCAAAACACCGTAAGTTAACCAGAAAGGAAATTTTTTTTCATATGCATTTTTCATGTTCATCTTCACAACCATACATTATTCAGCATTAAAACAATGGAAGGGGTAGACTGGGTAATTTTTAGCCCTCGCTGCACCAGCATGTTAAAAAATGTGCATTGCATACTGTGGATCTCCATTTTTAGATGCAGTTCTTCCTGCTTCTGTGGAACTTGCTGGCTTCTTGTTTATTGATCTTCATATTTGTTATATCCTGAAGGAAGCTATAAAAACCGTGAAAATTCTCCTACTTTGGTGTTGATCTATGTGCTTTTCTGTGAGACATCACTTCCTTCAGCAGCAGAAAATACTCACACCTGCAGTAGGCATTTGAGGGGCATACAAAGCACTGACACACAAGGTGAAATTTTTATGGAGGCCACCAAGTGTTCACATCTTACCAGTATTACAGATTCTGACTTTAACGTGGCATGTGCTTATTTCAAACCCAGTAATCCTCTCCATTGACATCTGAAAGCAAAGGAGATCTTTTGTAAATTTTGGAATGGCTCCATTTGGATAACCACAATTCTTTTGTCTGTTTTCAAATGAAATATGAAGAATCTACCACTCAGAGAGAATCAGAACATGTGCTAAGGAAATGCCAAATTAATTAATTAAATGGCACACCAACAGTGCAATAAAAGTTGTAAGTGCTTCATAGAAATAACAATCCCTAGGAATTTACAGCTGTTAAATTAGCTACAACCTTTGCTTGAATTATATAGCCCTGATCTTCAGTTTTTAATTAAGTTTTTCCTTGTGCAATAATTTTCAGTATGCTTCTGTTGAATTCAAGAATCAGTAGAAATACTGTACAAAGAAAGAAAAAGTGATTTAAATGGGAAGATTGGGGCTGCATACCACAAACAAAGGCTATTATCTGGAAAGTACAATGAGCCTGATCACTTGGTAAACTGGGCTCTTTCAAACAAAATGGTTTTTAAATGCAAATTCACATACTTTGGAGTGAGGAATACCTACGCTGATGAAAGTCATATATCACTTCTAAGTAACATTCAAATCTAGAAAATACCAGCTGAAAAGCTGATGATTTTAAAACAGTAAGACTCCTAGAAAACAGAAATTTGTACTAGGAATCTTCTGTGCTAGTCTGACCGGCTCCAGATACTGCACTGCTGCTACATGTCCTCTCTGTCGTGAGATGCAGCAGCCGTGTGACAGTGCAGAGGATGCGGAAACATGGACAGACTTGCTAGCAGGTTATCTCCTTTGGAAATACTGTCTTACTGGTGCTAACTTTAACATAGTGCTAAGAAATTCAACCAAGCACTCCTTCTTATGTAGCTTTTTATATTGTCTTAGTTTAGATTCACATATTTTAAACTGGATTTATATCGGGGTCCCAGTCTGATTGAAAACAATCTCCCTATTTTTAGGATTAGATTGTTTTCCTATTTCATGGGCTTCTCTAACTGTTATCAGAAACTCAGGAAGGAAATGCTAGTCAGTCACCATAAACTCATTCCCACTTCCAAGAGTCCATCTCAGTCAGGAAACAATAATGAGCTACACACAGTTAGCATATTCAGGTGGTTGTTTCAGGTGTATTTTTAAACATTCAGCTAGAAATACAATGCAAGGTCCACTGAAAGACATACTGCACAATAATCCAAGACAAACAGCAACCAAGGCACATGGCAAAGTGGATTCTACCTTTTAAGGAATTGTTCACTAGCAAGTTAAGTTGGAATAAGACTCTTGGTCTAAAGCAAAGTGAAGTCTGACAGCCTTTCAGCTCAGGAGGGAATAAATGGCTTCTCAGGAGAGAGGGTGACGCAGACTCTAAATCTGTCTGATAGCATGATTGCAGAGCTCTGATGGAAGCTATTTTATACAGGTCAACTCGTTGGTGAAAAATCTCTCTTCATGCTTTAGATGCATCTTGAAATAATATGGCAAGCACAAAGCCATACCTCTGTGCCTGAAGAGAGGAAGCCAGTAGAATTTTTAACTGCTTTGAATGCTGCAAACTGGGTATCGTATTTAGATGTTACCTGGCTGTTGTAGGCAAAAATTAGCTTACATTATGAATGCTAACAGGCAATAGAAAATTGGATGTACATGTGTCTGCAAGTCAATGTTTGAAAATGAACTGTTGTGCTCCCAAGCTGAAGTCTGCTACCTGCTAGACACAACGTGTACTGCCTGGCTGTAAATCTTGATAACGTCTAGATTAAAGAATCCTCCTATTAATAGAGATGAGACAGAAGCACCAACTAGGAGGATGATCAGGTATTGAGCTTCTGCACATAAGCTACTCAGACTGGGAAAACCAGAGGCTTGGGACTGAAAGAAGCACTCCTGAAAAGAAGACAAGGACTTGCAAAGAAGAAAGCAGCTCATAGGTGGCAAGGATGCTGGCTGGAGAAAAGATCATGGAAGTTAAGGAAGAGCCTAAAGATGGGGAGATACAATGAGACACATGCAGGGGCATGTCCCAAGACCGTGGCCAGAGTTTCAGAGCGATAGAAAGGTGCAAACACTTCATTTTCTGCATTACTAATTACATTACATCTTTCACATAGCCTTGCATTTATGGAAATACAATATTGCTGCTGCAGTTCCAAAAATATAGCAGTAAAGCAAATTATGGTCAACCTTTTTTTAGACTTCTTAAGGGATCCATTAGGGATCCATTTTCTTATCAGAGAAGGATGACAGATCTGCCAGTTGATGTCACCATAATACCTGAATTTTGGCTGTATTTTGCTTAAACTTTCAGTCTGTACAAGTTCTGTGTGGCCTAGTGTGAGGAGTCCAAAGCCGTGAGGCAGCTGCCCGTGTGGTCACAGACTGACATTCAGCACTGCTAGTGTCTAAGAAGAGATGGTGAATTCTCAATGAACATGGGTGACACAAACTACGCTTGGGAAAACATTTTGACAATGCTCAAAAGCCTCAGCTGTACATGTCCAACAAAGCAGCACATCTTACAGCTTTGAACTCTACGATTCTCCGTTTCTCTGTGCTTTGATATGCAATGAGGTCATAATACGTGTTTATGACAACAGTGCTCACCGAGCTGAGGACTGTAATACCAAAGTGGAAATATTTTTACTTCACTGTATGATTAAAGATCTTGAGGAAATATCAGTTATACAGGACTATCACGAACCTTTAAAGCGTATTTCTCACATAGAGATAAAGGTTACCTCTAGTATGTTGCCTCTGGAAATGTTCTGCCAGGTTGCTATAGCAACCTCTGCTATGTAAATTAGCAAGAGCTTTATCACAAGATTTTTAGATTGTTGGATTAAGAATAAGAGCTGAAGTGAAAAATAAGCTGGAGAACCATCTAAAGGGGCCAATTAGTAGTTAGTTGTGGTTCACTGGTGACTAAATACTAAATGATTTTTCAAAGTACAGTTTTCAACGTGATTCTGTTTTCCCCTTACGCTGTACTGGCAAAGGTGGTGGCACTTAGGATGAAGAAATTCCCTTTTGGGCTTAAAGTCATTTTAAATAATCCACTTATACTACAGAAGAAGAAAAGTACAGGAGTACACTATCAGTAAACTTAAGACACATAAGAAACTAAAAGACCAAATGAGGAACCACAGAATGGAAATACATAATTCTAAGAGTGCCTCAAAGTTGTCGAATGCTCTGAATTTCTGAAAAACACTGGAAGGTCATTTTTAACACTCTGCTCTGCTTACAGATTGCTCATTAAAACAGCAATGTCACTGTCAAGGGATTCTTTTTCTAATCAGCCTCTCCATTTCAAAACGGACCATGAATTTCTGAATTTTCTGTGTCTGATCGAAAGTATATTGAAAGGCACCTGCTGGCTTTAGTTGGTTTAGGATTAATCCCTAGTGTATTTAGGGATGATCAGTTAGTTTACAGATAGTGATGACCTACTGGGTCAGAGATCCCCAGCCTCATTAGCGTTTCTCAGTGAAATGATTAGGTGTGCAGATGGCATATGGTAAAATGCCATATCCTTGTTTCCAGGAGAGAAACAGACCAGTCAGAAAGTAAGATAAAATGTAGTGGGGAAAAAAAACAGTTTTCTCCTCTTCTATATAAAAGAAATATGTCTGTCGTTCCCTGATGGTAATTTCCCATGTTAGCTATTGCTGTAATTGACACAAGGATATTACACAGCAGTAAATGGGAAAGAACACACTGGCCCTCATTAACGGGTTAACGGGTAACATGGGCACCATGAGCAAAAAGCTAGGTGATTCAAAGGACTAACTGTCTGATAATATGTGTCCATTTACGAAAGATTTGAAAACTCCCATATTTAGATTATTTGAGGGCACAGTGTGATTTTTCCCAATAGAAAACATTTCAGATTAAAAGCTTATGCTGAACTCGCTCTTTCACGAAAGTCTGGTTTTCATCGAAAATAGGCCGTTTAAGGGTATGCTTTGGTGTTTTTGCCAAGAATTAAAATACGATGAAAAAAAACATAAGGGAAAGGAAAAATGAAATGTAACAACAACCTTTCTAGTGAAACAATTTAATCAATAACATGTCTTCAATGAGGACTGGAATAGAAAATAAAAGTTTTGATGTATGAATAAAAGGGTTTTGTATATCCATTTTAAAGATGCACAAAACCCCATTCTGATTCAGAGTTTTGGGTTAGTTCATGATAAATGCTAGGCTGCTTTTTGCAGAGTATTTCAGAGCAAATGATTTTTTTTAATTTTATTTTTTCCACTCCATATACAGGTTTTGTCTACGTATTTTTTTCCCCTGAAATCTAGTATGATTTAGACTATACACTAAAAAAAAGGAGATTACTATGGCAAATGCAAGGAGTCATTCAACACAAAATATCACAGTAATAATTTATTTATTTATTTTTATTTATTTTACTTAACTTACATGTTCAATCTGCTTAGTAGAAAGATTGTGCATATTAAAGATCTCTCCTGTTATTTTAATTTGAGGTTGAAAATAAAATTTTCACTTTGTTTATTTTATACCACCAAGGAGACTTCTAGGAAAGGAAAAAATTCCTGATATTTTAAGCTAAAAAAAAAGAAATCATATTTTTGACTGATCAGGGAGGCACCAAAACTTGAACCTTTTTTTCCCCCCACAGTTCATATATAAACTAAATTTTCATCTTAAATAAAAGCTTTATCGACATTCATCTACTATTATTCTCCACTTTGCAGCTATTGTTTCTTGTTTCCTTAGGACCTGAATATGTGGCATCTGCATATCAATAATCTAATAAATTGAGAGTCCAATCAATAAAGACTTCATCTATTTTTAAATATGGAAGGTAAATTTAATTTTGCCTTTTTCATTAAAAATGATCCAAAAAGTACTCTTTTATTCTTATTAGATAAGAAAGGATAAGATTGGATAGGAAAGAAATGAGATGAGACTACTACACAGTATTTGATAAGAAAATTCTAAGTTTTCAGCCTACTGCTTTGCTTGTATATCATAATAAAGAAGGAATATCATAATAAAGAAGCTGGGAATAATCAAAAAATAAAGAAGTTTATTAAGGAAATAGAAAACAGAAAACATTCTAATTTTTTGTTAGAAACGTGGTAACGAAGAGAGGGACATTTTCTATTAGGCACTTGGATGAAAGGGCAGGACAGAGAACTTAGGTGGTTCAAATCTTCGTCAAATAACTTGAGTTATTTAAATAGCATGCCAGCATGGAGGGATTTGGAGTTGGAAAGAACAGGCTAGGAAAGTGGCAATAAAATTGGAACAGGGGAGCTGTTGGTATTGGAATCAAACTTGCCAGAGAGCAAGGGGAGTGAGAGCCTAGAGAACAAACTTTGAGATTTATTGTGGCCCTTTAGAAAGATACCAGCATACAGACACCAGCATCATAAATAATGAAAATCACATACCTGAGCATATCAAAACTAGCTTTCTGTTTCAGTCAACAGAAACTCAAGGATGATGACATTTGTTGTCATCCGTCATCAGTCATGACATCTGATAACATTTGCTAGGTGGTAGCATTTGACATTGGTTTGGTAAGCCACAAGCTGAAACCCAGCTGGTCTGTTCATCTGAGTTCAGGATAACAACCAATCAAAAAGAATCAGACACCATCCCAGGGTCTCAGTGACACACTGCAACTTCCTGGATATCCTCCTGGATCTAAAGCATTCTGAAGGTAGAAGCCAACATCTGTTTGACATGAGTGAGCTCATCAAACTTGGAGCATGCTCCACTGAGGATTCAGGTGATACTGTAGCAAAATATTAGCACTTTACCATGTAAACATGGACTGCTTCAAAGAATCCAAAGCATCTGTTTTCTTGCATTGATGTAAGCTCCATGGCATAGCCTTGGTGCCAGTCACACTGGAGCTCTGTCCCGGGACATGTTTCAGGCTCACTGGATCCTACTTTAATAACTGAAGTCTCTCCATTTTATTCCTCTTTTCCCGTTTCTCCATCTGTGCCACTGCATGTGTAATCACCTCAGATCTGTGATAGCTAGCCTGAATCTCATTACTAAGTAAGGTAAAGAGGAAATCATGGCATACAGTAATGATAATAAGCTAAAGCAGATTCTGACTACATCTGGGTTCTCTTTGCTGTTCTGATATGCAAGTAAAAGATGTTCTCAGCTAATTATTTAAAAGCCGTAGCTTGCTCTATTGCTCAAGTTACTCACAGAGGCAAAACTCAGAACTATGAAATAAAGGTAGTGCTAATAAATGCAGCACTGATTTCTGCTTCCATGCTTTGAAGAACACTTCCTGTCAGCTTCATATCCTGCACATTTCCTGTCATAATCTCCTTTTGTGTATGGCCCCATAACTGATCTTTAAGTTAATGTGATCAGTGATCCTCTGCAGGATGGGCTCCTGACGTATGAGTGTTTGCTGCTTATTAGCAGAGGTCCTTATGCAGTACAGGAAGCTGAGAGAGGTCAGTGCTATGCTCAGTTGATTTAAATATTAAACATTCTGTTGGTGACATCCTCTTCGCTGACTGGAAATCAATGGAGCTTTACTGCTGTGAAATGGAAAGGCTATCTTGGCAAATCAGGTCTTTTCTGCATGCAATTCAATTAAAACTGTACAATGAATTATACATAACCAGTGAACAAGATGTCTGACATGGTCATAGAGCTGCAGAATGGATTTGGTAGGTGACCTACAGGCTCAGATCCTCGTCGGCGTGTAGAGCTCCAGCTCTCATTGTGGATGATAATATCCAGCAGACCTCACTGCTCTCCTTGGATCAGACCCCTGAAAGCTCTCCCTCTGTGTTCATAATTAATATGGTCTACATGTAACAGAATAATGTGTAGGATTAACAGCTCCTTTTTTATATACACAATTGCCTAACAACTAAACAAAGCATTCATTAAACCAGTAAAAAAGGTAAAGCTGAAATCAAGGTAATATTTTCTCTGCTTGTTTCTGGTTTGGTATAACAATTTCTTTAAATAAAGATAAAAAATAAATACATTTAGTTGCACTTCGATTAATTATATTCCAATTAAATGTCCCATGATTTAACATACAAACTGAACACTACCATCTTTGTTTTTATACAAGTAGGGCAGAGAACTCTGATCCCACTCTGCTAAGCTGAATTCAACAGTACAAAACGAAATGTACTGGCACAAAGCACTAAATCTCAAAGGAAAAAGCACCAAAAAGAAGCTGGAAGGGATTATTATTAACCCCTAGATAGAGTTTGAAACCTGAGACATAAAAAATTATCCAAGGATTTGCAAGGCTTTGTTTATACCCTCATACTCAAACCAGACAGAGAAGGCTCAGAATTACTGAGCAAGTCTCTGTCTTAATCACAAGATACTTCTAGTCCTGAGCTTCTTCATGGTGACTATTTTTGCATCCTTTTCCAGAAATCTGGTTTTAAACTTAACTGAAATGATTCAAGGTCTGGACAGATATTGTGTTAGCCCTTCCAGTTCAGGCAATAAATGATGCAGGTGATTTTATTATGATCTGCCCAGAGGTGACCACTTATGTGTGTTGACTCCAGTTTTCACACAATGACTGCTACTTTTACAATAAAGACACTTACAAGAAAAACAGCACTAATTTTTCAGATATACAGGTTTTATACCTAACACAATAGATCTCTGAACATGATGAAGTTATAGGCATTCTTACAGTAGAAGTAATAAATAATATATTGTCAGTATAAACTGAGGGATAGAAGAATGGAATCCAATAAAATATTTTTTTTTTTCAGGAGACTAACATTTCTCCTTCCACAAGTCTGAATTCATAATACATCTTATATAATTTGCTACATCAAACCACTTTGCAGCAGAATGCCTAGCCTGGTTCTTAAAATAAATTGTTTCATAGGGGAACAGTGCTCTCCAGTGATCAAAGAAAGGAACTGGTTTAGTTATAAACCAGGTAATCGTGGTCTCTATTTTCTTAACTTTACCTTCTTTTTTCCACAGAGATTAGTAGGATTATCTTCTACATATAATATTCACATTTTCACTTCAAGGTTTTTTCCCTTTTCTTAATGAAATATATCTTACAATGCTAATTGTTTTATACACGTATTTCTCCTTGCAATTCCCACAGCTCTTTTTTAAACACTAATATAAAAACACAAACTTATGAAAGCTGACAGCATTTCTTGGCTAAATCACATGAGTATTAGCGAAGGTTTATTTGCAAAACTGGTGATCTTCTATGTTTATGAAAATTGTAAAGCTATGACTCTAATTAATCATGAAAGTTAATGGAAGAATCTAGTGTAGTTTGTTTTACATTTTATTGAGAAATAAATTCCTGGAAGATTTTCAGCTAAAGAACTCAAAAGAATCTTAAACAAATTTTTGCTGATCACATAGACCTAAAATGTAACAAAAAAGTAAAACGTTAAATCTTTGTTTTCATGTTATTCTTGTCTCTTTATAAAAGAAATATTAAGAATGTGTTAGATCTTCTTTGCTTTATGTCAGTACACTTCCACTTAAGCCAGTAGAGAGATGGGACAAGACTAATCTTACCATTTTATCCACCTATAAGCTACATGTCTGGCAACCTCAGGCAACTCAATGGAGAGAAATAGATATGTCATTCCCTTCTAACAGAGGTGAGATGAATTATTTTCCAGAGATGACTGTTAACTCCACTGAATGCAGAATGAGCCTAGAGTACTAGTGCAAATGTCCATCCTGTAGATGATGATGACTAGTTGAGATGACTCTACACCATGCTGGTAGACATGAATCAAGATCCTAGATTCTGGATCAACAAAATAATGCATCAAGGGAGGAAAAATCCTCACTAAAACCAGATTCCAAAGTCCTATTTTGTAAAACGTGGTTTAAACACTGGAATAGAATAGATCGATTATTATACTCTTTTTTTAATGATCCCCATTGACATGCAGATATGCATGTCAGTATGCATGGTTAAGATGCAGTGTTAATAATGACACAACCTTACAGCCTACAGACAGGCAGTTCTGCAGAAACAACGCAACAGTGTTCCATGCAGAAGCTGTCATCTGGTGACCTTCAGTGAATGAGTTAACGAGCCAATTCCTTTTGCATCTTCAGTCTCTTGGAAGCATGAACATCTACTTGACAGGTTGTGGTTGTCTTCTGAATGGCAATGATTGCATCATTTTCTTGTTTCTTAGGATCAGAACCCAGATGCTGTGTCTGTATTAGTGCAGCAAAATAAGGGTGGATCTACAGGATGAAACAGATGGTGTTGAGGCCTCAAAGTCCTCCTCATATGCACTATAAAAAGGTTCACCTCAGTCTAGTTCCTGTCTGGTCCTGCAGACTGAGTGACCATTACTGACTGGATTGCATTAGCTGTGCTACTGGCGGACATTCTTAAGCTTAGCTTCATCCAAAATTAATCTAGTTTGAGTATCTCAATGCAAACTCTCCATTGCAAAGTGCTCTGCAATGCAAACTAAATTGAAGTAAAAGAAGATGATTAGGAGATTTGTTCCTGATCTGGACTAAATAAATACTACAATCGACACATTTGACATTGCATGATTATTGTTATACTTTGTCTTTAAATTACTAATGGGATCTTTGGAAGCCATCAAAATTTACAGAATGGTGACACTCCTCTTAGTTCATATGAACATTTGTTCAAACATCTTTTAACAATCAAGATTAAAACCCAAAGATAGTATCCACATCCATATATGTGTATTACACAATACCTTTGCTTTGCAGAGGGTGTTTCTATAGAAAAGTTACAGTTAAGGATCTTATGTGCATCTGGGTTTTTTCCAACTTCACTTTTTTAAGATTATTTGAAACATTAAAAACAGGCTTTGTGATGTCTTCCTTTAAAATTATTGGATGGTTATTCACATTATAGAGCATAATTAACAGGTCATATAGTCATTTTCTGTCTGTTTTATGATGTTACATACAATGTCAGCTAGAAAATATGATGGACATCTAAAATGTGTCTGCCAGTTTCATAGACTCTGGGTATGTTTTTTACAAAACCTCTTGCCTACTTCTCTCCAAATGAGAAATGTTCCACAGTGGTCATAAGACTCATACATGACAACAAGCTTGTGTTCTGCAGATCTAATGCATTTTTAGTTGGCAGTAGTGTATTTCAAATGCCTTTGTATACATAATGATTCTTCATGTCTTGAACTCTAGTAAAAAGATTTTGTGTGACCAGTCTGCAGACCTAGAAAAGACCTTGTATAACTAAAAAATTGTATCTTGTTCCTAACTGATTGGTTACGAAGAATCAAGATTATATTTCCAGATGTCACAACGATGGCATTTAGAGAAGTTGTTTTAGCTATGATGTTCTAAGGACAAAAGAGAAGCAAGATTTATGGAGTGACATAAGGACATAAAAGGCAATAAAAATGTTCATTACACCTGTACTTGTACTGTCAACACTTACTTTCTGCCCCAGATGAACTGGCATAGTCTAGCTACATTCATACTTTCACCCTCCAGAACTGTGACCACAATCAATATTTTCTTTGAGAAAAATCCTTAGTCCCTGCAAATTCCCGTATTGTATCTGGGTACGGTTTAGGGAAATGATCATGAGTCCATGGCCAAAAGTGTTCCAGGTTTCATTCTAACAACAGAAAATGCAGTCATATGGCAAAGCCCAGGTCAACATCTGGCACTGTTTAACTTTTGAGCATAGACTTATCTGCACAGTGATACAAAATTTCTAAGTTCTGCCCAGTAGTCTCAATCTAGATACCATACACATATATATGTAAAGCCACTTTGAAGAACAAGTACATTATTTCAGTTGTTCTTGCTATTTCTGTCATCTCCCTAGCTTTATAGCAATAGGCTTTCTCTTATCACACTTCATCAATAAAATTTGGCATTATGTGTGTAAAAAATGTTTTTCTCTAAATGCTTGTTCCAACACCAGAAAAGAGAAAGGTCTTTGTCATTCACAAAGTAGAATAGCAAGAATAACATTAAGACTGTGGGATAACTTATATATCATTTAACAGGATCTTAGAAACATGCACCAGAAAAAAAAGAGAAAAAAATAAAAGACAAGAATCCAGAATTGGGTATTCTTTGTAGATCTTATTCTCTGAATCTCTTTAAGTTTGCCAATTTCTTTGTAGCATTATGAAAGTAAATATTGTTCCTTTGAAGAAAGTTACACAAAAGAGGTTTCCAGGATCTCTACTGGAGTTCAGAAATCTGCATCCTTTGTTCCAGCAAGAGATTAGCTGATCCTAAAACATGGTAAATTTTTTTCAGCACGAAGTCAAGACTATTGCAGAGATTCATTAGTGTTCAGTATCAGTCACTTTGATTACATTACATTTGATTACAATTACATAAGAATGTAATTGTATGTCACCTGTAATTTTTGGTCTAAAAATATGGAATCATTAACTTGTTCCCAGGTAATGTATTTACATATGTTGAATTAAAGCAAGATAGGTGAAGGTTGTATTTTTTTTCATTTTCTGGGTACTGTGATGATATCAAACAAGTCTTGCATCAAACCAAAGAGTAATTATATGCAATTTTTGTTTTGCATCATTTTATTCATAGAAAAAATATTGACCATCTAGCCTTTGAAAATGAAATACAAATTTAGACAATAAGATTTGGGGACAGGGTCCATGTCTACCCATATCTTCAGGACCTTTAGTTCTACTTAAATGTAAATTATAAAAATAACCCCTTGAAGTCAATAGGCTGCAAGGCTGAGACTCTTTATTTCCCCTTAGTTATTTGTGTGGAAGATGGACCATCTAACCTTTGTAAATTTAGTTTCTTCCTCAAAAAGTGGCATCTCGATTTAAAGTGACTTATTGCAGTGCCTAAGAATACTTCTTAATACTTGGTCTTCAATTCGGTGAGGTCAGAGCTTACCTTGTAAGTCACCACTGACCTCCCATTGCCCTGCAAGCCATGTTCAGACAATCATTTTGGTAAAATCCCAACTTCAGAATTTTTAACCACTTTCAGTGGTTTTCCACATTCCCTCCTCAAGAGAAGTCACTCGGTCATCTGATTAGTCTTTCTAGGTGAGTTTCTTTCCCCTGACTAACATGGACTGACATCTCACAAGTTTAACTCAGCTCCAGGACCATCTTTGCAATGGTTTCCTAAGTTATTAAAGGGTTTGCAGATAATAATCACTCTTCTGCTTCTCTTTATGCTTCATATCCATATATCTAAGTGATCTATTTGTCCTTAGACTAATCCAAGTTTAAAATTCCATGAAGCTTTACTCAGACAGCCTCCTTCCACTACTCCTTTGTTCCTCTCAATACATTCGCCTTTTCAGTTTTCTGCCTGTACTGTAGCTCCTAACTGTATTTCTCTTAGCTTTCAAAGTTTATAGTACTTGATAGCTACTCGCAGCTGTGAGTGACATGAACTTTTTTGAAGTCATTGAGAATTTTTGCTTATGCTTCATGGTGGCTGGAAATGTAGAGAATTTTCCCTTTTTTTAATCTCTTATTCACTCTTCATGGTACTTATACCACCAAAGTTTTCTGCTATGGGATTGTCTAAGAGTTTTCTGTCTGTGTCTCTCAAATTCTTACTTACAGACCATTAGGCACATATACAAAAATCAATAGCATTTTGAAAAGTCTGTTTCTAATTTTATAGCCAGAGGTTGCATAAGTTTTACTCCTTGGGATGCTCTGTATATTGAAAATCACATGAGGTGTACTGAGGCTCAAGTTATCATTCCTTTACATTTTCTTTCGAGTAGTAATTTATATACACTATTTATTTCTTGCATGTCTACTCTGTAGACTCTCAGTGTTTTGCATATTTTCATTCAGTCCTCTTTAGTCTGACTAGTTCAATTTCAGTTCTGTTTGACTCTCTTTTGATTTTCAGCTTTGATATTCATTTTCGTATTTTTGTGCCAAAGGCTAAAAAAACTCCTTAGTCAGAAGATTTTAACAGTAAGTTAAAAATATTAGAGAAAGTTTTTACATTTTTAAGTATTCTGAGGAGGTTTTGTTAAGGGTAAAATTGAAATATGTATCAGGCTCTGTTTTTAAAGTACTTCAGCACTTGCAATATCAAATCCCACTGTCTTGCAATTAGACCAAGTTGCCGAAGTGCCTGCAGCAGATTTAAAACTGCAGCACAGGCTCCAGAGTCACTTAGTGAATGTCTCGACTGCAGATGAACTATTCACACCCTGAAAGCTTCACAAAGATCCACCAGGGCTCATTTATTTCACATCTATCAAACTAGCCTTTGTAGATCACTGTGCTGATATGGTTTAACTGTTTATTACCCTTTCATGTTTATATTGCATTACAGTTTGAAGTCCAGATGACTCTTCATCTGTAATAGACTGGAACAGATGCTATGATCAAAGCAGGTTAGAAGTATATTCTGCACAAATTCTTTACTTCTTACTGTTAAGAGGTGATGTTTTCAAAGCTGAGAGTTACATGTCTTTTGACAGAAGCAATTCTTTTTGTACACTCATAATTTTCCCACAAAATGAAACTCACAGATGAACAGTGTTTGATTTCTGCAGCACTTGAATCCTACAATTTGGAGATCACTCATGGCCATGCATACAATGCTGAACTGTAGTTTTAATGTTTTAAAAATCCATTTAGGTAATTGGAGGAAGAAATATTCCTACTGATTGAACTCCCCAAGACAGAAGTATCACATTGTCCTATGGGCAGTAGAGCTAAATATATTTGAGTCCTATTTCCTTTATATCACCCACATAACCCCAATAAAATTACCTCTGCTCCTCACCAGATGATCCCTTATGAAATACACACACAGGAAGAGAAAAATATGCACTAGTCTTGAACTTCATGCATATGAAATGTCTGCCTGCTACTGAAAAGAATGTGTAATGGCTGATTTCACTCTCCTTTGGCCTCAAGAGAGGCACTATTTTGGGTCTTTCTCCTTTAGTCAGTCACCCTTTCAGTAAATTTGTAGGAACACAATGACTTTAAAGAATTCTACCTGTGTCTCAATGAGACTAAAATTAGCCATTGTATTTCAAAGTTATCAAGAAAGTATTGAAATACAAATGAAGTAGAATAGATTTCACAGTAACCTCATTTCATCAGGAAAACATGCTAAATTTTCCATTCATATTAATGGTCATCACGAATTCTCCTGAACATAAACATTGTGTAAAATGTTGTAGCAAATTGCACCCATCAGTCCTCAGTTTATGGGGAATGAATACTAAGTTTATCGATAAAGTGTTATAACTTTAAAAACAAACAAAAAAAACCCCACAAAAAAATCTGAGTCTGTTCCAGATTGTGCTCAACATCCTTTCTCTATTTATTGAACTCTTGAATAAGTTATTCTCCCACAGTTCCCAAAGTGCAATATTTTCCTGCCAACAAAGCAATAAAATAATACCAGAACAGTTCCTTTCCTGTTCTTTTACCTAAAAGCTCTTCATATGTTTTATTTATATTTTTGCCATCCTAAGCAACACAAAACCAAGCATTCATTATGTGCATTTCCAAACAGGAAATTGAAGATGCAACTCCCAGAAGCCTCTGTGTTAACATTTAAAAATTAAAAAGCCATAGGCATAACAAAAACTATTGGGAGCTTCCTCTTCTTGTTCTGTTCAGAGAAATATGATGAATTTTGACTGAAAGTTCTGTGATGATAGAAAAAAATGTTACAGAGTACTTCCCATTTAGTATCTCCTATACATCTCTGCCTTTTGCCATCCAGGATTTCTGAGGGCAGCAGAACAAAACCAGCTCTGCTTGCTTGAGCTAAGAGAAATTCCCGGTTATAGAAGTAGAGAAGCTTACAGCACATATCACAGAGAACTAGATGCAATTGGTATGAAATAATGATTTTCCAATCAAAAATAAAGTTTAATCAGAAATTTTTTCAGGATTGAGGGCATTTTAGCAGCATTTGAAAATACCAGCTTTTTAATTCCTCAGGTGGCTGAGGATATTGAAGTATACCACCTCAACAGGTTTTTTTTTTCACTACATTTTCATTTTATTTCAACTTTTTTTTTGTTTTTAACGCTTAATACTTCGCACCATATTTGCATAATCAGGATTAAGTACTTTGATATTGTCAACGTTAAATGAAGCATGCTTTCAAGGCAATATTATCTTGTAAAATCACACTCCTGAAAAATGTTCCTTAAAATTTGTTGGGTTTTACTTGGTTTTCAGTTAGTTGGGTTTTGGAATCTAAAAATTCCCATCAAGCACAAATTTTGAGTTTTGACAAATTCTAAGTCTGAATATATGTGATTCTGTTGCAAAGGGCAGTGACCAGCAGGCACAACACCCAGGACATCACACTGCCCTTATAGGAAACAAAGTAGACTACACTGAGCATCTCTCTTATGAGGAAAGGCTGAGAGACCTGGGTCTGTTCAGCCTGGAGAAGAGAAGACTGAGAGGGGTTCTTGTCAATGCTTATCAATATCTAATAGGCGTGTGTCAAGAGGATGGGGACAGACTCTTTTCCGTGGTGCCCAGCGACAGGGCAAGAGGTAAAGGGCACAAACTGGAACACAGGCAGTTCCACTTGAACATGAGGAAGACCTTCTTTACTCTGAGGGTGACAGAGCACTGGAACAGGCTGCCCAGGGAAGTTGTGGAGTCTCGTTCTCTGGAGGTATTAAAAACCTGCCTGAACGTATTCCTGTGCACCCTGCTCTAGGTACATCTGCTTTAGCAGGCGGGTTGGACTGGATGATCTCCAGAGGTCTCTTCCTACCCCTACCATTCTGTGATTCTGTGATTCTGTGAGTCCTCCAGGAGAATGAAGGGTGCTAGCATGAGTCTGAAAATAGCAGAGTTAAAGCACATGGAGTGAGGTAAAGGGCATACTAGAAAAGACAGAAATTGAGATATTGGGTTGGAGCAAGACAGAAATTAAGACATTCTTTTTCACATGAGAAAAAGGTGAAACATGAGAAACCTGAAGTTGAGCCTAAAAAAAATGCATAGATCAACTTGACTGCCACAAGGAGAAGACAAAATGTGGAAGGTAGAAACAAATAATTACCAGAAGAAAAAAAGAGAGAAAATAGCCCTGGAAATGCTGATTACACACAGAGCTAGCTAAACCCAGTACGGGGGTTTTTAAAAATCTTGCTACAGGAGAGGTTGTGCTGGAACTGAAATGAAGCATTTGCAACAGGCTGGGAGTTAGAGGTCAAGTAGTAATGTGTTTTTCTCCACTATCAGCATTTTTCACAAGTACATTTAGTTAATTTACTGGGAGGCTCATTCAGGCTGCCCTCACCAGCACAAGTTCAAATAACCAATATGCCACAGGGATTTTATTTTGCATGCTTTTTGAGACTAACTTGAAAGCAGCCAAGTGCAGGACTGCTAATTGTGAATGCTATAATGATAACGATCACTCAAGGTCACAGCGTGTCCCTGAGCAAACTGATGGCAATATATCCATTGTCCTCATAACTGCCCTGTACCCTGACCACAGGGTGTGTGGCACTGAAGCACTCACTTCTCTGGAAGCTGGGGTAAAGAAGATGAGGAAACTTCCACTAAAGTACTTATTATTAGAATGTGATTTTTTTTTAATATTAAACCTAAACAGTTTAGTATTAAAACCCTTTCAGCCTAGATTTACCCCACATAACTAGGGTGTTAACTGAACTGTCTGTGTTTGCAAACAGTTTTCTCTAAACTCTCTACACAACAGTGGTGTTCAACTCCCTTTGGTCTTTTGGCAGTACCTGTATTGCTCCATTGCGTATGAAAGGTAAACAAAGGCTCCTCAGCTGGTGGCGGGACACTTTTGTGCCCATATGTAGGTGAGCAAAAGCTCTGCATTGCCCTCCAGTTTTAGTTGAGATTGCTCATATTTCCACTATGTTCCATATTATAGAAGATAAATTTCTATAAACATAGGAGCAATCAAAGGAATTTTATTAAAAATTTATGATGATCACAATTATTTCAGAATGTGGCATGAAGCACAGGTCATCAGAAGACCCGTCTGTTAATAATCTGATGTAGCACAAAGCTAGTCTCTTTTAAAAAAATCAAAAGACACTTAAAATCTAATGTTCCTTCTTTCTTTTTCTAAGAAATGCTTCCATAGTCACAAGATTTGCAGGAGATAGATAAAAACATGTCTATATTTGAGCACTCTGTACTTGGGGTTTAAGAAATACTTCAAAATTCAGAGTAATTTTATTCATTATTGATGCACACCAGGAAGCCTTTGATTCATTCTTTCTGATAAACATCTTTATCTTTGTAAGTATTTATGGACATAATATTATTAAATTTTTACCACTCTGAAACTTGGATCTACCAAACTGATGAGCATATGATAAGGTTATGATATTCACCATTCAAATGGGTGAATATTGATGAAGTCTCAGATTTATCTAGTGTAAAGAATATGTCTAGGCTTCATCTAATGATAAAAAGAAAATATAAGCTTCTCCAAAAAGAAGTTTTATTCAGATGAGAGTTTTCAGCTAGTTCTGGTTATAGCTGTTCTCTAGCTGCAGGAAAAGTCCAGTTTATTAGCCTGTAAGACAAGAGTTAGCATTTGTAAATCCCCCATCTAAATTCATATGGATTCAGATGGAGGTCAAAGTGGTTCTGCAGAAGATACTTTATGAAGTTTATCCTTACTATATAAATAAATAGCAAAATCATGTTTTAGTTATGGTTGGATAAGTTTAAAGTGACAATACTTTTTCAAATAAAAGCAGGACTAACTTGCAAGTAGGATAAGAGCTTGGAAGCCAGGTATCAAACCTGGATACTGGAAAGACCAGGGAGTCTGTGAGTTGGGTAATGGATGGGCCAGGAGGTCCCAGGCAGCTCTTGGGGAGACCATGAAGCCTGGAGATTGACTGAGAGACCCATTTGTGTGTGTGTGTCTGAGCGTAAAGAAAGGGAGGCCAGAGTACCTGGGGCCAGCTGCTAGGGTAGTCTGAAGGTATAAGGCTAGTTGCTGAAGGGATCCATAACGTGACATTAGACCACATAGTCATGTAACATCTGAGATATTTTTACTCCTCATGTAAAGCTGTTTTATGTACTAGATTTTTTTTTTCCATCCAGCTTGTCCAGAAGTGTTTTTAACTATTGAAACACTTCCAGTTCAGTCAACTCCAGAATTTTCCCCCATGTTGCACAGGTCCTTTGCATATGGAACATAGAACAAGTAAATTCCCCCTAACAGAGGACTATACTGATGCTTTTTAGAGAAAGTTGACACTTTCCCACTCCTCCTTCCTTCTCATCTACTATACGCCTCAATAATTTTCTACCTATGTCTCCAAACATGCCCATTTTCTACCATTCTCAGTTGAAAGGAAAACTTTTGTGTGGGCAAAGGCTTCCCAAGTGTTCCTACTGAAATACATCATTCAATGAAATAATAAACCAGCCGTGAATCAACATATACATTGTTATTTAAAGTAAAGTAAAATATGGTAACATGCTAGAAAGGTTATTCAGCTTTTGAAGTTTGAACTGCACAAGCCTATGAATGGGGTGCTAAAGGAGAAAACAATTATTTTAACTTGCTTATCTTATACAATGGTAGCAGCAATGCTTGGCAACTGGTTTTTGGGGACTGCATTATCATAGCAGTGCAGAGACAGCACTGCTTACAACCCCATTTATCTTAATGCCAGTATTATTTCTCTCAGTAGAAAGGAAAAAAAGGAGTACAAAAATTTGGATAACATTCTTTTCGTTTGAATCAGTAATAGCTATAACATATACATCCATTACAGAATAGAAGTCAAATAGCAGTGTAAAGCACTTGACAGCACAGCCTTCATGTAGTTGAGAAGAAGTAGTCTGAGTAATTTGCTACTTTCTGTCTTGTCATCAGGCCAAAAGTAACTCTTGCATCCTGCATGCTGCTAATTTTACATTGAAAATGCATTTTTCATTTTATCTGACACGGTCATCTCTCACGGATTGTCAAAGTCTGTCTGTTGCCTTTTCAGTGTAACAATCTGCTACCCTACTGTCAGCACTCTCTACTCTCACCAATGTCTAATTAAGATTATCCTGTCTGAACACTTCTTTTCACGCCTACAAAATCTGAAATAAACTACTTCTAAATGAAAAGTGATCACAGAGGAATATAATTAAATCCTTTAATAATGATCCCTTTATTTAAGTCAGTGAAATTTCTTACGAGGACAAGACCTGCAGTTCACAATTTGAAGAGTCTTGGTAATTACTTTCTGCAGGAAAACCACTGTGCCCACACAAAGCCTTGTCCAAGAGGGAAGCATATGCAGAGATTTGGCCTGATCAGTACTTGGATAGGATATGTGAGTGAGCACTCTCTGCACTTACATCAGAGATTAATTCATTGAATCGATTCCTACATAAACTAAGCCTTAAAATTATGTTTCATGGTACAGTGTTCTTGAAAATGCCGCATTCAGGTAACCAGTTTTTATTAAAGACAAGAGATATTAGCAGAAGAGACAAAGTCAGATTTTTTATCTAACTTTCCACAACCTAAACAAACTCAGGTCTGTTTATCTCCTTCTACCTTCTTCTAGTCTCTCTGCATTTTCCCTTGCATGCAGGATTCTTTCCTGGTCCCACTCCTACACAGATATGCAATACTATTTTCCCTAGTGAATAGCTGTCATATTACTCTAGAACAGACTATTCCTCTTTGAAGGACACCATGCTATTTCCGTATGAAGAGTGCTGACTGCTGTATGATTCTCTAGGGTGAAATAAGATATATAGACACAAAATATCAAACAGAATACTTTCACCTGAAAAGAGTTTTGGTAATTTTCTGTGGTGACTGTCTTAACTCCTGGTGCCAAAATCTTATGAGACATGCTTATAAATTCTATACTGTCCTTCCAATATTATTCTTAATACCCCTGAGACATCTACACTAGTAAATGAACAACATCAAGGCAGAACTGGGCACTGAAAGTTTATCATTTGTAGTGCTACAAGTGCACTTGTAGTAACAACATAAGTTGTTACACTGGTTCCTGGCACGCTTTTAGCCTAGCTGAATCAGTATTCTTTCCACACAATTCACAGGTGCAGTTTGTGAATTAGTCCGTTTCAGGTCCACTTCCCACACGCAGTTTGGATGTAGCCAGCCTGAATTGGAAGCAAAGAGAGTTTAATAGTGAGGAAGTAGCCAGACTTTATCAGCTGGTCTCAGAATCAGTCAGTGCCCTGGCTTTGCATGTCTCCCAGAATAAATGTCACCTTAGCATCAAGCAACCATTTTATGTATGCACAATGTAGCAGTGAAAAACAGTAATAAGTCAATTGTTTTATCACAGAAACAATAAAAAAAAATTTAGCTATGGATGTCTCTAGTCATCCCAGACAGGTGTCATTTACACATGCAGTAGATTACATTTTAGTTGACAAATCTATCACACATGTAGCTGCCTTCCAGTGTGCCTTAAATACAAGCTAGATTAGCCATCGTTGGTCCCCTTGAAGTCCAGATGGAGTATAGGTGTCATCCTGCCCCAGGACTAGGTGTGACTGTTTGCAAGCAAGTATTTATGCCTCAGCTACACACCACTAATGAGGCTTTCCGTAGTAAAGTAGGAAGAGAGAGAGACCTTTCAAGAGATCTAGAACAACCTCTGAGTAGGTGAGATGAGGATGAGATTCAGCTCCAAATTAAGGTGTCTACGTTATATCCCATATCCCATTATTGTCAGTAAAGAGATGAGTTCATTTCACGTGCCCAAATTTATATGCTTATTTTCCTGTGAAATAACCCAAAATATCCAAGATATCCAGCAGGACCAGTACAAATGGCACAGGACCTATGAGAGATGCCTTGTCTATGTGGATGAGTAACTGGGAGCCAAGAAGAATACCAAAGCAAGTAGGCACGTATGCTCTGGCAACTGAGTGAAAATCCACATATAGTTCCATATGTAGTGCTTTCTATGATCATAAAATAAATTAAGTTAAACACGTGAGTTAAGAGTAACTGGACTGTGTTCTTTCTATTCCATATAGTCTTCAAACATCCATCCAGGACATTTCTCCCCTCATTAGGTTACAGAACTAATAAGAGAATAGACATGACCCCTAGAGGGCTGATTGATACTAATCAGACCATATAAATGTATTATATGGCCCATGGAAAAATGTGTTATGTAGTTGACCTTCAGTGTGCTACTGACAGAACTGCAGGTCACAGAGCCCAAAATGGAGGCAGAATTATGCTTTACAGTTCCAACAAAGGCTTTTGTCCCTTTTCTTCTAGCTCCAGATCTGTTAGCCAATATGGTAACTTGAATCAAAGACACTGAACAATGAGCAGAAAGAATTTGGAAATACTTTTCTTACTATTTTCTTAAATTTTTAATGTTCAAACTCCAGTGTCAGCAATGGTGGAGGGAAAGTGTTTGTGTGAGAAAAATCTACAAAGGTAGATACCTACTGTTGAAAAGAATTGTGGCAAAAACAATGAAAGCCTCATTGTTGTAAAAGAAAAAATCCTTTAACAGTCATTCACTTCTAATTATTCTCCAGTAATAAATGAATAGAGTAATGAAAGTTGTTAGTATAATTTCCTATTCATCAGGAATACCAAGTAGGAAGGATCACTTGCTATTTGCATATCATTGAAGTTAATGCCACTTTCATGTTTTACCAAATACAATAAAAATTTAAACAAAAAGATAATTTAAGATATCTTTGACAATATATTAGCAGTTTTGTCATCATGTTTTAAAGTCAGAAAGGCACATAACAAGAAGACTGCACTTTGACAATCAATTCCTTTTCAAGACAAAAGTACCTGCTCTCCACACTCATTCCACAAAGGAGAGTTCAGACTGACTCAAGCTAATGGTCACTTTACTTTCAACTCACCATGTGCTATCCAGTCTTTTGGAATAGTGATTTAATTTACATCATTATGGATGGACAAGCATGTCCAGCTTTAACCTTGAGCTACCCTGAACTGCTTCTGATACCCTGAGTATCTCTATCAACCTTAGTACAATTACAATGATGAAAATAAATCACCAAGCTGCTGTTAGAGTGGACTGGTCCCCAAGGGAAGGCAAAGGTAACAGTGAGGCAGGCAGGGCACCATCCCCTCTGACACAGGGATGGCTCCACAGCACTCAAAGAAGAAGAGCAGAGCAGGACAGTGACATAAATCAGAGTCAACCAGCAGCTCAGTGGCAGCCAAACATCTCTGTAGATCCCAGCTTATCTCCCAACAGTATTATATGGGTTACAGTTGCACTTTGAGCACAGGCAGCCAAACTCCTCAGAGGTGTGTGTTGCAGAGCTTGTAAGTGCACTCGGGGCCATGACACCATTTCCTAGAATATGAGTCATAAGAGAAAGACAAATTCAGCATGTAACAATAGTCAGAAAACAGGTTACAGCATATTATTGAAGTTCAAAAGACTAAAAAACTGTATCTTTGAAATAATTTATCTGATCTTTCCATGGATTGATCCAATGAGATTACTTCCTGGATTGCTTCAATGAAACTCTGACACAGTCATTAACAATTAGAAGTGACATACAGTTAGCACTTCAGGAAATCGCTTTTCTCCCTCTCAGCTCTGCCTCTCTAAGGACAGGCAGCCATCTCCTATTAAGTGTGCTGAATATTGATCACCACTTTTTGGAGTAGTCTGCAAGTCAAACTGCTCTATGAATACTCTGTGTATGTGAAAGCAGCTGTAACGAGTCAGCTAGATGTTCCTCCACGGATGAAGTCAAGGATGAAATTTAGTGCTTGTAACCTGGAGTTGCAAAGTACCTTGCAGCTGTATTCACTCCATGACAATCTTACATAATGAATAATTTTATGAGATGCTATTTTATATCACAATTACACTGAAAGGAAAGTAGTTCTCTCATATCTTTGATTGAAGGTAATTGTTTGAGAAAGATACGTAGAAGCTACAATACAGCTGTAATGGCTGGAATGTTCTGCAGGGCACCTCTGACAAATGAAGCAAAAGTTTGAATTAAACTATTTCTGTGACTTAAACATCAAATTATTAAAATGTCAAGTTACATTGCTGGGTTCTGTCAGATCAATTTACAGAAAAAATGCAAAGAAAGGAAATGCTTCAGATCAGAGTCTCCTGACAGACTCAAAATGAAAGCCCTAACATGCTTGATGAGGTAAACCCAGCAGTTTTAAAACTGATAGTAACAAAGCTGGAAAAATTCTCTAGGGAATTCCAATTTATTCTCACAGACATGACAAATTTAGGCTGAAAAGTTCTGTTAATAGAGGATAGTTACCTAGAAAGTGCAAATCACTTCATTCCCATGATGGGGAAAAACACAATAAAACTGCCTTCAGAAGTGAAAAAGGCTAAGCAGGTACAGAAGAAACTAGATCAGCCTAGAGTTATTTAAGAACACAGAGGATGTTGCAAGACTCTATGGAAGCTAGTTCTTTCCAAAATTATCCATTGTGTAGTTTAAATTTTCTTCTAAATTATTTAAGAAATGAGAGTGAGCTATCTCACTCTGCTGCAAAAACAAAACCCGTCACTGATAGAAAAACAAAAGGTTTCTCATCTGTAATAAGTTTCATTTTCACAAGGAAATAGTCCTAAAAGCCAAATAGTTGGCTTAGAAAATCCTTTTCCATTTAACAATCATACATTCAGCTTTCTCTAAACAGAGAGAAAAGAGAACCAATTCAAGTCCTAGTTCAAGAGAATTTGTCTTTGAAGTTATGATCACAATATTTATTGTTCAGCTAAGCCTCCACCTTTTAAAGTAGAGGTTACACTTTAGCCACTGGAGATAGAAAAACTGAACATGAAAATAACTATCACTGCAAAGCGCTTTGAAGTACTCTAATGAAAACAAGTGACTATTTGGTAGAACTATATGTCTACAGTAATGCATTCTATGCATGTCTCTAGAACTCAGTTTTCGTGGTTTCTATACTGCTGCCTAGCCTGCAGAAATGCACACTCCAGTAATTTGCAGTATATAGGTAGCCCTAAAGACACAACAAAAATGTTAAATAGAATACACGTGAAGTAACTTACATTTGTGCCATTTCCCTGATATAATGCCTCAAATTAAATCTACTCTGAAACTTACTTCTAACATTGAATTTTTTAGTATTTCTAAATAAAGCAGAGAGCTATAAAAAGTAGTTTCAACAGAGTGAGATTTTCCAATCCAAATTCTATTAAAAATGTATTGTCCATTTTGGAGACTAAGTGTTTTGTTGCCTGTAAGTTTCTTCACTGAACTCTGTATAAAAATATGCAACTCTTGGATGAGCTGAGATGTCTGTTCCTCAAGAATAAGGGTGTTTTAAGCTGACTTTATGGAAATTTAGTCTAGTCATCTTGAAAGCTTCAGGTTTATCTAGGGTACAGAGGCATTTCTGATATTCACATATCTCATAGTAGGGGCCAATGGGGAAACAAAAAGTGACTCTAGATGTAAGCAAATTAGTTATGTGATTAAGTACAAGGCTGATAGAGGTAACAAAATTACTTCATTGTCTTATTTTGTTAGGAGTATTTTTTGTCTGCCACTGTTGTCAAAAAAGGAAAGGAATTCAGGGAGCACAGGTTAGCAGCTATTGTGGGATGGGGTCTGCCATAAGGAGCAAAATGCTCTATCCCTGTTCTCCTTACAGTAATACCAGCAACAAGCTTATCTCTCTAAAGCCATCTTCTACCCTTATCCAAACACCCTGACGTTTCATTACCTGTAATAGGACTGACAGCCCAGGGTCAGCTTGCTCTTCTGTGCTGTAGCATTGCAAAACTCAAGTTTGCTTGTAATGCTGAGAAGGCTTGACCTGGTTCTGGAGGAAAACATTGAAAGAAACAATCAATGTCATTTTAACATCTGTGTGCTCAGAAATAATGTCACCTGAGATGTCTCAGATTCAAGAAGACACAAACATAGTACCTTAGCTTCAGATATTCAGCACGTGCATTAAATTAAATGCAAATATAACTGTGGCACTCATTAGGAACAGAAGCTTAGCTCAAGAGCATTTCTATTTTAAAGACCTTGCTACAAGACTAAACTTAAACTTCTAAAATGAATAATCAAGTGCTAAAAATATTCTCTAGATTCCTTTTTGATTTTAGGCATCAAGTCCGTTTCAAAAAAACCTTGCACATTTACAGCATCTTTGCAAGTCAGGCTGTGTATTTAAAATATGCATGAAGATGCTTAGTCTTAGTTATATGTTTACCTAAATGTTGGGGTCAGTATTCCTTTGAAGGAGAGAACAATGAGGCAATCTCACATGTCTTCCCATGAGGGCATCAGGTTGAGGACTAGGGCAGTGATGGTGGTAAGTGTTTCTTTGGGACCCCAAGCCCATTTCTCACCTTATGTACCACGTCTTACACACTCCTTCTCTCATTCTTGTGCTGCTTCGCTTCTTCGTGATGGTCTTCCACATACCTTGTCCTCTAATATGACATCTCTCTACTCACAGTCTCAGCCTTTTTGCTCCAGGCACGCAACTCAGAGCCTCAGTATCTGGTTACCTCCATCACAGTCACTGCTGTTACCCTGAATCTGTAGTTTTATTGACCACTGGTCTTTTTTACTACCAAGTTTTGGGGCTATTAATCCATAAACCAGACAGAAAGGACTATTAGTCCATAAACCCAGTCATAGCTACACCTATGATAACCCTAATCCATCTGTCCCTACAGCCAACACATTTGTTAGCCTAGAAAAGCCTAGAAAATCTAAAAAGAATTTCTGTGAAATGTACAAAGTATTGGTCGCTATTCTCATGGTAAACTCAATACAAAAAACATTACTTAAAGTTGTTCAATCTCTAAGATAAAGCAATGTTTGTAATAAAGTTCTTCAGTTCTTTAGTTATGACTAATCTTCCAGTGGACTTAGAAACCCAAAACATGTATTGGGAGCTTTTTCTTCATGCTTCAATGGTAACACTAATGGAAACAACCAATATAAGTACCTTGTAGGAAGGACCAATCCCTATGACTAATAAAGTGCTTACAAACTCCTCTCATCTCCCCAGTCACCAGCCCCTATATTCTCAGCCCAGAGATATAAAAAACTAGGACTCACAGAAATTCCAAGAAATCATTCTTACCACAGACAGGAGTAGAGTGATTACAACGACATTTTTTTTTCTCTGGTGATCATGAAAAACAGTTAATCATCATTGTTATAATAACTGTGTTTTATGTGTTAGAATATTACAGTTTTATTCCTTCCCATTTTTGCTCTATGAGATTTCCTCATAGGTCATGCTTTTGCTTGTGATTTTATTTTTTGTTGATGTCTTTCAGACTATCAGAGTTGTTTCTCAGAAGTTAAAGCATGGTATGCAGAAATTGGACACAGCATTTCAAGTAATATTTTACTAGGTCTCCCTCCTCTCCCATACCAGCTCACCTGACAATAATTACCAGAAGAAGATAAACTATTTTTTGCAAGAACATAGCACTGCTGACTCATATTTAGTTGGCATTTCAATACAACTCTTTTCAGCTGCTATCTTGCCAGCCATTTCTCCTCCCTAAATCTAGAGCATAAATATAGTGGTAATTCCACCCTTCCTCTGAGCCTATCTACACTACACAGCTTGTTTGTGGGATTACAAACCACTCGCTCTCTATTTCATACACACATATGCAGGGCCATAATTAAAAATACATTTTCATGCTCTAGACATTTTCCTTCATCTTGGAATACTGGATACTACTGCCAGCTTTGGGCATTGAAGTTGGTAAGCTGTAGGTATGACCAAGTATGACAAGTCTTACAATCTTCTATGCCTAGGGTTCAGTCTTCAAGCCTTCTTCAGGGCAACGGAGCACATAGCTTGGGACGAATAATAAAAATTAAGTATGATGGGACATTATATCAAAATCTGTATGTCTTCTCCATCTCTGGAGATATTCAAAACCCGTCTGGATGCATTCCTGTGCAACCTGCTCTAGGAAAACCCGCTTTAGCAAGGGGGTTGGACTAGATGATCTCCAGAGGTCCCTTCCAACCCCTACCATTCTGTGATTCTGTGATTCTCTTTGACAGTCTCTGTCTACTTACAATCTTCCTCAGGGACCTGACAAGTCCCAGGATCATTATCTTCTATTTAGCTTTTATTATACACATATATTCTTATAATATGTAGAAGACTAGTTGTGTGGACAGGAATCCCAGCATGTGTTAGAAGAATATAATGCAAGACTGAGAAACAAATTCTACCTTGTGTTACTTTAGTACCAGTTGGGGTCAAATTTGCATTTACTTTATTGGAATGACAGGCTTTCCTACCCCCAGCTAAAAAAGGCAGAGGAAGTCATCGGCACTCACTGAAATTATTATGAACTCTACAGAAGAAGAAAAAGACAGGGTGAAACTATGTGCATGTGTCTAACAGGCAAGGCACAACTGGTTTGTGATACACAGTAAGCCATGCAACTGTGTACCATTTTTTTGTCAGTCTTTAGAATATTACTTTAATATAGAGTCTTCTCTTTAATCCCATTGGGTAACATCTCGCAATAGCGCACACAGAAGAACAAATCCATTACTTAAGTTTGAATGTCACCCATTTGGCATGTCATTGTAAATGACATTCATATAAAATTTCAGACAGGTAAAAATTTTCTGAAACATTAAGGGAATAAATGATGGAATGAAGGAGGACTGAGGGGAAATATCAACTGTATTCAATCAAACCTTTGGGAAATTGCTATACTTTGAGAAACACATTAACTTAAATAAGAGGCATAGATCCTTAAGGAAAACTATACGTCAACATTACTTTTTTCTCTTCTAAACACAGGAATATTTTCTTTTCTGAACTGATGAAGAAGGTGCATTCAAAATCAATATTATCCTGACAAGAACTACAGACCACATTAATTTCTAAAAGTATTTTATCAGTAGACATAGCTGCATTGAAAACCATGTTTTGAAACTACTGCTCAGACTATTTTATGCAGAACAGCACTGTCTAGACTGCTTCATGCAGCCTAAGACATTTACAGTCTCAAATGGTGAATGTCTGTTTCACTAACTATGCAATGATATGTTAGGCATGAGCCCCTTCAGGCTGCTGCTTTAGAGGCTGAATCTAAGAATATTTATTTTGTGCTGTTCATAACACTTAGGCTCATGGAAAGGAACTGAGTGTTAGGGAGTCTATTTAACCATAGCTTAGCATCAGACCAGGCCTAGTCTTTGCTGTTAGGGTGAAAAGTACTCACAAAACAACAATGAAAAAGAGATTAAACTACTGAGATTTCCTGGGACATATGTACCAAGTTTTGGCTAAGGAGAAGAAAGGCATGATTCTTTGCTCAGTTTCCACATTCTAGAAGTACAGTATCAAAAAGAAATGGCGGTTGTGATGAAAAGTGCCTCACTAAGAAAAAGCAGAAGACAACTTCCTCCTTTCATCAACAAAGTCATTCTGGACTTGGCCCAGCCTTACCGAACTCTACTTCCAGTTAGTGCAATGGGGTTTGCATAAGATCTCCTGTGCCTAGGTACACTGGAGATGTCTTCAAGTTCATGTAGTCTCCTTTCTGCCACACAACAGCTGAGCCCTTTCGCTTTCAGAGATTAACATCCCAGTCGTGCTGAGACGTGTCGGTAGAGGGAGCCTAGACAGCACGTTCTGGCGGTCTCCCTGCCTGTGCAGGGCTGAAACTGAACCATCTGGAGATCATTGATCTGACTGCATCTGTGGATCTTAGTGTAGGGTACTGAGCAAAGTCCACAGATGATAGAAGAAACAAACTCAGACAAATAGGAACATATAAGACGTAAGGAAGAAAAGACAATAATAATTGTACACAGTGGGCGCTTCAGTAAAACAGGGATGAAAGACCCTTCCACAAATCACCTGGTCCCTCCCTCTGCTCTGAGGCAGAAGCAGCTGTACGCCTGTAATGTTGGGCAGACACTTGTTCGAACTGTTCTTCAACCTCATCATTTTGACAATTGCACAGATACCTCAGATCTTAGTGCTCCACCAAACTTACTGTTAGAAAGTTTCTCCTAATGCCTCGTCTGAATCTTCATTGCTACAGAGCTGATCATTCTTCCTTATTCTTCCACAGCAGGTGAGCAGACATGGAAAATAGAGTATTCTCATCTTCTTTGCCTGTTTTCATGTTTTTGGCCAACCCTTCTCAATCTTCTCAAGATGAAAAAATTGCCATTCATTTGAGTTCTTACTTATTCTGAATGTTTTCTATGTGATCACTCTCCTATAGTTATGCTTCATAGGTTCACAGGTGCACAAGGCCCAGAAATGTTTAAAAATTCCATCTGATGCTTTATCAACATTGAGTAAAGAAGTGGTTGAACTGCCATGTCTTACAGGCCCTACTTCTGTTTGTATATCTTTTCTTCATTTTCGGGTGTTTTGGCAATAGCTTGAAATAATTGAGTCTTCATCTTGTGGTGTACTGCAGACAAGCAGTCCATCAAATATCACCCTGCAGCTGACTTCTACATTAGTGCAGAACCTTATCCATGTCCTCCACAGGCATATGAATAAAATAGTTTCTTCCTGTTATGTTTAAAATTAGTTTATCTCAGAGGAAACTCATAAAACTTTCAACATGCAGTTTCTATTAGAGCCTTATTTTACAAGTTTAACTAGAGACTTAGAGATGCACAGTCTTCTGAAGGGTTTTTTTTTTGGTCCAAAGAATAATTTTACCTAGTGGGTTCTTTCCTCAGCTGCTCTAATTTCCTGGCTAGCTTAGGTATATGTTTATACATTTCTATCAGTATAGCTATATTTAAACAACTTAACTACTGCCATAAATGCCCTAATGTATATGTAATTGCATCAATATTTCTGTACTTCTACTGTTATTAGTCATCTTGATCTCTGAAACTGGCACAAGAAACTGTTTTTTACTGAAATAACTGCTACGAGATCATCAGTATGCTATCTTAGCTATATCAGCATGAGTGTAAAAAGAAATGGATCATTGTATAGACAGTGCTTAAGGACATACTGTTCTGATCATAAGTGATATCAGTTAAAATATTTCTGCCACAGGCGCTTGCTACTGCTTCTCTGCCACAATCCAATCTTCCTACCTCCTGAAATCCATGGCATTTCTGTGTGTGCAGTCACCCCTTAGTTCTCTCAAAATACTGTACTGAGAAAAGACATATAAACTAACTAGAAGTATATAACTTGATATGACCCCTTCATCCTCATCAACATCTGCCAGTGTTCAGCCTTGAAGTATATTCATGCTGGACAGCAGAATAAGGTGCAGAGATTTGTCAGCAAGCAATGAATGACTTGCTTCGAAATCAGAAGTTAACCAGCCATTCTCAGAGTGATTCTGTGTCCAAGTTAAGTTTGCTGAGACATCACACAGGAGATTAAGGAGAAACCCTGATGAGAGATGTCAATAAGCAATACTTTCTGGTCGAGAAGCAACAAGAAGCTGGAAGCAATTATTTCCTAATCTGGAACCACTCTAGAAAGAGTAGTTCATCTGATCAAATTTTCTGCACCCTTCTAAAATACAAAACATTTTACTGTCTCTAGCAATAAAAACCCTCTATTATTTTCACAGGACTTTATAACTTCCTTCTTATCTCCCTTGAGTTATAGTCTACATATTAAATAATTCTTTTAAAAAATGGCAACAGCATAATGATCTTGATCCATTTCAGGAGATGGAAAGAAGTATGTAGTGGTATTTGTTCAGGGAAATTGTTCTAGATCTTGCTGTTATGAGGCACAATTAAAATGTAAATGTTCCTTTACAGCAAAATTACTACTTCATTTATGAAGACATAAAATGGAGTTTAAAACTGGAGCATTTTATATCTATTCATAAGATTTTAGTGCCATTCTTATAAAAACAAGCACAAAAACCTTGTTCTCTCAATGTTTTTTTTTCTTTCCCTTTCTCCATTAATCCCAGCAATTTTCAAGGTTATACTGAGAATCAGAGCACAGCAATGGCACTAATATAGCTAACTCACAGTAATGTGTACTAATATATCCATTTCTATTTATTTGTAAAGCTGCTAAGTGATTTTTGTTTCAAATGAATTTTTTCAAACAATTGGACAGTGTCTCAATAATTTTACTCATGTTACTTTTAAGATTCTCTATCTTTAAAACAGAGATTATATTAGTGAAATCTATTCCCATATGATTTAAACTTAACTTAAACTGTTTCAGTTAACAGTATTGTTTAGGGAATGAATTGGAGGACTAACAAATTGCACCACTGTCAGGTTAAAAGGTAAGAAATAAAAATATTTTACGAATTACATGTATTAAGAATGGACTAACTAGTTTATCAGATTATATATACTTCGATAATAGGGACTCATTGTCAAATATTATTTTCCTATATAAATGGCCAATTGGATGGTTGTAGTCCCAGTGATTCATCATCTAAAATGAAATATAAACTTATTTAAGACTTTTCATAGGACATTAAAGATATATCTGCACAGCAGAATGAAATGCCATCAAGAATTACCAGCTTGTACCCTAGAAGCAGCATGTCTGGATTCTCATATATTGTTCCTAATCAAATTACCTTGCATCTCAGCAGAGATTATTAACTTGGGCATAAGGTCAGTCTGAGAGTGGCTGTTTAGCTTCTGATTTTGAAGCAAGTCATTTGAGGATAGCTGGGAAATCTCTGCAACATATTCCATAATGAGGTATAAGTACGCCTGAGGAATTAAGACTGGCAAATAATGATGACAGAGCAGTCACAGTGTGATGTGAATCTCTTTGTAGGATAGGACCCATTAAGTTGCTTTAATACAGCAAGCTCAAGATTATACAAGGAATGACTAAAAAGCAGATATTAAAAAGGTTACTAACTTTTAGATGATATGTACATTGCAGTGAATAAGTGAACTAATATGATCCAATGCCCAGCAGAAGCTAAAAAGCTAATCAAATCTTTGAATATGAACACAGGAGAATAGTTGAAAAAGGAAAGGAGATAATGTTTCATCTTCAGAAAAAGTGGCAATCATTGGTGAAGCTAGTATTACAATTCTATTCACCATATTTCAACAAAAGAAGTGGAAAATTAGAAACATATAAAAATAAGCCATACAAAAGAGAAAATGCATTACAATTAAACAAATGCATAGATTAGTTTGTTCATTCTATTTGATTTCAGCAAGCACAAAAATTTTTAGAAAGTAAATACTGTATTAAAAAAGGATTTTGATCAGGTAGAAAAGGACTTGCTGACTGAAGCCCAAGAAATTCAGATTATTACTTTCTTTTACATTTACAGATAAGAGAATTGATGCAGTTCTCCATCTTTGGTTCCTGGAAACTGATGACAAGATCCTTTCCAGAAGCTATTCTTCAGCCAGTAACATGCTATTAGTCTCAGCAAAGCAGTAAGAGAAGAAATTTCTATGGCAGGTGGCATATAAGAGACCAAACTATGTGAATTAATCATGTCTTCTGCCTTTAGAAATTTCATGAGAAAATCTGAATAAATGAGCTAGAAAACCTCGTCGTTACATTATAATGCATTCAGTTATGGATTATTCTGACTAATTCCAGTGCCTTGGTAAAATAACTATGATAAAATCCTAGGGATGATTGTGGTTCAGGCATGTTTCCCAATATTTTGTTGAATGCCAGACAACATTTCTAGTTACTGGTGTCATCCACACCCACCCCTGTGAAACTCAGTACCACCTACACAACCTCTGTAGGGCATTTGGAGAATTCACTAGGGAGCTACAGCACTTACTGTGTGCATGCCCTTGGCTCACATAGCATTTTAAACTTTGGGAAGTTAATGTGCAGCCAGATATCCTCCTGCTGGAGAATGTCTTTCTCCCAAGGATGTATTATGGGAAAAGAGAGAAGAGTTTTCTTTTGGGGAGTGGGACGATGGTGATGCCAGCTGTGCTTTGCTCCTGGTAACCTGCCAGAAGGCTATGAAAACAAGGATGCTTCTCAGAGCCTGGGCTGTATAAAAAGAGACGGAGAAAAGCAAAGCAAGAGGTGAGATGTTGAAACCCAGTGCTGGGAGGGAGGCAAAGGGCAGCTCTGTTCAGGACTTCTGGTTGACAGAGCTTACAGCTGCAGAGCAACATTGACAGAGTGGTGGTGATGATCAGTCACTCTCCCACTCCTTTCCCCACAGGAAAGAACGTATGTCTGTTACCACATCCTCACTCCTGACCCCAAAGGACTGAGCAGAGGCTGGGACCATGTTAGGTGCTGTCAGAGCTGGGGATAATGGGATGGGGGAAACACAAAATTAAATATAGGAAAGGAAAAGAACCACTGATCTAACAAGCAAGCTTGTAGTGCACAAGCTATTCAGCAGTGAGCCCTTGGCGAACACAGAGTGCATGCTAACTGCCACGACCTACGCTAATTTGGTGTGTGCATATATATATATATATATATACATCTTCTATATATACATAAAATTGTATATATAAATTTATAGAGAATCCTTAGTTTAGTAGCCACTCATCAGCCTCGGGTCCACAGATACTCACATGTTGTGGCAAAAGTTTGGCCTAGGCATGCAAAATAACTTGCAATGTATTCATAAAGTTTAAAAAAACACCTTGGTAATATAAAATACTGACTTTTTTCATTGTAAACATAAAGGTACCTAGGTGCAGTTAGAACTTGTTTGTTACCAAAGAGCTTGCACTTAGAGTAATACAGTAAAAAACACAAGGAAGTTTAATGTGTGATGTGGGAACACTGTATATCTATAGCAGTTACTTAATTTTCTTAGAGTTACATGGATGACCCAGACAAAAAAATAGATAAATTGATTACACATCAGCATCCTACAGAAAACAAAGGCCAAGAATTGTGTCATTGAGTAAAATTGAGCAGTACATATTAATTACAAACTTCCAGTCCAATTGCTTTTGTTTTGCAAGAAATCTCTAGAGTAGCTGTGGATCTTCTGTTGATCAAAACACATTGACTTCTCCAAGATCAATACTCCACACACAGGTGGAATATTTATCTAGATGGTATCTGGGAAACTTTAAGATAGCAGAGCCTCTCAAAAAATTATTGAATATCAATATTTTAAGTTCTTCCACATTTTCGTGCATCGTTAAATTTAGCAAATAAAAGTTAAATAAAATACACTTTTTCCATCATTGTAGCATTGACTTCTAAATAGGAGTTACTTGCACTGAAATACACCTTTTCAAGCAGTTGGTAAGACTGTTATTTATACTTTTCTGTTTCTTTTTAATCCTAATATAAAACCTGATAGGGGAGACTTCAATTTACTGAACTCACTTCTTAAGGAAGTCTGCTGCCTCCCTGGGGCCCAGGATATAGATGTGAAGAAAAAGCTTCCAACCCTGGTACAGGCCTCAACTTATTATCCATTATTGATTTTTCAGATAGGCAGCAATGAAGTTGCAACAAGAAGACTGAGGGTAATCAAGAGACACTTCAGGGCCTTGGGACAACTGGATAAGGGATCAGGAGCACAAGCAGTGTTCTCCTCTATCCTTCCAGTTGCAGGGAATGATGAGGGAAGAAACAGGAAGGGCCAGCAGATCAATACCTGGCGCTGAGCCTGGTATCACCAGCAAAATTTCAGAGTTTTTGATTATGGGTCAGTCTACACAACACCAGACCTGCTGGAAACAGGCAAGGTACACCTGTCTCAAAGGAGCAAAAGGATTTTTGCACAGGTGCTAGCAGGGCTTGTTGAAAGAGCTTTAAACTAGATTTGAAGGGAGAAAGAAATAAAATCAAGCTCACTAGAGATAAGCTGCGGGTGTGCACACCAATGTTTGAGAGATGATGTGCTAGTGAAGTCCTTCGGTCTTCTGTCTCAGCAGAGGTAGGGAATGGAGGTCCATGTAACAACAAAGACACAAAGGTTATTGATGTGTTAGAACTCACAAAAGCTCCTGAGTTAGGGCTTCTACTCCCAAAAAGGTGGCAGGATCAATAGCCCCTCTACACCAACACATGCAGCATATGGCAACAAACAGGAGGAGCTGAAGGACATTGTGCAGTGGGAAAACTGTGATATAATTGCTATCACAGAAACATGGTGGAATGACTCACAAAACTGGAGTGCTGCAATAGATGCTTATAAACTCTTCAGAANCTGAGTTAGGGCTTCTACTCCCAAAAAGGTGGCAGGATCAATAGCCCCTCTACACCAACACATGCAGCATATGGCAACAAACAGGAGGAGCTGAAGGACATTGTGCAGTGGGAAAACTGTGATATAATTGCTATCACAGAAACATGGTGGAATGACTCACAAAACTGGAGTGCTGCAATAGATGCTTATAAACTCTTCAGAAGGGATAAGCAAGGAAGGAGAGATGGTGGGTGGCCCTGTGTGTTAGGGAGTGTTTTGACTGTCTAGAGCTTAATGGTGGTAATGATAGCATTGAGAATTTATGGGTAAGAATCAGGGGAAACGCCAACAAGACAGATACCATGGTGGGAGTCTCTTATAGACCACTCAACCAGGATGAAGAGGCAGACGAAATACTCTATAAGCTGCTGGGAGAAGTCTCACTATCTCTAGCCCTTGTTCTCTTCGGGGACTTTAACTTACCAGATGCCTGCTGGAAATACAATACATCACAGAGGAAACAGTCTAGGAGGTTCCTGGACCGTGTGAAAGATAACTTCCTGACACAGCTGGTGAGTGAGCCACGTAGGAAAGGCATTCCACTGGACCTGTTGCTTGCAAACAGAGAATGACTTGTGCGTGATGTGATGGTTGAAGGCCATTTTGGGCATAGCAATCATGAAGTGACAGAATTTGTGATTCTCAGAGAAGTAAGGAGAAGGGTCAGCAGAACTGCTACCTTGGAGTTCTAGAGGGCAGACTTTCATGTGTTTGGAAGCCTGGTTGACAGAGTCCCTTGGGAGGAAGCCCTGAAGGGCAAAGGAGTCCAGGAAGGTTGGACATTCCTCAATAAGGAAACTTTAAAGGCACAGGAGCAGGCCATCCCCATGTGCCAAAAGATGAGCCAGCAGGGAAGATAATAAGGCTGGTTGAACAGAGAGCTTTGGCAGGAACTCAGGAAAAAAAAGAGAGTTTATGACCTTTGGATGAAGGGCCAGGCAACTCAGGAGGACTACAAGGATGACATGAGGCTATGCAGGGATAAAATTAGAAGAGCCAGAGCCCAACTAGAATTTAATCTGGTTACTGCCATAAAAGTCAATAAAAAATATTTCTATAAATACATTAGCAACAAAAGGAGGACTAACAAGAATCTCCATCCTTTATTGGATGCAAGTGAAAAAACTGTGACAAAGGATGAGGAGAAGTCTGAGGTATTTAAAGCCTTCGTTGCCCCAGTCTTTAATAGTAAGACCAATTGTTCTCCAGGTACCCAGCCCCATGAGCTGAAAGACAGGGACAGGAAGTAGAATGAAGCCGCCATAATCCAAGCGGGCTATACAACTTAGACACACGCAAGTCTATGGAGCCAGATGGGATTCACCTAAAGGTACTGAGGGAGCTTGCAGAAGTGCTCACGAAGCCACTTTCCATTATTTATCAGTAGTCCTGGCTCACTGGGGAGGTTCCAGTTAACTGGAGGTTAGCAAACTTGACATCTATCTGCAAGAAGGGTTGGAAAGATGATCCAGTGAACTACAAGCCTGTCAGTCTTACTGCAGTGCTGGGGAAGGTTATAGAGCAGATCATCTTGAGTGCCATCAGGCGGCACAGGACAACCAGATGATCAGTCTCAGTCAGCATGGGTTTATGAAAGACAAGTCCTGCTTGACTAACCTCATCTCATTCTGTGACAAGGTGATCCACTTAGTGGATGAGGGAAAGGCTGTGGATGTTGTCTATGTAGACTTTAGTAAAGCATTTCCCACAGCATTGTCCTGGAGAAAGTGGCTGCTCATGGTTTGGATGGGCACTCTCNTTTCTATAAATACATTAGCAACAAAAGGAGGACTAACAAGAATCTCCATCCTTTATTGGATGCAAGTGAAAAAACTGTGACAAAGGATGAGGAGAAGTCTGAGGTATTTAAAGCCTTCGTTGCCCCAGTCTTTAATAGTAAGACCAATTGTTCTCCAGGTACCCAGCCCCATGAGCTGAAAGACAGGGACAGGAAGTAGAATGAAGCCGCCATAATCCAAGCGGGCTATACAACTTAGACACACGCAAGTCTATGGAGCCAGATGGGATTCACCTAAAGGTACTGAGGGAGCTTGCAGAAGTGCTCACGAAGCCACTTTCCATTATTTATCAGTAGTCCTGGCTCACCGGGGAGGTTCCAGTTAACTGGAGGTTAGCAAACTTGACATCTATCTGCAAGAAGGGTTGGAAAGATGATCCAGTGAACTACAAGCCTGTCAGTCTTACTGCAGTGCTGGGGAAGGTTATAGAGCAGATCATCTTGAGTGCCATCAGGCGGCACAGGACAACCAGATGATCAGTCTCAGTCAGCATGGGTTTATGAAAGACAAGTCCTGCTTGACTAACCTCATCTCATTCTGTGACAAGGTGATCCACTTAGTGGATGAGGGAAAGGCTGTGGATGTTGTCTATGTAGACTTTAGTAAAGCATTTCCCACAGCATTGTCCTGGAGAAAGTGGCTGCTCATGGTTTGGATGGGCACTCTCTGCTGGGTAAAAAACTGGCTGGATGGCTGGGCCCAAAGAGTTGTGTAAATGTAGTTAAATCCAGTTGGCGGCCAATCACAAGTGGTATTCACCAAGGTTCAGTATTGGGGCACCTGGATGAGGAGGTCAAATGCATCCTCAGTAAGTTTGCAGACTACACCAAGTTGGGTGGGAGTGTGGGTCTGCTTGAGGGTAGGAAGGCTCTACAGAGGGATCTGGACAGGCTGGATCAATGGGTCAAAGACAATTGTCTAATGTTCAACAAGCCTAAGTGCCAGGTCCTGCACTTGGGTCACAAGAACATCATGCAACAGTACAGGCTTGAGGAAGAGAGGCTGGAAAGCCACCTGTTGGAAAAGGACCTGGAAGTATTGGTTGACAGCTGACTGAATATGAGCCAGCAGTGTGCCCAGATGGACAAGAACACCAACAGCATCCTGGCTTGTATCAGAAATAGGGCAGTTAGCAGGACTAGAGAAGTGATCATCCCCTTGTACTCGGCACTGCTGATGCCGCACCTCGAATACTGTGTTCAGTTTTGGGCCTCTCACTACAAGAAGACATTGAGATGCTACAGCATGTCCAAAGAAGGGCAACAAAGCTGGTGAAGGATCTAGCGCACAAGTCTTATTAGGAGTGGCTGAGGGAGCTGGGGTTGTTTAGCCTGGAGAAAAGGAGGCTGAGGGGAGACCTTATCGCTCTCTACAACTAACGGAAAGGAGGTTGCAGGGAGGTGGGTGTTGATGTCTTCTCCCAAGTGACAAATGATAGGACAAGAGGAAACGGCCTCAAGTTGCACCAGGGGAGGTTTAGATTGGATATTAAGAAAAAATTCTTCACCAAAAGGTTTGTTAAGCATTGGAACAAGCTGCCCAGGGAAGTGGTTGAGTCATCATCCCTAGAGGTATTTAAAAGACATGTAGATATGGCTTTTAAAGACATTATTTACTGGTGGACTTGGCAGTGCTGGTTAAAGGTTGGACTCAATGACTTTAAAGGCCTTTTTCAACCTAAACAATTCTACAATTCTATGATTCTATTATTCTAATTTACAAGGTTGACCTTGTAAGTGTACTAAAACATCATATAACCCCTATGATGTGAACATATTTTACTTCTTGTAACACTTTCTGAAATTCCAGCTTCTTTTCAAACATTCATTCCAAGTCCCTTTCACCTGATGAGAAAACAAGACATTCACACACTGGGAGTAAAGAAATTTTTNAGAGGGATCTGGACAGGCTGGATCAATGGGTCAAAGACAATTGTCTAATGTTCAACAAGCCTAAGTGCCAGGTCCTGCACTTGGGTCACAAGAACATCATGCAACAGTACAGGCTTGAGGAAGAGAGGCTGGAAAGCCACCTGTTGGAAAAGGACCTGGAAGTATTGGTTGACAGCTGACTGAATATGAGCCAGCAGTGTGCCCAGATGGACAAGAACACCAACAGCATCCTGGCTTGTATCAGAAATAGGGCAGTTAGCAGGACTAGAGAAGTGATCATCCCCTTGTACTCGGCACTGCTGATGCCGCACCTCGAATACTGTGTTCAGTTTTGGGCCTCTCACTACAAGAAGACATTGAGATGCTACAGCATGTCCAAAGAAGGGCAACAAAGCTGGTGAAGGATCTAGCGCACAAGTCTTATTAGGAGTGGCTGAGGGAACTGGGGTTGTTTAGCCTGGAGAAAAGGAGGCTGAGGGGAGACCTTATCGCTCTCTACAACTAACGGAAAGGAGGTTGCAGGGAGGTGGGTGTTGATGTCTTCTCCCAAGTGACAAATGATAGGACAAGAGGAAACGGCCTCAAGTTGCACCAGGGGAGGTTTAGATTGGATATTAAGAAAAAATTCTTCACCAAAAGGTTTGTTAAGCATTGGAACAAGCTGCCCAGGGAAGTGGTTGAGTCATCATCCCTAGAGGTATTTAAAAGACATGTAGATATGGCTTTTAAAGACATTATTTACTGGTGGACTTGGCAGTGCTGGTTAAAGGTTGGACTCAATGACTTTAAAGGCCTTTTTCAACCTAAACAATTCTACAATTCTATGATTCTATTATTCTAATTTACAAGGTTGACCTTGTAAGTGTACTAAAACATCATATAACCCCTATGATGTGAACATATTTTACTTCTTGTAACACTTTCTGAAATTCCAGCTTCTTTTCAAACATTCATTCCAAGTCCCTTTCACCTGATGAGAAAACAAGACATTCACACACTGGGAGTAAAGAAATTTTTATAGTTAATCTACACTGGAAAAGCTGGATTTTAGGCCTATGAAATTGTGCTGTCTATTCTGTGGCTCAGTACAGGACCTTCGGTTATGCCAACACAGTGCTTTGTGGATCTACCTTGCAGCATACAGCAAGGAACTGATTTGGCTTTAAAAAATAAAACGGAGTAATTTTCTTCTGCTGCTGTCAGATAATTGTAAATCACATCTGTTTCCCACTGTAGTGCTCCACGGTATGGTACAGGAGACAGTTGTAAGGAAGGAATGAGAAGAAGCAGTAGTTTTGGAGGCCAGTATCACTGTCCACTATCACAATATATAAAATAACAGCAGCAACATTTCAGCAAACTCCTCTAAGAAAATAAAACTACATTTCAGCTCTTTGCTATGATCTACATATTATTTGGTCCCAAATTGTGACTTACGTCCAAGTTTTTACTACTTGTCTGTAGTTGTGATGTGTATTTATTTTTCTACTCTGCCTGGTAAAACGAGGTTATGTCTTCACCTTGTCTTCATCTTCCTGTTCTGGTCTCCCTCCTCTTCAGACTAGGTCAGTGTATGAATTTATGAAGGCTTGCAGTAAACCAGCTAAAGCACCAACCCTTCTGAAAAATAACCAAGTATAATATTGTATTAGCATTAAATATGTTGTGAGAGAGTGAGAATAAGTAGTTGGGGGCATAAAGGAAATAAGTATAGATATCTATTTCCAGTGAATATGCTGATTTATATGCATGTCAAAGTATTGCCTCAGAAACTAATTACAGGCAATATTTTTTCTTCTATCTCTATATAAGAAAAATCTTTTTTTTTCACTCTGTGTTAGCTCATCTTTACACCTCCTGGAGTGCTTTACAGTGCTTGCTGAACATAGCATATTTTTGATTTGTCTTTGCCAGCTATTTCCAAGTATTTAGAGTAAGGCAAATACTATCATGAACAGAAGAAAGATGGCTGTGAAACATACTGAAGATAAGAAGAATGGACACTCTTAGGGCTCACTTGGCTGACTTCTGCCCTCTAGAAACAATTTATTGTTTCAAAGAGACAGTATTTACTTTCGGCTAAGTACACATCTGTTATTCCATGTATGACATATGCTGCATTCCCATTGAGTTTTTCAAGGCTGCACAAAACACAATTGCTTATTTTTATCCACTACTAGCAGAACAAATTGTACATAAGCATCCAGTACAGATAGGATCTGCCCCTTAGTTCCAAGCATAAAGTGAAGATGTCAGTTACACATAATTTTGTAGATTATATTTATAGTTGCAATAAATTTTTCTTTTTATTTGTCAGTGTTTCTCTATTCTTGTTACACAAACATCAGGAGTTTCTCATTGAGGATTAATACAGGTCTGACATTTCACCTCTCCCATTCCACCTTCCAGAATTTAGTTATAAGGCAAAAGTGAACAACTCTCTTCAAAATTATTTTCTTCTGTAGTAAATTTCCTCCCTATGCTGCTTTAGGCTGGGTTAGAGTTAATTTTCTTCATAGTAGCTAGTATGGGGCTATGTTTTGGGTCTGTGCTGAAAGCAGTGTTGATAATGCAGGGACATTTTAGTCATTGCTGAGCAGTGCTTACACAGAGTCAAGGCCTTTTCTGCTCCTCACCTCACCCCACCAGTGAGAGGGCTAGGGGGCACAAGAAGTTGGGAGGAAACACAGGCAGGACAGCTGACCCCAACTGACCAAAGGGATATTCCATACCACATGATGTCATTCTCAGCACAGAAATCTGGGAGAAGAAGAAGGAAGGGGGTGACATTCGGAGTATTGATATATTGATAATACCGTGATGTTTTTAGTTCGGGCTAAGAAATNGTCTTTGCCAGCTATTTCCAAGTATTTAGAGTAAGGCAAATACTATCATGAACAGAAGAAAGATGGCTGTGAAACATACTGAAGATAAGAAGAATGGACACTCTTAGGGCTCACTTGGCTGACTTCTGCCCTCTAGAAACAATTTATTGTTTCAAAGAGACAGTATTTACTTTCGGCTAAGTACACATCTGTTATTCCATGTATGACATATGCTGCATTCCCATTGAGTTTTTCAAGGCTGCACAAAACACAATTGCTTATTTTTATCCACTACTAGCAGAACAAATTGTACATAAGCATCCAGTACAGATAGGATCTGCCCCTTAGTTCCAAGCATAAAGTGAAGATGTCAGTTACACATAATTTTGTAGATTATATTTATAGTTGCAATAAATTTTTCTTTTTATTTGTCAGTGTTTCTCTATTCTTGTTACACAAACATCAGGAGTTTCTCATTGAGGATTAATACAGGTCTGACATTTCACCTCTCCCATTCCACCTTCCAGAATTTAGTTATAAGGCAAAAGTGAACAACTCTCTTCAAAATTATTTTCTTCTGTAGTAAATTTCCTCCCTATGCTGCTTTAGGCTGGGTTAGAGTTAATTTTCTTCATAGTAGCTAGTATGGGGCTATGTTTTGGGTCTGTGCTGAAAGCAGTGTTGATAATGCAGGGACATTTTAGTCATTGCTGAGCAGTGCTTACACAGAGTCAAGGCCTTTTCTGCTCCTCACCTCACCCCACCAGTGAGAGGGCTAGGGGGCACAAGAAGTTGGGAGGAAACACAGGCAGGACAGCTGACCCCAACTGACCAAAGGGGTATTCCATACCACATGATGTCATTCTCAGCACAGAAATCTGGGAGAAGAAGAAGGAAGGGGGTGACATTCGGAGTATTGATATATTGATAATACCGTGATGTTTTTAGTTCAGGCTAAGAAATCAAGGACTTTTCTACATCCTATGTTTTGCTAGTATGCAGGTGCACAAGAAGCTGTGAGGCAGCCTAGCCGGAGTAAGAGATCCAAATTGGCCAAAGGGATATTCCATACCATATGACATCATGCTCAGGATATACACCTAGGGGAAGAAGAAGGTGTGGGAGGACGATGTTCAGAGCGATGGCATTTGTCTTCCCAAGTAATCATTACATATGACAGAGCCCTGCTTTCCTGGAGATGGCTGGACACCTGTCTGCTGATGGGAAGTGGTGAATGAATTTCCTGTTTGGCTTTGCTTGCAGATGCAGCTTTTGCTTTACCTATTAAACTGCCTTTATCTCAACCCATGGATTTTCTCACTTTTACTCTTCCAGTTCTCTCCCTCATCCCACCAGGGGGGAGTGAGCGAGTAGCTGTGTGGGCTTAGTTGCTGGCTGCGGTTAAACCTTGACAGTGTTTTAAGTAATTTCCCATTTTGTTGAAAGTTTTCAATTCTCACTGGAAAAAGAAAAAAAAAAACAACAAACCAACTAATCCGTATCAAACTATCTTCTTCCACTGAAATGGAATGATGTTTCTGTCAGATGTCAATTCCCTTTTAAACCATTAAGCCATGCTTTGGCATTTTTTGACATTCTATTACGGGGATTGAAGACTAAGCACCTAAGAATTCATGTTTTAAACCTTGTCCTCCTTTAAACATTGTCCTTCAGTGAAACTACATCTCCCACAATTCCAAACAACAGCAGGCTAAAAGCCACTTTGTTTGTTTGCTGCCTAGCACAACATAAGCCCTTATCTTGACTGGTGTCTAGGGATGTTACTGCTGTGCGAAATATAATTAACAACATTATTAATGCACAATTATGTCAACATCCCCTTATCTATTAGAGAAAGTTTGTTTGCCTTAAGTCATTTATTGAACTTTTTGTAAGCACAATTACATATAATAGTTAAGGTACTGAAATCACCTAATAACTAACTATATGTCTATACTGAGACTTTCAGCATGAAAAGACATCAGACTAGAAATACAAAATTAAATAATTTTATAAAACTGATCATCATTATAAACTCCTAGGAATGTTATGTTTCATTAGTTCGATAGGTATTATCCATGACCTCTTTTATAGATTTCAGAAGGGTACTCCAAGTTTCTTAAAGAATTAAGAGTGACAAAACTGGTCCCTTTGACATGATGCAAGTTTTCGAAAGGAGAAAATAGCTCTTCAACAAATAACAGTAAATTATGCATTGCTGCTAATTATAGATAACTTCAGGTAGAAGGAAACTCAAGGTCTCTCATCAAATCCCCTGCAAGCAGGGTGAGCAATGAGATCAGTTCAGGTTCTTCATGGCTTTCTCCAGTCAGGTCTTAAAAATCTCCAAGGATGGAGACCCCACTACCTCTCTGGCAACCTGTTCCACTGACTGACTGTCCTCATGGGGAAAAAGCTTCTCATTCCCAGCTGGAGTCTCTCCTGCATCAGTATATGTCCACCGTGTCTCTTCCTTCAGCTAGACAACACTATGAAGATCTTGACTCCATCTTCTTCATGGACTCCATATAGGTACTGATCAGCTGGTTTTAGGTACCTCTTATCCACCTCTTCCCTAGACGAACAAACTCACTTACCTCAGTGACTCCTCATATGACAAGTGCTCCAGCCCTGACCAGCTTAGTGGCCCTCTGTCAAACTTGCTCCAGTTTATCAATATCTTTCTTGTATTGAGGGTATCTAATCCTGGATGCAGTACTCTAGATGTGGTCTAGACAGTGCTGACTAGAAGAGAATACAGCTCAGGATGCTGTTGACTTTGTTGCAGACTGGTTCCTGTTCATCTTGCTGTCCTCCAGCTCCTTTTCTGCAGAACTGCTCTCTGGGCAGGCTCCCACCAGTCCCCAGCCTTTCCTATTGCCAGGGGCTCTTCTTTCCCAGGTGCAGGACTTTGCACTTGTCTTTGCTGACTTTCAAAATGTTTCTTGTCGGCCCTATCCTTGAGCCTGTCTAGGTCCCTCTGGATGGCAACACAGCCAATGGGCATATTGATTGATCCTCCAGTTTGGTATCATCTGTAAACTTGATGAGGGCACTTATCATCATCTCCTCCAAGTCATTGGTACATTTCAAATGGAATGTATTCCAGACAGACCACTGTGTTACCCTACTTGTCAGTTCCCTACCAGGTAGAGTCCAGCCCAGTAACTGCTACTCTCTGAGCCTGACTATCCAACCTGGCTTTTAACAATTTAGTTGTCCACCCATCTAGACTAACATCTCAAGTTGGATATGAGAATATTGTGGGAGATGATCTTGAAAGTCTTGATAAAATCAAAGAAAATCATTCACTGCTGTCCTGTAATCTGAAAATCATTTTGTCATAGAAAGCATTCAGGTCAGTTAGGCTTGATTTACAAATGGTAAATCTCTGCTGCCTCTTCCCACCCATCTAATGCACTGCAGATTTTTGTACAAAAAAAAAAAAGTCTTCCTATTAACCTTCCCTTTTGTCTGGTGTTGTTTACCCTTCCAGCTCTTGTTGGACTATAACATTGGCAGTTTCAGTCTTTCTCAAGCAGTCTAGGGGAGGAGGAATGGGGCAAAATTTGAGGGATATGGTGTTTCAGTAGCATCTTGTGTCCTTTGTTGGGAGGACAGTGATGTTCATGGGAGTTTGAGTGTTGACTTGGAAAGCTATCTTTATGGTTTTTTATCACAGCCTGTTTCCTTCTTAATATTTGCTAGCTACTTTGAAAGTTCCACAATAACCTCCTCCATCCCCAAATGGCATAAATGGCATAAAGGTGATTGTTTGTTACACATTGGCTACATAGGTTTGTCAGGCCTGTACAATACATGATATTTCCAGAGGTTAAGCTCAAACACGTTAGAATATATACACTTGACTGAAACTGGGTAAAAGCAGCTGAGTCGACACCAAATCCAGACAAGTCCTAAGACTCTGCACTGTTAACACAAGGTATTTTACCAGGAATGGGGCAAAAATCATATTCATTGGGCTACCAAACAAATGGTGGAAAGTTGGTCAGTAATGCATAGAGACTTTAATAAAAATCTGTAATCTGCACATCATATCAGGATAGAAAATTGACTGTGTAATGGAAACCATGAAAAAACATGTTTCCAGCGAAAACTTTTAAATGTAGTATACAATCCACTATGTTACCAGGACAAGTGAACATTTCAACTAATTAATTGGCAGCTGAACACACAAAAAGACATAAAGTATAGTTGCACTAGGGGTAAAATGTTATCACCTTCCAAAACGCTGTAAAAATTGAAACCTAGAAATTGAAAAAATTTCTTTCTTTCCATTGGTAGTTTTTCCTGATTGCTCTCTAATCTTGAAAACTTGTTATTATTCTCAAATCGTCTTATAATACCTAAATGAAAGGGGAATCATTAGGAGGGAATAATGTTCACCTCGTAAATTGAAATTAGTTTCTTCTAATCATTCTACTTTTCAATATCAATGCATTTTTCTCATCTTTTGTTCTGGGCAAACCCTGTGTTACTAGACAACTTTTTTTCTCTCTTCTCCTCTTTTAAATCTGTTCTTTATCTTAGTGACTGACTGAAATTAGGCAGATGGCATGACACTCATTGTTTAATACATTGTCATTACATTTCATAAACCTGTGTAATAC
>VZSC01008119.1:5144-31300 GCA_013398225.1 Steatornis caripensis | reverse complement strand
AAAAAAAAAAAAGTCTTCCTATTAACCTTCCCTTTTGTCTGGTGTTGTTTACCCTTCCAGCTCTTGTTGGACTATAACATTGGCAGTTTCAGTCTTTCTCAAGCAGTCTAGGGGAGGAGGAATGGGGCAAAATTTGAGGGATATGGTGTTTCAGTAGCATCTTGTGTCCTTTGTTGGGAGGACAGTGATGTTCATGGGAGTTTGAGTGTTGACTTGGAAAGCTATCTTTATGGTTTTTTATCACAGCCTGTTTCCTTCTTAATATTTGCTAGCTACTTTGAAAGTTCCACAATAACCTCCTCCATCCCCAAATGGCATAAATGGCATAAAGGTGATTGTTTGTTACACATTGGCTACATAGGTTTGTCAGGCCTGTACAATACATGATATTTCCAGAGGTTAAGCTCAAACACGTTAGAATATATACACTTGACTGAAACTGGGTAAAAGCAGCTGAGTCGACACCAAATCCAGACAAGTCCTAAGACTCTGCACTGTTAACACAAGGTATTTTACCAGGAATGGGGCAAAAATCATATTCATTGGGCTACCAAACAAATGGTGGAAAGTTGGTCAGTAATGCATAGAGACTTTAATAAAAATCTGTAATCTGCACATCATATCAGGATAGAAAATTGACTGTGTAATGGAAACCATGAAAAAACATGTTTCCAGCGAAAACTTTTAAATGTAGTATACAATCCACTATGTTACCAGGACAAGTGAACATTTCAACTAATTAATTGGCAGCTGAACACACAAAAAGACATAAAGTATAGTTGCACTAGGGGTAAAATGTTATCACCTTCCAAAACGCTGTAAAAATTGAAACCTAGAAATTGAAAAAATTTCTTTCTTTCCATTGGTAGTTTTTCCTGATTGCTCTCTAATCTTGAAAACTTGTTATTATTCTCAAATCGTCTTATAATACCTAAATGAAAGGGGAATCATTAGGAGGGAATAATGTTCACCTCGTAAATTGAAATTAGTTTCTTCTAATCATTCTACTTTTCAATATCAATGCATTTTTCTCATCTTTTGTTCTGGGCAAACCCTGTGTTACTAGACAACTTTTTTTCTCTCTTCTCCTCTTTTAAATCTGTTCTTTATCTTAGTGACTGACTGAAATTAGGCAGATGGCATGACACTCATTGTTTAATACATTGTCATTACATTTCATAAACCTGTGTAATACACCATTTCTCATTGTCCTTACAACACTAACAGCAGCAATGAAAAAACCCTGCTGTTAGACTCTCATCTAATGTCTTCACTGGGTTCACTGCAAATACTTCTCCAGCCATCCTCAGAGGCTCTTGCCTCTGGAAAAGAGCTCAGAGCATTTTCAAACTGTGCTACACTAAACTCACCCAAGAATGTGCTCCAGTTTTCAAACCATGTGTTTTGACAGGAATGGCAGAGACATTTCATTGCTTCAGGTAGTTTTCCTCAGTGTAGAGAAGCATTTATATAATCAATTAAGCATGCAAAAACAGGCATTTGCATGACTTAAAATTATCTCCAGAGGTCTGGGTTTTTTTAATATTTTTTATTTTTTCCTGTTTTCTTGAGAAAAGTCAATTATGAAAACAAATTGTATTGTCCTTGACCTACATACTGCAGTACTTAAGATTCATTGAAAGTTCAAGAGGTTTTTATAGTATAAATTAGTAGCAAAATTCCAGCCTTAATGTAATGGAAGAAAACAGTCCATCTTTGTGAAATTGTATATATATGTAAGTATTGTACTTTGGCATTTTCTAAGTTGTGAATTTTAATTTCAAGTAAACCTGTTTACATGTGGTGGAGGTACTGTGCCATGTAATGATAATTATGTCAAAAGACACATTAATTCTATAAATCACAGATGTTTTTAACTTCCTAATTCCCAGTGTACATTAAAATAAATTAAAATTATTTGTAATCTTAGGCTAGAAAGACACAAACTAATTCCTTAAAGGGCCATCTTGCTACTGATGTATAAACAATTCTATTCTTTAATTCTCTACGGTTAGTGATTTTCACTATTTTTACGCTGCTAGGCAAAACCCGACAGAGTCTCATCTTAACAGCAAGATTTAACTAAATTCCTGTGGCAGATGCACTAGCCCTGACAAAGACCTGACAGACTGGAGCTTCCCAAAAGACCTGACAAAGACTGGGGCTTTCCAGTTGTTGAAAGCTGATTACCTTGCTTTTTCACAGGCTAAGTTGGCTGTTGCCAGGCTCACAGTCCCTGGAGGATGGGGCCCCCAGCCAACCATGACTGACCACAGGTCAGCCTCGACTTGGTTACAAACAGAGCCCTGCTGGAGAGCCAATTTGACTCGGTCCTCCTCGGAGCAGTGAGTCTGCAACTGGAGACTCTCCTCTTGGGTCTGGACACTGCCCAAGAAAACTTCTCTAGGACTAAGAGCCCTCATCTCATAGGTGAGTGATTGCGCATTTTGGATCACCATCCTAAAGGATTGTTCGCAAAAACTTCGGAATTCTTAAGTCAGCTGTGTAGGATTATTCCCACCCGGCAACCAAAGTTGTGGTTTACTATTGTTTGTCGGAGTGCTAACTACTTTTGGTTAGAATGTCTCATTTTGAGTGCCTGCCCTGTCTATTTTGTGGGAGCCTCCAAGACAATTAAAAACTTTTTAAATTATAAGACAGAACAATTAAATTATAAATTAATCTTGATTTTACAGTAAAGGCAGAAGCCTATGCTTTGACTCATGTGGCTGTGCTGTGAACTTTGACATAAAACAAAATCTTTAATCTCTAGCTGCTGCAGCTAACCTTTTCTAGAATAGAGGTAAAAAAATTCTCACTATCTTCTATTTTCTCCTTCTTCCAGCTTATGTATCTATATTATCATCTTTAATCGAAAAAACTGTCTTACTGATATCTGTTCAATGTGTCAGGGAATAACATCAATAATACTTTCAGTAATAATAATGCTCCTTGAAATTCTCTACCACCTCTGAAATAAGAAGTATAGCTAAAAAAATATATCTTTACTTTAGCAAAGGTGTAATGTGCCTTCATCAGCAAAGTAATGATTATTAAAATGATTACTAAAAGATCTGTCCTTAAATCCACAGAACAGAAAGGGCAGTAAATCAAGGTACAAACAAAAGAAAGATCTAGACCAAGTTAACGGTTTGGATCCTGAAGTGGAATCCAGCTCCAGAATCAGGAGCTGAAGCTTCCTAGGGAGGGCTGGAGAATACTCACCTAAGAATGGGACAAAACAAGGGAGCACACTCTACAAATTTTGAGTCATAGAAAATGCTAAGCATGGGAGTGCTTCCTCCTCCAGTCTTTCTTTTCACAGGAAAGTGCGTTTATCCATTCAAGATCAATCGTCCAGTACTTTTCCCTGACGGTAGCTGCCTAAAGCCAGATCTGAAAGGGCTCACTGAATTCGCTTCATGGGCCTTAGAGGGCCTTTGAATCAAGATCCATGGCAACATACAGCAGCATGGAAACTTAGTTTTTGTCATTTTAATAGTCTTTTTAAAGTTCTTAATACATTTTGACTAATGATAACAAATTTACGCCACAATTCATCTCATATATTTGATGTCATTTCACTGCTATCTACACACAAATGTGAAAGAGTGCTTGGTCCCTGGCCTCATCAACTGGCATTCAGAGTGTTAAATATCTAGAACGTGCTTACAGGACAGCTTTTAGGACAAGTCCTGACAGTATAGTCAATACTAACACTGCAGGTTTCAAACTAACAATTTTAGAAAAAAGCAGGCCTGAGGAAATGTAAAAGCCTATTAAGTTACCTGCAGGCAGCGATACACCAAGCAAACCCAGCACTTCTGCTGCCATTTAAACTTTTTTATCCTGGTTAGGAAGAAATGATCCCAAGTATGGCTCTCACGGTTTAACCCCAGTCAGCAACTAAGCCCCACACAGCCTCAAAGCCCCAGTGGGATGAGGGGGAGAACTGGAAGAGTAAAATTGAGAAAACTCATGGGTTGAAATAAAGACAGTTTAATAAGCAAAAACCATGCACACAAGCAAAGAAAAACAAGGAATTCATTCATGGCTCCCATAAGCAGGCAGGTGTTCAGCCATCTCCAGGAAAGCAGAACTCCATCACACATAGTCGCTACTTCAAAGACAAAAGCCATCACTCTGAACATGTCCCCCCCACACTTCCTTCTTCTTCCCTCAGCTTTATATCCTGAGCATGACATCACGTAGTATGGAATATCACACTGGTCAATTTGAATCCATTGCTCTGGCTATGCTCTCTCCCAGCTTCTAGTGCACCCACACACTAGCAAAACATGGGAAGCTGAAAAGTCCTTGATTTCTTAACAACAACTAAACCCATCAGTGTATTATCAACATTCTTCTCATACCAAATCCCATACTAAATCCAAAACACACTATTCTAGCTACTAAGATGAAAATTAGCTGTATCCCAGGTGAAACCAGGACAATGGCAAAGGCAACATCAGTGTATTTATGTAAATACTAGTTTTTAGGGATTTGAGAACAGGTTCCAAAACTTGAATCAAGATCCTTAGAGCAGCAAGGAGAGCACACAGCATGCTCAGTGCCCTGGACTTCAGGAGAGCAGACTTTGGACTCTTCAGGGATCTGCTTGGTAGACTCTCATGGGATAAAGCCCTGGACAGAAGAGGGGCCCAAGACAGCTGGTTAATATTCAAGGATTACCTCCTTCAAGCTCAGGAGCGATGAATCCCAAGAAAGAGTAAATCAGGCAAAACCAGCAGGACACCCACATGGATGAACAAGGAGCTCCTGCAAAAACAAAAACACAAAAAGGAAGCCTACAGAGGGTGGAAGCAAGGACAGGCAGCCTGGGAGGAATACAGAAAAATTTTCTGAGCAGTCAGGGATCAGATTAGGAAAGCTAAAGCCCTGATAGAATTAAATCTGGCCAAGGACATCAAGGGCAACAAGAAAAGATTGAATAGGTACCTCAGTAATAAAATGAAGGCTAGAGAAAATGTAGGCCCTCTCTGGAAGGAAACAGGAGACTTGGTTATCCGGCATATGGAGAAGGATGAAGTACTCAATGACTGTTTTGTCTATATTCACCAGCAAGTGCTCAAGCCACACCACCCAAGTCATAGAAGGCAAAGGCAGAGACTGGGAGAACAAAGAACCACTCACCGTAGGAGAAGATCAAGTTTGAGACCATCTAAGGAACCTGAAGGTGCACAAGTCCATGGGACCTGATGAGATGCACCTGTGGGTCCTGATGGAACTGGTGGATGAAGTTCTGTAGCCACTACCCATCATTTTTGATAAATCGTGGCAGTCCAATGAAGTGCCCACTGTCCGGAAAACAGGAAATATATCTCCAATTTTTAAAAAGGGAAAAAAAGAAGACCTGGGAAACTACAGACCAGTCAGCCTCACCTCTGTGCCCAGCAAGATCATGGAGCAGATCCTCCTGGAAACTATTCTAAGGCACATGGAAAATAAGGAGGTGATTGGTGACAGCCAACATGGATACACTAAGGGCAAATTGTGTCTGACAGGTTTGGTGTCCTTCTACAAGGTTAGAGCATTGGTGCACAACAGAAGAGCTACTGATGTAATCTGTCTGGACTTGTGCAAGGCATTTGTCAGTGTCTTGCATGACATCCTTGTCTCTAAACTGGAGATAAATGGACTTGATGGATGGATCACTCACTGGATAAGGAATTGGATGGATGGATGCACTCAAGAGTTGCAGTCAATGGCTTGATATCCAAGTGGAGATCAGTGATGAGTGGCCTTCCTCAGGGGTCAGTGTTTAACAGCTGGTGCTGTTCAACATCTTTGTCAGCAACATGGACAGTGGGATTGAGTGCACCTTCAGCAAGTTTGCCACCAACACCAAGCTATGTGGTGTGGTTGACATGCTGGAGGGAAAGGAAGCCATCTAGAGGGACCTTGATAGGCTTGAGAGATGGGCCCATGCACACTGCATGAAGTTCAACAAAGCCAAGTTCAAGGTCCTGCACATGGGTCAGGGCAATTCCAAGTACAAATACAGGCTGGGCAGAGAATGGATTGAGAACAGCCCTGAGGAGAAGAAGTTGGGGGTGTTGGTTGATGAGCAGCTCAACATGAGCCAGGAATGCTCTTGCAGCCCAAAATACCAACTGTATGCTGGGCAGCATCAAAAGAAGCATGACCAGCAGGTCGAGGTAAGTGGTTCTCCCCCTCTACTCTGCTCTCATGAAATTCCACCTAGAGTACTGCATCCAGCTTTGAGGTCCCTCAACATAAGAAGGACATGGATCTGTTGGAGCGTGTCCACAGGAGGCCACAAAGATGATTAGGGATCTGGAGCACCTCTCCTATGAAGACAGGTTGAGAGAGTTAGGGTTGTTCAGCCTGGAGAAGAGAAGGCTCCGGGAAGAACATATAGCAGCCTTCCAGTACCTGAAGGGGGCCTACAAGAGAGCTGGAGAGAGACCTTTTACAAAGGCATGTAGTGGCATAACGAGAGGTAACAGTTTTAAACTGCAAGAGGATAGATTTAGATTAGATATTAGGAAGAAATTCTTCACAATGGGTGGCAAGACACTGGAACAAGTTGCCCAGAGAAGTTGTGGATGCCCCCTCCCTGGAAGCGTTCAAGGCCAGGTTGGATGGGACTTTGAGAAACTTGGTCTAGTGGAAGGTGTCCCTGCCAATGGCAGGGGAGTTGGAACTAGATGATCTTTAGCGTAATTCCCAATGCAAACCGTTCTGATTCTATGATTTTATGAATCTCTTAAAGAAGCTTTTGTTTGCTTTGTGAGTAGGTACTTATTTGCAGCTGATGGCACTGAACTGTCCACAGGAACTCAGGCAACCGTACATTAGATGTTTCAGTATGGCATGGTGCCATTTAAAACAGGCATGTAATGTCACTTAGCACAGTCTTTCAGGATACTATTTTCTGTGCTTAGGAGTGTTTGATACCATTACATTCCTTTCCCTTAGTTAACCACATAAGAGAATACATATTATTTTACCAACAGCATGAATTGTTTTCTTTAGTTTGATTATTGTAATTACACTCTACTGGTACTTACTGATATTTTCAGCAATTGCTACTAAAAACTACCATTTTTGTTATTCTCACAGATGTTTTTTTTTTCTTGAATGCTGAAAGATACCTGTGGCTTGAATTAGAAGAGATCAGTACAAAGTCTTCATAATGGTAGAGACTAGAATCCATTATCTGTAGTGGTTTCATGCAGTCCTAATGTGAATTACAGTAAACGCCATCAGGATTTTCCTTTAACATAATGTAAAATACTTCTATTCCAAGAAATTTAGAAAATGTACGGTAAAGTACATTAACATTATTGCATCACTGTACAATAGCACTTACTGAAAAATATTCTAGAGTCTGTTTAAAGACAAGGGCCCGGAATCACTGTTATGTGGATGTTAGTGGAGCTCATGCATGCTGTTGACCTCGACAAGCTGTAGGCTTAGCTATGTCATGATTTGATGGAATGTCAGTGGTGAAAAGCAACTTAAGCGTATTAGCATATAGTGTGCAAAACCCTACTTTAGAATCAAACAATAATGGCTTCCTAAATTATGTCTCAGCTCAATATGTTTCTGGATGCCTTCCTTTAGGAGCTGAAATGCTGCACACTGCAGACAATGTGAGAAATGTCACTAAGTTATTTTAGCCAGATATTTGCTTGAGGGTTTCGATTGCCTTTCCTTAACAGAATGCCCTCTGTGATCAGTAAGCATCAAGCCTCAGTATTCAATCCTCCTGACTGTAGTTTACACACTTCTTGGCACTGAAAAGATCCTGTAAATACACGTGGAATCAAAAAACACATTTCTGATTGTGATAGGTTTGCTTCAACTACCCTTGACAATGCGTGGATTCTAGCACTGTTTGCCATTTGGCAAATACAAATGCCATTACACATACAAAATGTATTAGTCAAATATATGTGCTTTTGAACAAGAGGGATGTTAAGAGTTCACTAAATCATGTTTAGATTTAATGTTCAAGAACTGATATTAATTTGCTATCGGAATACATTAACGATTGTTTTCATGGAGTGCACTTAGACTTCTGTTGCCATCCAGAATAAACTGAATTAGGTGCTGTAATTAAAATAATTTAATTTAACTGTTCTCTGAGTGAAATTTCACACTGATCCACATAGAAAGAATGAGTAGAATTTTCCTTACTAAAATAAAATTTATCTTCCTGACAGATACCTGTGTTTCACAATAGTATCCATGATATAGCTACAGAAACTAACTGAAGAAGGCATTGAAGAAAAAGTTCAGTATAGGGGGATAAAATAACTCAACATATTTTGATAGGTAATTTCTTCTCATATTTGGTAATATTCTTGGCAAGCAGGAAGCAGCAGAAAAAGGAAGCAATGTGTCCACATGTCTAAATATGAAATTGATGTAATTATCATAACAAGAGAGTTTAAGTTACGCATTTGGAAAGAGCTTTTTAACACAGAGAATAGAAGCAGTGAGATGTATTGCTTAAGGACATGTAGTTTTTGCAGTGGAATTTTAAGCACAAGTGAAAGACACATCTATTGGAAATGCTTTAGGAATAGGAAATTTTGGGGGTTTGGATGGAAACTATGATTCCAGGTAATACTGAAGCCCCTTTTTCATGAATTTATATGATACAAAACACTTACAGAGATTGCAAGTGTAAGCTTCCTTGAACAGGAAGAGTAAAATAAGCCTAATGTACTCTATGTATGTAGAGCTCTTCATGTACAAAGGCATGCTACTTGCTGGTATACCAGTTTAAAACAGTGCATCAGGAAGTCACATGTCTTCAGGGTCAAAAGGCCTTCAGATAATCAAATCTGGAGTATAACTAATCTGCAGTATAGATTAAAGATGTATTACACATAGTGTTTGTAGCATTGCTAAAGCTGTCTGACACTGCACATTTGAAGACCATTGTTTTCAAAAGTTTTTGAACTAAATCAACATTTACCACTTAAGCCTTCCCATCTCACTTAGCTGTGGAAAGTAAAGCACATAATTTATGACGGTCCTTTATACTCTCTCTAAAGACAGCCAAGGGAGGTAAATGCTTCTGGAAGATTATCTTGTTTTAAGATGATTGTTCAAGCTAGGTGGTTACCATCAATCTTCCCTGACTACCAGGGCAGCCAACAGGAACAGCTAAGATTAGGTACCTCCAACAGCTGTAACTGCATGAGCAGAATCCCTCCTAGAGATAGCAAGTTATTTGTACTCTTTCATATGAAAATATATTTGAAATATTTATAAGGTATCTCTGAGGCTATCTGAACTGAAGGCTAATTCTAAGACAGATGATAAATCTTTCCTAGATTTTAAATTGGAGAAGTATATCTGGGTTTGGATGCTTAAGGACCCTACTATGGGTGTCTGAGATTTCATTGTTATTGTTCCTTGCTAAGAGCTGCTCTAAAAAATATTTACCTAATGCTGCTCTTCCTTGCCCCTTAAGAGGCACCATATGCATAGTGCTTCCTGATTAACTGTATCCTCACATTCAATCAGGCTAAATTTTCCTTTTCAGGTGATTTCAGTTGTTACATAGAAACTTGTTAAATTAAGTGAGAAAATTTCTTTCAACTGCACTCAAACATACTGACAGCTGAGACAGATTAAACACTAAACTGAAGATGAAATATTTAATCAATCACAAAGTAGTTTTCTGTGAAGCTGGGTGAAAGCAGGAGAGGTGACTACATTCTGTAACTATGATGTATTTCTGTGTTTTTGTAACACACTTCAACCAATGATCTTAGAGAACTTCCTGACAACTTTAAGAAAGCTTTTAGAATACAAAAGAAGTGGTGGAGTCAAAGAACAATAATACTTTTCTTTCCTCTTAATGCAGATTTCCTAGAATGTGGTACTTCTTATTTTCTAGCCTGGACACAATAGAGACATGGATAATGATTATTTGGTAGAAATGAAATTCAGTTTTAATAGAAACTAGGCAAAAAACTTCAGGAAAGAGTAATCTTGTAATATACATCACAGATCACAGCTAGCAAAATAAAATTAATGTCAGTGTCACTAGTGAAAGAACAACATTTGAATTACCTAAGGAGAAGTTAGTAAAAAATGAGATCTCATCAACCTATGTGCTGTTTAAGTTTGGATTTATATATCCAAACCCCATTTATTATTTGAATAATTGAAGCAGAATTGAAAATTGAAACAGACTAGTCTGCTACTTTCCAGGACAATTTGTTCTTTACATATCTACCGTACTAAACCCCCTTCTCCTTAGCTTGGAAATCCCTTGAGTCTATCTGCCATGCACCATCAAGTATTCATAGAGAGACCTTCTCTGGCAAGATAAGAACATTCATCATAATCCTGGCTTGGGGTGAAAAGCACAGAAGCTTCATTTACGTTCCTGGAAATATACAAAAGTTTAGATTTGTGAGGACTACTGTTAATTTCATTTAACATGGTGGAGATATTTCCCTTCCATGTATCATTTTCTGGTTAGGAACTTTAGTCAGAAAGAAGTAATTTAGTCAGTTCTTCTTCTGGGGGAGCACTCAAAAGGCACAGATCAGCTGGAAGCTGACTTGAGCTTACCATTAAACTATCATCCAGTCCTGATTTATTTACTTAGTTATTGCTTTTCAGGGGGACAAAGGATGGGCTGGGCAGCCCAGCCATCTGAACTTGGATAATTTCACTAGTTTGTAGACTATTGTGCAAAAAAACAGGAAGCCATATCACCATGCCTTTTCAATTCTCAGGAGAAAATTAAGGATACTGAATCCCAAATGGATGGAAGCATTTGACATATATTCTCAATGGATGTAACAGAAACATGTTTTAAATAGGCTGAGTCATTTTATGGTGACATTCAAGTTTTCTCTCAAGTCAATGGATAGAAAAAATCACCTAAATTAATCTGAGAGTCCCCTTCAGATTCCTCAAGCATCAACCCCTTTCCTCTCCCATTTTAGCACAACGCTGTGTGCCATCATGACAGTACATGTCCAGTTTTGATTAATACACATACATCCAAAATACCAAAAAGCAGCAATATGATTTTTTTCTGTAGAGGATGGTGAAAATACAGTCCATGCTATTCGATAGCATTGTTTATCTTGTTTTTCAAAAATGGCTACCTATTCCAACATTGTAATCATCACAAATTTGCCAGTTATCTTAATTAGCTGGAAGTCATCCCCATGGCACTATATGAACACTGAGAAGTCATGCCTGTGGGCTCGCTGGAGGAGGAGGAGGAAGTGTGGGAAACTGGAGAGGACGAGGGATAAAAGTGGTAGCTCATGTGTAATCAAGCTGTTGAAGTACATTTCTCTCTGGTCTGTGATGGACAGTTGAGGGACGACTGGCTGCTGACCTTCAACCTGAACGAGCCAGGTCAGACAGAGATGGTGTCAGGGCTGGAGAATGGACAAACAGGTCCCAGGGCCTGAGCAAGGGCTCTGGGCAGACATCATCAGGACCGACTGCTCTGGGGTTTGAGGGATTAAAATAAGTACATGTGCTGGTGGACAAGGAGAGCGTAGGGTGAGGCAGGGAGGGAGTGCCTGCTGGAGAACCCCTGCCCTAGTGAGCTGGAGAGATGGAAGAACACTTGCTGTTGGTGGTGGTGATGTCTGTGTTAGCACTGTTGGTGGGGGTGCTGGGAACTGCACCACTTTCCGTGCCGATCTCTGCAGCTAGACGTGTGTGCACCCTGTGCGTATCTGCACAGGACAGGAATCATAGAATCGCAGAATCATAGAATGGTAGGGGTTGGAAGGGACCTCTAGAGATCATCTAGTCCAACCCCCCTGCTAAAGCAGGTTAGCCTAGAGTAGGTTGCACAGGAATGCGTCCAGGAGGGTTTTGAATATCTCCAGAGAAGGAGATTCCACAACCTCTCTGGGCAGCCTGTTCCAGTGCTCTGTCACCCTCACAGTAAAGAAGTTCCTCCTCATGTTCAGGTGGAACTTCCTGTGTTCCAGTTTGTGCCCATTGCCCCTTGTCCTGTCGCTGGGCACCACTGAGAAGAGTCTGACCCCATCCTCTTGACATCCACCCTTTAGATATTTGTGAGCATTGATCAGATCTCCTCTCAGCCTTCTCTTTTCCAGGCTGAACAGACCCAGCTCTCTCAGCCTTTCCTCATAAGAGAGATGCTCCACTCCCCTAATCAACTTTGTGGCCCTCCGCTGGACTCTCTCCAGTAGTTCCCTGTCTCTCTTGTACTGGGGAGCCCAGAACTGGACACAGTACTCCAGATGCGGCCTCACCAGGGCAGAGTAGAGGGGGAGGATCACCTCCCTCGACCTGCTGGCCACACTCTTCTTAATGCACCCCAGGATGCCATTGGCCTTCCTGGCCGCAAGGGCACACTGCTGGCTCATGGTGAGCCTGTTGTCCACCAGCACTCCCAGGTCCTTCTCCGCAGAGCTGCTCTCCAGCAAGTCAACCCCCAGCCTGTACTGGCACATGGGGTTGTTCCTCCCCAGGTGCAGGACCCTACACTTGCCCTTGTTGAACTTCATCAGGTTCCTCTCCGCCCAACTCTCCAGCCTGTCCAGGTCACGCTGAATGGCAGCACAGCCTTCCGGTGAGTCAGCCGCTCCCCCCAGCTTTGTATCATCAGCAAACTTGCTGAGGGCACATCCTGAGTCTTGAAGTCCGCTAGATTTGACTTCCTTTAACATCTCCTCTGATCTGTGGCTCCACTAATGGGGATTTCACTAATTTCCTTGCTTGTAGTTCACATTCTCTGGTGTCTTTTAAAAACACGGCAGTCCACCACTGTCAATAGTTACACCACTACAAATGCTTATTGTAAATATGTTACACTGATGTATATCAAGATTTCCACCTGTACAAAAGAGAAAATTACACCTTGCTTAAGTTTCATTGTATTAGGTCACCAATTTCAACCTCATTAATGTATTTACACCAAGGGGAACATCGCTTGGAACAGCACTTGGCTGTGAAGAATCAGTTCTTCAAAGCACTGAAAGATTTAATTTATTTGTCTTTATCATATTAGCTCTGGCCATGTTTCACGTTGTCAATGGTACATAGTTTTGCTGAAGAAAGCTGCAGAAAAGGATGCATGATCTGAATACGTACTTCCATCAGATCATTGTGTAGTAGTCTGGAAACCCATATGAATTGTTAATTGTCTTTTGTGTGTGTGCGTGTGTTGTGCAGATCACGCATTAAATATCTGGCACAGTTTAACTAACAGATGTGGGGTTTAGGTTGCTCACTCTTTTATTATTTGACTAAGATTAGTTAGAATTATTAATCTCTTTGCAATGCATATGTATTTTTAGAAAAGAAAGAATAAAAAAAGATTTCCTAGCGCTGAATGTAATTTAATTCTGGATTTCTCACCAGTTCTGAAAAAGGTCAGCTTCATTGTGTTCATACAAAGGATTATCACCAGAATTTTCAATATATTCACCAGGAAGAGGTCTATGCAAATACAGCTTTTCCTTTTACTGTTTGAAGCTGTCCCACAGAACATTTATCCATACACATCTCTGCACATTATACTGCATGATAGCATACAGGTTCTGTTTTGTAGAAATATTATTTACTGAAATAGATATTCATAATGTTGTACCTTGGTCCACACTGGAAAATTACAGAGGGTGTTTTGTCAGTTTGATATCCAAATATAAGGCTCCTCTCTAAGAAGAGAAAAGGCAATCGCAATGCTTCCTGCAGCAACACAGAGAGCACTGGGGGATAACAGAGAGAAGGCAAGGCTTGTTACTGTGTGCTATAACCCTGTTTTCCCCCCTCCTCTGCTGTTTAGCAGCGGTCAGTCCCTCTGTAGCTGTGTGGTCCAGTGCCCTGGCCAGCACTAAAATGAGGTACGGTGGCTGAGCATGCTACCAGGGCGCTCCCACCAGCCATCATGGGACTGGAATAAAAACAATTCCATATCTCCTTCTTTCAGGAAAGGAACTGTGTTTACCTATCTTACTGAAATATGTTATACTAATTTCATTAACATTTGCATGGGTGCTTTTGTATCCCCTAAAAGCAGGTTGAATGGACCTGTAAAGTATAATCATCATCATCATTATTTGCCTAAGATGAAGATCTAGTATTAAATGTAAGTCCTGTTCCTTACGGATAAAACGTTGAACTATATATAGAGTCACCTTAATTTTCCTTTTCTAACACTGCACATACTAGGCAGCAGGCTGAATTTTTTCAGCACATGTGCACAGTGCCACCCACTGTTCCACAGAAATTTCTCTCTGCTCTGTGCTGTCTTTCTTATGCTGCATTTGTCTGCCGTCTCCATTTCCTCTTCTTTATTTGCTGTACCACAGGTATACGTCACAAAATGGCAATTTATCTCCTGAGAATGTTCACCTCACTTGAGCTATCAGGCTAGTGCTTGTTCACATATCTAAACCAGTAATAAATGTTGCAGCAATTGTATCTGCGCACCGATTCACGAACACAGGCTGTAGGCAGTTGTGGAACAGACTTTTCCAATGGCAGTAAGCTGCCTGTGTTCTACGTCTATAAAGTCTGTATAATTCTCTTCTTTTTTTATGGAAATCCCAAATCCTCCCTTCATGTCTGCAGAGTAAGCTGTGGAATGATGAAGAATGTTTCAGATCTGTGGGAAATAATCAGCTCCACCCGGTATGAACTAAAATTTACTGAAGGTTAACAGGAATTTCTAACCTTGCACCTACCCTTTTCAGAGGGAGAAATAGCTACACAACTATACATCTGTTCTTTTCTTCCAAACCTCTTTGTGTGCCAAGCAAGAGCTGGTTCAGCATGCAGACACCCTACTTCATTACCACATTTCCTCTTCCTCTTAATGTATGAAACCATAAAACATTTCTCTTCTGTGGGGTGGAAGGCTGAAGTACACTAATTTACAAGTTAATTACTAGGTTGAGGAGAACTGATGCTTGATATCACTTTCTTCTTCTTTGGACAGTATCAGAAAAATCTACCCATTTTAACATGCCAAACAAACAGTGATTTATTCATCATTTCATTTCTCTCCAGAGCAAGTTTGGCAAAAATCAACAGCAAACTACACAATTAAGGAAAAACAAAAACGTTGTCCCACTCTCCGCTAAGTAATTAGCTAGGAGTTCTCTAGACACACACTTTGGTTTTCTTACCATTTGGCTCCCTCACGACTATTTGTGTCCGCACAGGGAAAAGATTCAGTTAAGGGGCAACATGCTAAACTGGAGACAAGGCATGACTAGAAATGAGTAAAGGGAATAAATGACTGGATAATTCATTTCCATTTTCAAAAGTGTCCTTAGCACTTAACGTTATGGAAATATGGAAGTAAACTGGTAAGTCTAACAAGACTATATGACGTGCATGGTTTTATAGAAATTATCGCTATATGCTGTAAACAGAATACATGTAAGTGGAGTTGCTTTAAAATGTAATCTCAGGTACTCTATGTATTCTGTGTGAGAGTTTTACCCAAAGCCCTCTATAGCTGCTAAGGAGAATTAAAATATGCTAATGAAGCTTCAGTAGTACAAAATCTGTGAGGACTAAGGATAAGGTAGGTATGCATAAACTCTGTTAGCCTGAGACTTTTTAACACCATCAACGATATAGATATGCCAGTAATTAGATTGAGGAATTCCAAAGATTTTACATACTGATAAACAAATAACTGGGAAGAAAAAAGTTTTTTCTACAGAGTCCTAGGAACAGAGGAATATAGACATAAGAAGACAAGACAACAATTGCCTTAGTTTGAAAGCACATGCAGTGAAAAGGATGGGAATTAGTTAATTTGTGCTTGGAGATGCCCATAATTAAGGAAAAAATTCTCAGGAAAACTGAACACATGAGGCTCTCTGACGTTTCCTCGATGTGTATCATTAATCCTGTAAGTAGCAGTACAGCTATTTGACTCATCCTGCATTAAGAAAATATGTTATTGTCCATAACTATGGTTTTAATAACAGTAAACTTGGTTATAACTATCAAAATTTTATTTGGTAAGGATGGAAAATGGCTTTCTTACATTCATAATTTGAAATTTATCTAGATAGCTGTCTGAAAATTCAGATAAGTGCTTGATTGCGTTTTCAGAAATACCTCTAAAACCCACTGATTCAAAAAATCTCATTATTAGTACATACTATTTTTGCAGAGATGTTGCCATTCCAGGGCATATATTATATGGGACAGACAGATGCTGTTGTACTAGTAACAGAACAGTAGTTTATATAGAGAGTCAAAGCAGATAAATGAATTTGTTGTATCAGGTCATAACACAGAGTATCTATTACAGGTAGTAATATCATTGCAGTATCACTGCCTGACCAAGACAGCATCAGATGCCATGCTGTGGCATGCTGAGATAGGTCTAAAAAGTTGGAAAACTAGGAGACAGAATATGTGGAATTGCTCAAACATATAATTACGAGACACCACTTCACAGACAATTCTGAGACTACACATTTAGACACTGTAAGTGGAGCAGCTAGGCTGAGAAGACAACCAAAGAGAAGAAATTCTATTCCCCACAAGTTCTAAAGAAAACCAATTCACTGCCATGTGTAACCGCGCACTTAAAACCATCTCAGTATCAAGCATAGAAAGTAGCAAACATGATGACAATTTTTAAAGAGGGGCCTGGGAACTTCAGAGAAGTAAATCCGAAAATGCACCAGACAAATTCTTAGAAAGTGTAATAAACAGCAGAATTAAAGAGTTGATACATGGATAAAAATATCTTAAGGAAGAATCAACATAGCTTTGTAACAAGAAACCATACCTCGCAAATCAACTGGAGAAAAATCTATTTGGTATATAATCTGCCAGGATCCTCAGAAAGCATTCCACAGGGTTGTTCACCAAAGCCAGTTACAGGTGAGAAGCTGTCATAAAGAGGTAAAGGCCTCACATTAGAAAGATCTACTTTAAAGCCATAAACCAAAAATAAGATAAAAGTAAGTAACTTTTTTTCTCACTGGAAGGAAGATATCCACAGGGTCCCCCAGAAATCTGTGTGAAGGTTTGTACTGTTCAACACGCTCAAGGATGATCTGGAAAATGGAACAAATAGTTAAGTGATACAGTTTTCTAATGTCACTAAGTTATTCAGGGCTCTAACAGTTACAGTCCAGTGGGTGGGGTTGGGGAAATAACAGAAGGATCTCATGATAGTAAGCAAAAACACATGAAAATCAGTCTAAAAAAAATGAACTAATGTTCATAGAGAAAAACTATCTTACCTTTATACTTTCATTGTAGGACTCTGAATTATCTATCACTACTCAAGGAAAAGATCCTCGTGTTTTAGCAGCACTTATGAAAACCTGAGCTCTGTAGAGGGCAAAAAACACGTAGAATTTTAAAAAGTGTAAAAATAGAAAAGGAAAATAAAATAGAACAGGTCATTCTAAATCCAAGGTGCATCCATGACATGAATCTCTTGTACTGTTTTGGTTCCTCTCCACTTCACTTCATAATGGGTAGAGCAGAATTAGAGAAGGTTGAAAAGAACAATGAAGGATGGGGAATGAGATGCTCAACTGCTCCTCTAGGTGCTTTAATCCAAGCTCTTATCCTCTAAAAATTCCCATTCAAAGAGGCTCTTAAGGTCTGCAGGTGCCTAAATTTTAACTTGTAAAGGCATCCTGACTACCAATAGATCTGCTTTTTGTCTGTCCAGAACTGCCTAATAGTACTATACTGAGCAGGCCAAGGTATAAAGGCTCCTTAGCTCCACCATGAGCCACAGTCATGCTCCTGCAGACTTTGTACACATGCCATACGTATGGGCACTCGGAGAGCACATGCACCAGACAAGGTCCTTAATCACGTGAGAAATAAATGGTATAGCTTCCATATATTCTGCCAGTAGACTCCACCTTCAACAGGCCATGAAGAGATATGAATGCTCATCAGCATCTGTCAGAGGAATGAGTGTGCTTCAATCCCTCCCAATGAAGTTGCTCCATTCTCCCAAATTAACTAAATGTAAGAAAGAATAATGTTAACACAGCACCAAATACCAGCCTGAGGCTACCGTCTCAGCATCACAGCTCCTAAGCTTTCCTGTGTGCCTATCTTTGGAAAGTGGGACTAAGCCTTTAAATTACTCAGAAAATTCTATACAAACTGTGTAATGTAACAGCAGGTGGCACTGTCACCTCAAAACTCATACAATCATCTTGTGTTCATATCTAATCAGGTTTTATTCATAGATAATGGAATGGAAAAGTGAGTGACATGCAAATTTGAGCAGAATATTTAAATATGATTTGCTAAATACTATTCTTCATCTCTGATTAACCATTTGAGTCTTGCAATGTTCTAATCCTGGATTTGAACTATTACATTTGCAAATATACTTGTGCTGATTTCTTTTACTCTGTTCAGCCATCGCAGCAGTTCTGCATTCTCAGTAGAAATAAGCTGAAGCACACATAACTATTTCTTCTAGAACTGCTCATCATCACATAGCTAATAAGACAACAAAACTGGAATTTCATTTCCTTTCACATACAGTACTACCTATGAAAACTGTAATGACAAAAGAAAAACAGCTTTTACTGTATTAAAATCAACAGCTTCTTACGGAAAGATTTACCAAATGACTGCAAATAATCAGATACTTCATGAAAGAGGAGCAGGACCAGCCTGGCCATTCTGAAGCACCGATAGCTACACCCATAACAGTTCATATGTAGAAGCATCATCTATAACCACCTCCAGAAAAGGCCCCAAAACATGTGCTCCCCGTTTGATATCTGTGAGATACTTTTGCGTGTTTCTGCTCTTTACATTTGTAATGCAAGCTGATACATGTTTTTCAAGCCCCTTATTCCCACACTGAGGCCAAATTTCTGAAGCAAAAACACTTTACAAGTCACTGGGCCATGCGATGGGTAACTAACTACAGATCATGATTACGAAGCCTAAGCCAACTATCAGAAGAGCAACTGTCTGTTTAACTGCCAGTTGCTCTCTGCCATGCAAAACCTTTCCATTTCCATTAATATCAAGGCAGACTTCAAATGCAGACTCTCTGCCTTCTCAGTGTAGGTGACTTTAACCATAATCTTGAAGACAAAAATCAACCTGTCAGAGATGAGAGCTCTCCCTCCACAGAGCTGTCCTGGGCTCAGGGAAGGTTTTTGAATAAAAAAATATGTTTCCAAATCAAAGTGTGAGATTCCTGGATGGAAATAGAGGATGTGTTGGTCTGCTTTTTATGAGACTGGACTCAGAAAAGCTCAGTTTCATTTTGGGTCAAACACAGATAAAGCACAAAATAGAGATTGTTACATCACAATGCGCTTGTAAATCTGACTGTGATTGTGACTCTTCCCTTGCGCCATCACCTCAGAGCAGCACACCACGGAGCAGGACAGTTCCTCCACCACAAGGCACCACCGTAGAGCAGAGCACCACCTCACCAATTCCCTCAGCCATGAAGCACCATGCAAATGCCACAGCAGGCCCCATCGGGCTGCTGAGGACTGCCCAAACTACGCAACAAAGCGCTGCTGCAACTCTACATATTACAATATTTTGTAAAACCTTAAAGGATCCTTGAAAATTTTCAAAGCCTGGGGGAAGCCATCTCTTCCTCCTCTTTGAGGCAATGCATTGACTCTCATTTGGTTTTGTGACAGGGAGCAGCTGAAGAAGCCTGACACACACCTCCCTCACACTTCATCGCTGAACTCTGTCTCCAGTGAGGCCAGACATTGGCTAAACTACTAACGTTAGGCATTCAAATCCCATGAGATCTTTTAAGAAGCATGTCTTTGAATAATAAATAGTTTAATTCAATTCTCTCTTTTGGGTTTGGATTATGAACAAAAGAACACTTTCTTACCAAACATGAAAGCTAAGATTTTTATTTTACGTTGTATTACAATGAAAATGATATTATTGTCTAACACCACAGGAACACTAGAGCCAAGGCTCTAGAACAGGAAACAGGAAAATAATATGAGATTTTTAAGAGACTTGTAGAATTTGAAGTAGGGATTCATAATAAATGGGTGTTTATCTATAAATAGAGTTAGAAAGAATCTCATCCCAAAGGAAAATTTGATATGCTGACATTATCTTTGGCCTGGACCAGAAAATATAGATTAATAAAAATAAAATTCAAAATTATTTCATTATGGAAACACTTTAGGAATCTTCCTGAAATATTCAAATCAGGTAATGTAAAAATATATTTGTGTTTATAATTGAAAAGCCAAGTTTGTGACTATCTTGGCTTTTTGGTATAATATCTCACTATTATACTGCAGGAATCACATTATCCAGATGTGTCTTTCAACACCAGTCATCCTGTGATTTTGCCATTCCAAGTCTTGTCTAATCGAGATTTGCTAAACGAAATGAGCAGATACTAGTGGCCTGCTTATGAGCAATAGGTAAACTTTGGTGCCCTTTTCAAGTGGTTCAATTGGATTAATTTCCCTAGGCTCTGTCTGTAGTTAATGTGTTATCCCTCCTCCCTGACTACTATAAGAAGTCTACAGAGATGCTGTTTAAGCCAGCTGTGAGGATGCAAGGGCATGAAGCAGAATTTCTTAGCAATTGCCTCCATTTCTGGGCTCTTCATCATCCCATACGAATGTGCTGCCTGTGGAAAAGGAATACAGTCAAAACTCTCCCCGTTTGTAAGATAAGGAGCGTACATGCCATTAGTGGTAGACATGTTGTTGTACAAGCGGTGCAGAAGCAGAACACGTCCTCACTGGATCTCCCAGGGGAAGGCCAGATCTCACCTACGCTGCTGAGATCTGTAGCTCACAGCTGCAGACCCTTGTTCTTCATCTTCTTTTAGTGAGGGTCAACTCCCTAGTGCTTTCAAAACTTTTTTTGTACCAAACCTCCTCTCAGATGTAAGAGGTAAAGGACTACTTCGAAAATCCAAGAAAACAAGCCTTCTAATCTAAGTACTTAAGTCTGTAAAGCTAAGTCACGTAGTTTCAGGAGTTTAATGTTTAGGATATGTTCTAAGATATTCTCCTGCCATACAAGATTAAAACAGAGTGAAAAAAATATCAATTGTTTAATTTAAATTTAAACTAAATTAAATTCAATCCCATGCTGGTTTAAATTCTCCAAAGGGTGTACAAACTGTTTGGGTGGAACAGCAGAAACAGTTACTTGAAATCATCAAGACCTTTCCTTCAAGTATTAGTAAGCCATGTTCCCAGATAAATAAAAGCAATGCCTCAAGCTAAAGAAGCTTGTTCTAATTTATTCCACCTTGTTCTGGTTTATTCCAACAAAGAATCTGGCCCAGTACCTTTAAACTTGCTCGTAATATTTTTGTCTCTGTCATGATTTGAGCCCAGCCAGCAACAAAGCACCCTGTGACCACTCACTCACTTCTCCCTTCCTGGTGGGATGCAGACAAAAAACGTTACGAACCCTGGTGGTTCAAACAAGGACAGGGAGGGTTCACTCACCAGTTATGGTCACAGGCAAAACCAGACTCAACTTGGGGAAAAAATACTCAATTTAATCAGTTACCAATCAAAGCAGAGTGGGATAAGGAGACACAAAAAGCCAGATCTTAAAACACAAATAAATACCCTTCCCCCCACCCCTCCCATGCTCGAGTCCCCTCGCTCCCAATGTCTCTCCCTCCTCCCCCCCAGTGGCACAGGGGCACAGGGAATGGGGGTGCAGTCAGTTCACCAAAGATTGTCCCTGCTGCTCCTTCCTCCTTGGGCAGGGAGGGCTCCTCAGACACTTCCCCAGCTGCAGCACGGGGTCTCTCCCACAGCAGACAGTCCCTCACAAACCCCTCCAACATGAGTGCTTCCCATATGGTGCAGTCCCTCAGGAACGCACCAACCCAGCACGGGCTGCCCATACAGTCGCAGTCTGCTTGGGGAGCAGGCACTACCCCTGGTGTGGCATCCTCCACAGGCTGCAGGTCCATATCTGCTCCACCATGGTCCTTCACGGGCTGCAGGTCCACCGTGGTTCTCTATGGGCTGCAGGGGCACAGCCTGCCCTCTCTCCACGGGCTGCAGGTCCACCATGGTTCTCCATGGGCTGCAGGGGCACAGCCTGCCCTCTCCCCACAGGCTGCAGGGGAATCTCCACTCCAGCTGCCTCCTCACTCTCCTTCCTCACTGACTCCCAGTACCTGCACAGGTGTTTCTCTTACCTCCTCCCTCTGCTGCAGGTCTCAATGACTGCTCCCTTGTCCCCTCCTCAAATACCTTATAGCAGAGGCGCATCTATGGTTTCTAAATGGCCCAGCCTCAGCCCAAGGTGGGGCCGCCTTGGAGCTGGGGGAGCTTCGAGCAGCTTCTGATAGGGGCCACCTGCCCATGAAGACCCTTCCCCTGCTGCCAAATCCCCACCACACAGACACGACACAGTCTCCCAATTTCAGTGCGCTGATTATGTCATAACCACCTGGGTAGGTGATGTATTTAACATGTTAGCATATTTTTCTCTTTGACAACTTTGGAGAACACAGGAACATTCCTTCTTTCTCTCTTTTGTGCTCCAAAACTTGTACTGCTATGATGCTCCTTGTACTCTGAATCATACCACAACGCCAAAATTATTGAGGGTTATAACTAATCTTGTAACATGTGAAAGCAAGCCATTGGGCCTGTTTCTGGTTTTGCTTCCACCAGTAGATTTTACATGCCACTTCAGCGAAATCAAGAGTCACTGAGGTCTTTAGGAGGAGATATAGAAGATGTAGTCCAGAAAAAAATGAGCATTTGCTTATAGCTCTTCTGGTGTGCTGTATTTTAAGAATTCATTAATCATTCACTAGGTGGGGCTGATACCTCACAACCAAGAAAACAGCTGGAAAGGAATTGCTTCAGTATGAGTAATGTTTTAATTTCAAGGAAAATCTTTGGGCAGGATAAAATTAATAATTAGCCTTAGATGAGGGGGGTTTTTTTGAGATTTACCTTTCTATATTTGAAATGTCACTCATTTAACTACGAAGTATTTTAATTCTTTCAACAGGTATATTTTGGGCTTAACTCACTTTTTTGAGTGAGTTTTTTAAGTCTGTCATTTGATATTCCTAAGGGTACCTGAGATATCCGCTTCTGACTAGCAGATAGAATGCAAAACCTACAAAAAGATCTATGCTTCCTCAAGAAAGCAAGAGGCGGCCAAGAAGCAGAAGCACATTTGTACATGTAAGGTGGTACGAGATGCATACAGGTAAGCAACATCACGGCAAGAAGCAGCTGATCTCAATATGATGTGTCAAGTGCAGAAAACAACAACAGGGAAAAATAACTTGGGAACGATCCTTCTCCAACCTATCCAGACCATAAACCCTCATCTGGACAATTTGAAAGCTGATTTGGAAAACAGGGAGGGATGCAAGCCCCTTTTTAAAAGTCATATACAACATCATAAGCAAAGGCCAGAGACAAAATTTGCTATAAACCACTTTCCAGGAAAAGGCATTGTCTTAGATTTAGCTAATGACATCCAATCTACAGACTCCAGCCTGGCAGCTAGGATTTAACCATATACCCCAGCTGCAGCCGTGAAAAGGGAATGGTTGTGAAACAAATATGCAGCAGAAGTTTCCCTCACACAGAGGCAGACTCTATTCCAGAGCAGCTTAAAGGGGCTGGCAGTTGTATTGTGTTGCTGAAGCAGCTCAAAGCAGTTAGGTCCAATGAATGAATTGAGTCCTGAGTCACCAAGGTTCTGGAAGCCATTAAAATAGCAACAAGGAAGTGGCAGGAAAGAGTTGATTCATACAGTTCATTATATTTATTAAATCTGATGACCTCAGGAGAAAAATTTGGGAAGGCAAGGCAAGACAAGGCAAGAAGACAAATGCTGGCATAGGGAAGGGGACACAAAAACTGACGTAGGGTGCAGCCACTGGCCATTTTTAAATTTTTCATGCAGAAGGGAATTCAAGTGAAAATTAAAAAAACCCTAAACCTGAAAGAATTACTTCAGACAATAATTGTTCCACAAATCACAGAAATATAGTTAAAACTGATGAAGTGGATCAGAATTTTGTTAGTCATATGAGTAGAATTTAAAGCAAGTGAAATTTAGGTGAAATTACTGAGATTGTGCTTTGTGGCAGGCAACAATGAGTATAGAGAACAACCATTCATACTATCTGTGAATTCACAGAGAATTCATAGCTCAGTAGTCTTTGCTCAATATTTCCGCCATTTACTTTTAAAACATTTTTACTCATTACTGTAAATGATCAAGTAAAACACTAATAAAGGCACATACATTTAATTATGCTTTCAAAGACAAATCAAAAGGGATTATTTTACAGAATCACATCCTAATTATTCATTCAGCACAGAATCTCTTTGATTAGCATTATTATACATATGTTCAGTTATGGAAAAGCATATGAATGTGCTTGAGTTTAAGGCTTCTCCCTGAAACAACTGAGATTATTTTCATGCTAAATTTATGCATTTTTTTTCTTGATGAGAACTTTTACAGCATTCTTAGATGGAGGTCCTTTTGTCAGGAATTTTTCCACTGAGTCAGAAGTTGAGCACTACCAAGGGCAGCAGTATGATTTAGACAAATGGAAATCAAAATAGAGTGGAAAAAAGAGTAGTATAGGAAAGAGAAGGGAACAACACGGCCACAAGTCTTTCAGGCTTTCAACCATTCCATTTAGTCAAAACCTTGGTACAGCAAAATCAGGATTACTGATGAGCAGATTTGGATATTACAAAAGATTACCCTCTCTTTCTGGATTTAAATTCCCTTTCAGATGTCAGCATGACTGTAGTCTTTTATGGTTACTCATAGTTATTTATGGTTTTATTGACATTTAAGATTATTATTGCTATAGTATACAATATTACTAATTGTATTACAGGAGTGTCTGGAGAGGAATTCAACTGTATTTGCTTGCTGGCAAGCCGAGAACAAGATTTCAATGCTCTAAATCCCAACCTTAGCTCAAGACACAGAACACAGGGACCAATGGAAGGAGAGAGGACTTCCTCTCTAAGGCAGTGACAGCAGTATGTACTTACACAACCATGTCCGTGCCCTGTACAAAGTCTTTTGAAATCAAAAGAAAATAACTAATTTACTTAAATGGGCATTTAACCAAGCATTACTTATACAATTACCAGACAGAGATCTTGAAAAGTTTAGAAATGTAATTTAAATGCATTGTAAACATACAAGATCTTTCTAACAAGTTTCAGATCAAGATAAAACTTCTGTGAAATTCATATATTTCTTTCCACCTCCACTCCACCAAAGATCCTCTAATACTCCACAGGCTTTAGAACCCTAAAAGTTAAAATCAAGTGAAGAATTAGTCAGTGTTGCAAAATTCCTTCGGAAACTGTCTGTAGAATCCAAAACCTGAATATTTCGCCATTTAGGACTGTCATCTGTGAATTCATTATTAGCATTACATAAGGAGACTTCATGGAGTCTGATAAGAGTATGAGTTCTCTCTTATTTGCAAAAATGACATATTCAATCAAAGTTATACGAAGTCTCATGGACCATGAAGAAAGGAATGAAATTGATCAGCACACCCATCACCATCCCCAGGAAATTCTGTTTTACAGCAATGAAAGATTTACAAAAACTGGAGACATTAAACAGATTTTTTTCCGTCAGACTCGTACCCATAAACATATACCTACTGACATCTATGAAAACATTGCTTGCTGGAGTTCTAGTAAGTGAATACCTGTTGTAGACCCTGCTTCCCCCTACTAACAAGCCGCATTGCAATGTCAGATCATTCAGCAACATATGAGAACAAAGAGCTGGGATAATTGGGCACTCTACAACCCTGCCTGTTGGTACAATGAGCCAAGATATGAAGTAATACGGTACCTCTCTGTCCCGGGATGAGCACAGCGAGTTGGGACAATTAGGCACTCCCTGATTGCACCTGGAACTCCTGCTGCAATCACAGTGAGTTGAAGTGATTAGGCGCTCCCTGACCATCTCCAGAACTCCTGTTACCCAGGAAATGTACCTAAATCTTCTCCTGCATGGGTCGCAGCTCATATCTGAGAGACGCCAAGACTAATTATCTGATAAGTACTGTGGCCACAAAATGATAACATTGACCAAAGTCAATCATCTTGCGATTCTATAAATAATGGTTCTAAAGCGAGACCCTTTGAGCTCTCCGGGACCAC
>VZSC01008118.1:0-26295 GCA_013398225.1 Steatornis caripensis | reverse complement strand
GCTTTTTACAAACTCATATTAAAAATCACCTTTCCCTCATATCTTTGGTGGTGATTCTTTGAGCGACCGTTAAACCTTAACCACTCTCCCCCGCGACAGATGCCTATACCTGAAGACTTCATGTTTTTTAAAACCTCTGTCAACACCATTCCATAGATAATTTTAAATGTATCTGACTCGCAAATCTCTGCTTGAATGGAGAAATTCAGCTGCAGCTGTACATAGTGCTAAATTCCACTTAAATAACCATTTATGTTCAGTCAATTATTCTGTAGGCTTTTTTAAAAAAAAAAAAAGAACACTTACACCAAACAGGTATGAAATAACCTACCTAAAACTCAACTTTGAGCTTTATGATTCACATGAGGTCATGTGCTTGCACCTTTTATTTTCTGTAATGTAAATATGGATATTCTCGTTGCATGTTTATGCATTTATCAATTTGGTATGTTGATGGTCTTGCACAATCGATTTATTAGCATCTCAATTTCACTGAATGTTCATTATATAAAAGGGCCTTTTTTTTTTTTAGGGGACTAGCTCTGTCATCCTGCATCTCAACCAGATTTTTTCCTGCTCTTCAAATAGAAACTTTATGCCTCCATCTCTTTCACTCCAGTTATGCTTCATGTGAGTTGGGAAGACCAAAACTGAATCCAGTAGTCTAATTTCAGACATGACAGTGATTACATAATAAATAACAACAGAGTATTTTCAGTATTACTTTCTATTCTGTTCTGGGTTTGGGGGTGTTGTGGAGGAATAAAAATGGGAGAATCGCTACATGCCTGCTGGTGTTTATGGGAAGAATGTTACATCACTAAAAGTTACGGTCTACATGCCCTGGTCATTTGTGGTGAATTGAGAGATTAATCGGCGTTGGCAGAATGGTACGAGCAATTGATTTGGATCTGAAAATGGAACTAGTTTATACAACGGTTTAATATAAAAGCTATAGACAATTTTAATGAATCTTGAGAGTCTGCTCTCCAGTTAAAGAAAATGTGTAAATATAAAAAGCTACTCAGTATTATTAGAGTTGCCTATCATAAAGAAATAAAAATACTTGGAAATTGATGGCAAAAGCAGTATGTCAATTTGTTTAGTCTCAAAACCCTATTCAAATGTGTTTCATGTTGAAAAAATTGGAGTTTTATATAAATGCAAATTGCAGCCTTGAAAAGTTGATTCAGCACCACTACAAATTACATTCACTTTCATTCGCATTTGAATAAATGCCCCACTTCTAGTGGAAAAGGTTTGTCACGTTGACAAAGTGCTCAAAGCCAATTGTGCTTATTGAAAAATAAAAGGTTCTACAGTTGGTTTGAAAACAGCAGTTCTGTAAGGCTTCATCAGCCAGGGATATTAATTTCTAATCTGCTTTAAACTCTGTTGCTTAGATGATCGATTGGATTTCCTTAACTTTTTATTTTTTTAAAAAAAAGTGTTTTGTTGTAACTTGCTAGAACATCAGCAGGACTGTTTCCAGTACTTTCTCCTCAACAGTGGGACAATGGCATTTTTAATTGTTTTTCAGGTGTTGTGAGAAAACAGTGTCAATTGCACTCAATTTATAAGTGTCACCAAGCCAAAACAGAATTACGGGCCATGGTTACTCAACACTTGTGGGCAGGGCCAGATACCAAAATAGGCACCTGTGTGTACGTGCATCTCTTTCCATCTGTTTGTATAAACTGCTCTGTCTTCCAGTTAAATGCTAGCTCCCTGCTTGTGATTCTTCCAGACCAGTACTTCTCGAGACTGAGATGACACTGAGCTCTCTTTCTTTCGATGGGGACAGATTCCTGTAGAATAAGCCACTCCTTGTGTCACCAGCACTCATTTTTGTTTTCTGCAAAGATGAGAAAGGAGCAGTATATGAGCTACCAAAACTATAGGGAGATGAACACCTCTTGGAAGGTCTTGGAAGACACTGTTTTCAAGGCAGAATCTCTTTTCCTTTTTCATGTTACAGTTCCTAAACATGCTGGGAGGGCACAGCATTGGTGCTAATGGAAGCCCCAGGCACAGCTTGACTGTAGTAAATTTTTAGGTTTTCCTTGCCTAACAACAGCTGGAGCAAACACAGATAGGAGGGGGGGAAAGGGATCCTGTAACATTTGTAAAATGTTTATAAAATTTGTAAATTGTAAAATTGTAAATTGTAAAAATTTGTAAAATGATTCAATGTCCAAGAATTTCACACAGTTAGTTTTTAAAACGTCTGGCACTGTTATTTTCTTTTAAGTTATTTTTGTAAAATTCTCAAATAAAAGCTAATTCCTAAGTAGGAATGGCAATATTTCTTACCAGTGGGAGAGTTTGTTAAAGCTTTTACAGCTTTGCACAAGGAGAGTATTGCATTTTAAGGTAAATGGAAACATTTTTCATGTTTGTAAAACTTCCTACAAAAGTAAATTCAGAACTCATAGGAAATGGGGGTAATAATTCTTTCAGTGGTTTGTAGTTGTTTTGCTTTTTCTTTTGTAATGGGCTGTGTAGAACATCTTTGTTTTCTTCATACACATGCATTCATATATCTCAATCTAAATATATGTATCTATGCATTACCAAGAACTCAATTCTTTTTTTTTCCTTGCTTTTAAGACATATTTTGAAATATCTCTCTGGATAACTGTGTCCTTCAGTTTACGCAGCTGATATTTACTATTAAAATATATGTAGACCTTTATTCAGAAAATGTCAAATGAACACTTCCAAGAAAATAATACCTGCCTGGTAGTTCTCTCTATTCATTCAGTGCTATCAGAAGAATATAGGATTTTCTTTACTTTTTCATTTTGCAGAAAGAAAGAACCTTATCAGTGCACAAATGGTAAATAAAAAGGAGGGCATACATCTGTAAACTGCAGTACGAATGTGGTGGAAATACGTATTTCCCTCATTCATTGTTTTTTATAGTGCCTGTAGCATACTAGGTGCTTTCAAACATGTGAAACGTGAACACAACTGATCTGGTTCACATTAATCTCACTGACTGTAAATGCTTTTGTAGAGTTGCATATTACCAAACGACATTGCTGTCAAAATATAGCGGAGTGACAGAATCTGTGTATTTTGTGAATAGGTTATTAGCCAGTGTTTCTGTTTATGTATTCAATATGTAGATTGTGAGTCCAGTGTAGGTTATCTTTGAAAGGTCACTGATGACTAGGGGAGGTTCCTGAGGGCTGGAGGAAAGAAAATATCGCTCCTATCTTTCAGATGGGCTAGAAGGAAGATCTGAATAGCTACAGGCTAGTCATCTTCACCTTGATCCTTGGGAAGGTGATGGAGGAAATCCTCCTGGAAACCATTTCTAAGGGCAACATTGTGATCTGGATTCGTCATCGTGGATAATGAGGAAATAGTGCCTGACCAATGTGGTGGCCTTCTAAAATACGAAGACTGGCTTACTGGATCAGGGGAGAGCCACAGATGTCATTTGATCTCAGTTGTAGTGAGGCTTTCAACACTGTCTTACTGATGAAATATGAAATAAAGAAGTGAACAGTGAAGTGGATTGAAAACCGACTGAACTGTCGGTCTGCAGTGAGTGTGATTAGCTCTACTGGATGCCAGTCACTAGTTGTGTGTCCCAGGGGACAATACTGGATCCACTCTTGAACATCTTCATTAACGGCCTGGATGATGGGGCAGAGTGCACGCTCAGCAACTTGGCAGATGGTGCAGAACAGGGGGTGCAGTAGTGGTTGATAGACAAGACGAGTGTGCTGCCTCTTAGAGGGACCCTAACAGGCTGGAGCACAGATCCAACAGGAATCTCACTTGCAAGTGACCTTTGCAAGTGCTTGTCTTCAGCTTGACTGCTGGCACCTCTTATGTGGAGTGTAGTTTCCCCCAAGTAGAAAGCTTCTGACTTGAGCTTCAGACAATTAAAAGATATTCCCCAAGGAAACCTGTAAATGAAGAGGCAGTCCTGTAGAGGTTACTCAAAGTTTGCGTGTTAGGGAGTCCAAAGTGTTCCCTGATGCCTCTGATGTCTATGGCATTGTGTGATGGTCTATGGTCTAAATTTTGTTTTCCTGGCAATGCTTTCTGAAAGCGTTCAATATTACACATATTTGGAAAGGGTGGGTTGGGAGAGGGGTTTCGTGGACCACTGCTGCAGTCTGTCCGGCAGAGCTATTTCCCTTTCCCTGATGTTTGCATTAAAAACAATCACATTTGTTTTCTAATAAAACCTTATATTGAATTTCAACAGTATTTTTTCATTATAACATTTTCAGCAGCATCTTAAGCATTGGTATGTCACTGTGTTTGTTTAGTGTTCCTGCTTTGTTTTGAACCAAATCTAGATTAATCTCTCAAAAGAAAATACTCAAGGCGTGGTATGAACTTCTGCAATTCAGTACATCTGGGCAAGCTCATCCTCAACAGAGCTAAATTAAAACCAAACTGGTTGAATTGCTGTGAGACAGGCTTCAGTAAGACAAAGTACACACGCCAGCTGGCCTAATAAACCAGATTTTGGTTTGTATTTTTACTGTTGGGCTTGTGCAAAGAATGATTATGTTGCTATTTTTTGAGTCATGTATTGAGGCTCCGCAGCACTGGAGGATAGTCAGCTTTGATCCGGAGAAAGAAATCTAGGTAATTGTGAGTTTCTGATGGTCACTTATCATTAAAATTCTAATGCATCTGAAGAGGGTGGCAAATACTTAATTGGAATGTTGAAGTGCAGGGTAGACAACTCTGAAAGTCTGAAGTAGAAAGTACACGTTAATACACAGCTAAGCCTACAGGGGCTAACCTGCAATGCTCTACTTGGAAATAAGGGACTCACAGAATTTGAATGCGTGTACTCCTGTCAATGAGGGACTCTGTAAATTTTGTGTTTATGACATGGTGATGGCTGAATAGCAAAGGGAGCTGTTTCACAAGTTATTTGTCATCACCTTGTATGTGCAGCATGCCGATCCATGTTTTACCTTGTATGATAACATAGCAGTTAAATTACTGTTAGGACTTCTCATTCATTTTGCCAAAGATCTCCATGAAATTCTTACTCCCCTCACTGAAGAGTTATGGTTACTTGGGGCAACACAGTTGCTTTAAATTATTTTCTCATTAAAATCCATAAAATCTCCAAAATACATATTTCCTGTTAATTAACTAGTTTTCAGATTCTGTGTAGCTCTGAGTATAAATGTGAACCATTGTAAATCAAGGCGTTTCAAATGTCTTATAGTATTATGCACATTTTAATTCAACAATTTATCTCATGTTGTGCAATCCTCCATCATCGGATTGCACAAACCCCCTCCTTGCCTTTTAATCCTTGTGCAATACCTTAGTGTCAACTCCTGCTGTTAATCGTATGGAAAAGCTGGAATGAAGACGATTTTTGTACGATGTATGGAATATTTGAAAAAGTTTAAGTGATTTCTCTTTCTCTTTTCTTATTTTCTTTCTTGCTTCTTTGTCTTTGCACCATCATGTATACACTTCTGTCACCTGCTTATCTTCTTTTGCAGGTGCATGTATTCCTCTGATAACCTCTCCTGTCTCCTCTCCACATACTTGTGGCTGTGTTTCTCATGCTAGAAGGTATCCTGTTCGTAGATTGAATACTTGCATTTGAACGTATCTACTTCCAAAGGTGATTCTGCCCTCCTGAAGATGTCTCATGTTTTCCATGCATTTTTGTGTTTCATGGCAACAGTTCCAATGGCAGTATCTAGGCTGGAATTCTGTCTTTTTTTCTCTTGTAGAGATCAGGGACCTCCGTTGCAATAAAGCGTGAAGAAGCATATAGAAATGGCTGAAAGCCAGGAGTCAGCAATGGAAAAACTTCTTCCTACCTCTTGCTGTGTATTTCAGAAATGATTGCTATAAAATCCCACTTTTTTAAACAGGACAAATAGTTTGTCTCTTAATGAATTGATTCTCTGTCTCTGAATTCATATCAGGGAATTTATGCAGATTCTGGGTTGTCCTGTGCAGAGGATATCCTCTTCTTTTTCTCTGACAGATCATTCAGAATAGACAAAGAGATGGAAATATTATTGTTTTCTCTAGCACTGATACTGGTCAACTCCTAGGGAATACGATGCAGATAGCCATGACATCCTTTGTGTCTGTTTAATTCCAGGTTCAAAGTTCTCCTGTCAAGGGAAAGCAAAAATATACATGCAGTCCAGCACTGGTCATGTGTAAGATGACAGAAAAAAACTGTTCATCCTGTTTTTCCTGTTCTTATCATCACCCAGATGGGTGTGTGTGTGTGTGTGTGTGTGTGTGTGTGTAAATCAGTCCCTGCTAAGCCAGCAAACAAGCAATCAATGTTCAATGTAGCATACATATACTTCTGTTCCTGTAAATCTACCCCAACATATGCATCAGCCTTTTTTTAAGACAAGAGGAGGATGATCATTAAAGTGGGAATTAATGTATCTATCTGAAGAATCATGAGTATTATTTTTCAGGATACTTGGTTTTCATTCTCAGATTTTTGTCTACTGCATGCTGGGGTTGAGAAGATTTCTTGACAGGGCACCTGTAATTAATTGCTTGCATCCTTCAGAGCAAACATAGCAGCTTTCCTGAGACAGGCTGCCCAGTCTATCTCTGCTAGCAAACTGTAGTAGGGAAATACAGTAACGGCAGTTCTGCCACAGGTGGACTGCATTTCTGAGGAGGCAGACGTTGCTTGCACTGCTGTTGGCTGCTGGGGACTGCTGTCTTGCAGTCACCTTTAATTTACAGTTGAAGTTAGGTAAAAATTCCACCAAAGTCAGCAATATGGGAAATGTGCTGAGCTAACACAATCAATCACCTGCTTTGAAGGATGAGTGCTTTCTGGCCAGCTTAGGTTCCTGGTGAGCTAGTATTTTGGAGAGTGGCATGTGCATCCGCCTTCAGTGAATTCTTTGACCTCTCCAGGAGACTGTGTCCTGCAGTGTGTCCCCAAGTTGCTTGCTACTAACAACAGTAAGCCTCCTGTGCTCCTCAAATGCTCTTGCTCTGTTACACAAAGACTAAATCACTAATTGCTCATTGCCAGGGCCTTGGGCAGCTGCAGTGCCAGAGAATACATTTTCATGATGTTTATAATACCTTACTTCTTTAAGGGCAAAATACTTTTGGAAGTGGCAGCCCGGGTGATGTTAAAAGAAGTCATCTGGCATTATCTTGTGGAAAATAAAAACTAAGGATAGCACAGATTTACTATGGAAAAAAATATCTAATTGCTTTAGAGGAAATTGTTACTCTAATTAAAATAAGGCAAAATATTGTATTATATCAGAAATGAACAGGGATAAAACTTCCAAGCAAATAATACTGTTAATCAGTAGAAATCTGTGCTTGGGCATCTGTATGGGATTCTTATGTTCTAAATTAGAGATTGTGGGTGGGTGGCACAATCTCTCTGTAACCGGAGTCTTGTGAAATCATCAGTGAAAATATCGTAATGTTAAGGGTGAAGCATAAAAGAAATCCATTATGTCTTTATTTCAGATGATGAAACACATTATTTGCAGTGTCCCATCCTCATTGTGTCACAGTGAGTAATTGTTGCTCTGATGAATTGTTGTCTGTTGTTTGTGTTCTAGTCTAGCTAATACCTGGCATCCCATTTCTGCAATTTTTTACATTCAGTCCATTCCACTTCCTGCCATTACCTATATATTCCTCTGCTCTCATCCCACAGTTTTATTTTTACTGATTGGATCAATGAAAGAATACAAGAGCTATAGCTGGTTTCGCTCTTTTGATTTTTGTGGCTGTGTTCTTTGTACTATTCCTGCTCATGTGGACATGCCTCAATAGCATTGGTACCATAAAAACAGAGAGACAACCAGAGAGAACGCACATGAAGAGATACCCGTCGTGATGACCTTTGTAAGGAGAGTGGAAAGTATCATGACAATGGTCAGAAGTAAATAAAAGATCACTTTAAAAGAAAATAGTAGGAGAGAAAGCAAAATGAGGCTGTCCGTTCATTTAAGCTCAGAATGATTTTAGAAGAGCTGAAAATGATTGCAAAGTCTGGAGACTGTTTAACAAATTTAACCTCAAGCACTTCTATTTATCATTTTTGGCTGGTAGAACCTAGCTTCATTTCAGAAGCAATGACAGATAGACTTCTTGATTTATGATATATTTTGGCTGAGGCCTGTAATAGCCTCTTAAAACCCTCGTAGCAGAAATCTTTTTTGTTGGCCTATGGGAGGATTGATCTCCAACAGAAGGTAAAGCAAACTCCTAGTCTAGCCACAAAGTCACATCTTACAAACGAGATTCATCAATCTTGATGCTCTGTTTAATTTTCTTTTTAAGAGATATAAACTTTCTTAGTGAAACTTCTGTTAATAAGATGTCCAAAAGCCCATCAATGAGTTTGAAAATGTTTTTAAAGCAGCAACTTGTTTTTCAGAACTGGTGGTTTTGTTCCAAGCTTGGATCTATGCTTCTTAGTATGGCTTAACTGTAGCGTTTGTTTTAGGCAACTGCAACAACTAAGCAGAGGAGCAGTGAGAGAGTTTGGGAACTGGAATTCTGGGCTTGCCTGGGCCTTACTTTAGGGAAACCTTTATGAACATTGGTGCTCCTGCTCTCCCAAAGAGAGACACATTTCAGAGCTTTGCAGGATTTTTCAAGTGGGCTTATTTATTTACACTTCTAACTGTCTTGGATGCATTTAGAAAGTTGACCCCATCCTTAGCATTTTAGCATTTGAGTTTATTCGGTTATCTTTTATTCTCTTTCTCTTCTCACCCATTCTTTCTCATTGTTTTGCTCTAGTATTTAAATATGTGCTAGATTTGTTTTTTCAGCGAGAACAAACAGGGGAGGATTTTAGAAACATTTCCAATCCATGTAGGAATAGTATCAAGAAAGCCAAAAGTGATCAGGAGTTAATGCTTGCAAGGGATGTTGAGGGCATTGAGGAGGCCCTAGGTTAGTAACAAAAGGCTGAGCAAAGAAAACATGGACCATTGCTGAGTAGGGCAGGTGCTCTATTGCCATTTGAAACATAGAGGGTTGAGATACTCAGTTGCTGCTTTGCCTCGGTCTTCACCAGCAAGGTCTTGCAGGCCTCTCTCCTTAAAGAGAAGGAACTCCCAGCACTGGATGTGGGTCAGGTCAGGAATTACTTGAGAGCGCTCAACTCGTCCAAGCCAAAGGACCAGACAGGCTGCGTCCAAAATTGATGAGAGAACTGACTGATGTATGTCACAGCGAAGCTACTCTGTATCATCTTTGACATGTTGAGGAGACTGGGGAAGATCCCCAGTGACTGAAGGAAAACAAACTTTTCATCAGCTTCAATACAAACTAAAAAAACAACTAGAGGAGTGACAGACTGATTCACCTCTTTAATCTCTGGAAAAATCATGGAGCAAGTCTTGGAACACATTTCTGGGCAGAAGTTGTTTGGGAAAGTCAGCATGAATTTAACAGAAGTGTATCATGCCTGACCAATGTGAGTTCCTTCTAGAATAACATGACTGGATTTGTGGATGAGGAGAGAGCAGTGGATGTCATTTGCCTTAACTTTAGCAAGACTTTTGGCACTGTCATCCACAATGTTTCTGTGTCTAAGTGTTATGAGTTGACCCTGGTCAGCAGCTAAAGGCCACACAATGTCTTGCTCACAGCCCCCTCCTCCCCATAGCAGGACAGGACAAACAATAGGAAGAGCAAAAGTGAAAAACTCTTCATTCAAGATAAAGACAGTTTAATAAGTGAAGGAAAGATGATGAGGAAAAACCCACACAACAGTGGTGCAAAGACAATAACTCGCCCCCTCCAACAGGCAGACTGATACCCAGCCAGTCTCTGAGCAACAGCTGCCTTGGAAGCCTGAGTTGCCTGGAGCGCAGCTCTGCAGAAGACGGCTTGAGGATCTTGGTAGACCCAAGCTAAATATGAGATAACAGTGTGCCCTGGAGACAAAGGAGGCCCAGCAGCATCCTGGGTTGTGCTAACAGCCAGTAGGCTGAGGGAAGCAAATATTCCCCTTTAATCATCACTTATAAGACCACACCTAGAATATTGTATCCAGTTTTGGCCCCTAAATACAGGAACAATTGTATTAAGGGCACCTAATAGCAGCTGTCTGATGCTTATGACTCGGCAAAAAGATGGGACCAGAAGTTTCAAAGTGGTGTTGAATAATGGGAGGACAAGACAAGAGACATAAGACAAGTGAGGTTCAGGAAGAATACAAGAAGAAGTTTTTTTACCGTGAGGAGTGTCATGTGGTGGATCGGGTTGCCCAGAGAGACTGTGAAGTCTTCATCCTTGGTTTATTTCAAGTTTGGACTGGATAAAGACCTGGCTTGTAGTTGACCCTGCTTTGACCTGGAAGTTTGATTAGAAATCTGCTGAGATCCTTTCCAACTCAAATTATCCTGTGATCCTATGAACACAGTATGAACACAGTATAAGTCAAAATTCATCTTTAGGTCTAAATATCAGGGCAGCCACCTGAAGGAGGGACATTCTTTTTCACTGTATGTGTGTTGAAGTATGCAACATAACAGGAGCCAACCTTCAGTCCTGGCAAGGTAGCATGGCATATTGCAGTAAGAAAGGAAAGGGCAAAGCCAAAGAGGTTTTAGGAATTCTAGCTGCCAGGAGGTACTATTTCTCAAGTGGCAAGACACAATTGACCGACTGATCAGTGTCACTGTTCACTCTCTGAAAAGGGGCTCAATTTGGAGTTCACCTGAAGCTGGGAATTAAGAGAGTTGTTTTATTATGTACGTATGCACGTGAGTGTACACATGTGTATGTTTCCTGCGTTTCCTACTATGATGTATGAATTGGGATGCATTAACAGAACTGCTTCTAGTCATAGTTTGTAATGAAATGTAATGTGAGAAAAATACAACATGACGGAGGAGAATTTGGATCCCTATCAGGATATTAATGGGATGGTATTCACCATGACTTTTCTCTCATTGTGAGGAAAATAGTTTGCTGAAGAGTGTGGATGTGCTACTAGCTAAGCCAAGCATTGTTTCATCCCAGAAAACCGTATGTAGGGAATTCCAAAATACCGGAACAAATCAGCTTTGATACAATTTTAGAATACCTCCTGAGTGCCATTAGATAGCTACAGAGTACGTGTATCACGTTTGATCTGTTTGCTGGAATGCACTGAGGCAAAACAACCAGGCAAGATACCAGTTGTTAGTATAAATAAAATGTGTACCCACTGCACAAATCCAATTGAACATTCAGCTTTAAGTCTATTTATCTACATTTATTGTTTTTTTTATGTGAGAGAAAACGGAAAGGATTTTGTATGTGTGTTTGTGTTGCTTTGTTTTTTTTTAATCCAGTCACTAAGGATGCATAGCAGTTTAGGTAAAAACATCTAATAAACTGTTACAGTAGTATAATTTAATTTTCTTTAAATGAGGGAGCCAGCTTGCCTGATTTTTTCAGTCTTTTATTTTTAAATTTTTGGGAAACAAAAATCTAAGGAAAAAAAATGTGAGGTGTGCAATTGTATAAATGACTAATACCTTGTGTTTCCTTTCTGAGGTTCTGCTTATGTTTGTGTGAAGGCAAGTAGCTCTGGGGAGCTGCCATTGCAACAGGCAGTGCTGAAGGCAAGACTGGTCATCACCCGAGGTCAGCTCTCCAGATCACGGGTAACAAAGAACAGACAATCTGAATATTCATCTTGTTTTTGAAGTAAATTGTCCTCAGATTCTACCTTGAGGAGATGTCTCCTTTACCTCCAAAAGCCAATAAACTGTAGATTTTATTACTGCCCTTGAGGGTGAGAATTTGAACCATTTCACTACGCAAACTGGAAAATACCAACAGTAAAATACCAGACATTCTGTATTTTATTTGACCTCATCTTTTTTCTTCTTTTGAGAGAAAAAGTGATGAACTAAACAGATTTTCTGATGATGGAAATTCTTCATTTGGCTGGGGCTGAAGGATGATTTTTACTTCACATCAGTACTACTTGCCTGTTAACGTTAGAAATCCATGAAGTTCTTGCTCTGGTTCCTACAAAGTAGGAGCCCATTAGGTATAACCACATAAAACCAGCAGTGCAAAAATCAAGTCTCTGTGGTACAGGGTGAGTTGGTATTAAGACTTCAGAGATCAAAAATGTTACTTATCCAGGCTTCAAGCTGAGAGGCTTCAGGAGCTGTAGTTCAATTTTCGTGTGACCTGCTCTCCCCTGGACCGCCCAGGTTGGCCGAGAGACCTCTATCAGAGCAGACCGTGCTATTGCATAAAGTTCTGGTGAAGCTGCCTGGAGCACCTTCAGTGTTGAATTAGTCTGTCCTTACCTATCCAAGCTGAATACTTGGTGCAGCCCTTTCACTTTGCAAGGTCATGGTTTTCAGTGAGATGATTACCTCAGAGATGGAGTGAAAAAGGCCGGTAATCAGTCATTTACTTCCATTTGGCAAACAAAAACCATGACATTCTTGCCTGTTCCCACATAGGGAGAGAATAAATTTACCCTGAACATCTATTTCCACTTTTTGAGTAATGAAGAAGTGGTCTGCATCAGATAGATTGTAGTGTGAATCCTCTTCACCAGTTCTAAATGGCTATTCTGTCTGTTTATCTTCAATAACATTTTCAGATCTCTGTCTTTGCTCTTAACAGGAATTCAATACTGGAGTATCTTGCAAGAAAAAATGTTAAAAGCAAGCACTGGCTTGTGGAAGAGGTTTCTGCAGAAGAGCATCAGAGGAATTGTTATTAGTCCTATTTCTTTGAACATACAGGAAAAAAAATTGCTTTCTGCCTGTGAATAAAAACAAAAAAACAACTGAAAAGACCCAGTTATAGTGGATTCTGTTATCTCCTCAGCTATGATTTGGATAATACATGAGGAAGCAATTGATGCTGCCAGAAAATCAACAGCTAGTTTACAGAAAGAAATGCCTTCAGAAATATCTTCAGGAGTACATATAGTTTGAGAACTGGAAAAGAAAATTCAAATATTTAAAATGTATTCTAGGTTTATTGCCTGTAAATAGATCAATCTATTTTATTGCCAAGTGTAATTGTTAAGGCTTTCAGATACTTAATCAACGTGATGGTAATAGTTCTGTACAGTGTACAGTTCTGTAGGTTTTGACATCAAGCAGAGAGAAGTTTTACATGCGTGTATACTTTTTTTGAAAGTGACATGCTCAGTTCCTTGAAATGTAAGATGCTGGGCTGAGAGCCCACATGAAGATTGCCTTTAAAACTCAGAAACATTCACATAATCTGAACTTATTTAAATATGACTTGGGAAGTTAGGTGTTCTCAATTATTTACAAAAATTTAGATTTGGAGGTATTAAGCATAGTTGTTGTGGTAGAGCTGATAAAGCTACTTTCATTCACATTTAGGATAGGAAATAAACACGCTTAATATTTGGAAAAAAATAATTTTGCATTTTGTGAGGGTAGGAATGGCTAAATATTTGTGTGTGTGTGTATTGGAAAAGAAACGATTGCACACTTTAAAAATATGCAAATATTAGATAAAATGCAAAATTTGAGTCTTGACACTTCATAACCTGAAGACATCCATCAGCTTTGTGTTTATTTACTTGGAGTTTCTTTATTGTTTTTATTTTTTATGGGAAATGTATTAGTAAATGACATTTTCCCCTTTCTTATTTTCTCATTACGTTTTTCAGACTCTGAGCCAGCAGTGGCTGAATAAGCATTTTGAGCTGTCGATGAAATAATGAGAAATACTTTGCACACAGTTGTAATACTAGCAACATAAAAATCGAGTTGATCTCTTTAAAATGTTGTGTGCAAAACCCGATAAATTAAGTAATAACATTTCCTATNATACAGGAAAAAAAATTGCTTTCTGCCTGTGAATAAAAACAAAAAAACAACTGAAAAGACCCAGTTATAGTGGATTCTGTTATCTCCTCAGCTATGATTTGGATAATACATGAGGAAGCAATTGATGCTGCCAGAAAATCAACAGCTAGTTTACAGAAAGAAATGCCTTCAGAAATATCTTCAGGAGTACATATAGTTTGAGAACTGGAAAAGAAAATTCAAATATTTAAAATGTATTCTAGGTTTATTGCCTGTAAATAGATCAATCTATTTTATTGCCAAGTGTAATTGTTAAGGCTTTCAGATACTTAATCAACGTGATGGTAATAGTTCTGTACAGTGTACAGTTCTGTAGGTTTTGACATCAAGCAGAGAGAAGTTTTACATGCGTGTATACTTTTTTTGAAAGTGACATGCTCAGTTCCTTGAAATGTAAGATGCTGGGCTGAGAGCCCACATGAAGATTGCCTTTAAAACTCAGAAACATTCACATAATCTGAACTTATTTAAATATGACTTGGGAAGTTAGGTGTTCTCAATTATTTACAAAAATTTAGATTTGGAGGTATTAAGCATAGTTGTTGTGGTAGAGCTGATAAAGCTACTTTCATTCACATTTAGGATAGGAAATAAACACGCTTAATATTTGGAAAAAAATAATTTTGCATTTTGTGAGGGTAGGAATGGCTAAATATTTGTGTGTGTGTGTATTGGAAAAGAAACGATTGCACACTTTAAAAATATGCAAATATTAGATAAAATGCAAAATTTGAGTCTTGACACTTCATAACCTGAAGACATCCATCAGCTTTGTGTTTATTTACTTGGAGTTTCTTTATTGTTTTTATTTTTTATGGGAAATGTATTAGTAAATGACATTTTCCCCTTTCTTATTTTCTCATTACGTTTTTCAGACTCTGAGCCAGCAGTGGCTGAATAAGCATTTTGAGCTGTCGATGAAATAATGAGAAATACTTTGCACACAGTTGTAATACTAGCAACATAAAAATCGAGTTGATCTCTTTAAAATGTTGTGTGCAAAACCCGATAAATTAAGTAATAACATTTCCTATCCATTAAAACATAAAAGCTGCAACTGAATGGGAGATGAACCCCTTCACCTATTATGTTGCAGTGCTACTCTGAAAGCAGTTGTTTTTGCTAACTGATCAGAAGATTCAAGCTTTAGAAGACCTCTGTTGATCTCCTTGAATGTTCCCTCGAGGACTCCATGAAAAGCCTAGGAGCTTCAGGCATCTTTGAAATGGCTACCGTCACTTTAGCAGTCGTAATGTGAAAAAGAGCCTTTTGGACACTGTCATAGTGTTCTAGGGAAAAGCTGAATATGTCATGGAAAGTAGCATCTCCTGCAGTTTTCTTTCACTCAGAGGAGCAGTGAACAAATGCAAGTGTTAAAGGAAAAGCCTCTCCTGATTCTGATTTCTGCTCTGAGGTCAAGGCTTCAGCCTGAAGGTCTTGAGCTGTCATTTCTTCTAGCACTTTTCTTCTACTCAGAATCACTGTTTCAAGACTATATCTCCTTCATAATAACTTAGCTTGGCTTCTGGAAGTAAAGGAGGACTCTTGTTCTCTTCTCTTTGGCAAGAGATGTTGGCAACTGTGTGTTACACGGCACCTGAATCAGGCCCTTTTGCCAAAACAACTATTCAGGAAATATTCGGGCACAAACATCCGTAACAAATCCGGTTCCCCGAGTGCCTACAGCCTGCTGCTTCTTCCATTTCCGTACTTACCATGCATGTGATAACTCACCCAAAACTGCATCTCCCAATTTTGCACTGTATCAGACTCATAGCAAGGGATTGATGGGCACTGTGTATTTTCGACTTGTGTTATCCTTTTGATTTTCACAATTTTTACATACTACAGAGAAACACCAGAACTGAATAAAGTAAATAATAAAATATCTGAGAAGGAAATTTTTTACAGCTGTGGCTTGTGGTGGTGCATGAGAAGCTAAGACATCTTCAAAGCCAGTTTTTAAGCGATTACTGCAATGAGAATATTACATTTATGTTTGTGATATGGATGGAAGACACTAATTCACAGGAATGGATAGTGGGAATTCCCTCTCATCTTTTTACCAAGAATTTACCACCCATTATTCTAGATTAAAATCTAGCAATAAACCTGCTATTCTGTACTGCTCTCAAGTGTGAACTTGCTGCTGTCAGTGACTGTCAGCGGCCTGTGCAATAAGGTTGGTTAGGTTTAGTATTCAGTGTTACCAGCTCTACTGAATCGACAAATCTGATAGATGTTCAGTGTCTGTGCTTGCAGCAGCCACAGCTACTCAAGGGGAGATTGCTCTATCACAACATTTCATTCTGTCCATCCAGTTTTTCCTGGAACCAGAGAATCTTCCACCCTATTTGCTCTTCTGGTGAGCTCTAGGCATCAACAACTGGATTGCCAACCCCATGTCCTCCTGCGTGTGGCGAGTGCCTTCAGCCTATGCCAGCAGAATTTCCCTGAGCAGCAGAGCAGCCTTCACCACTGAGAACTCTATGGGCAGAAGCCTGGAAAATGCCAAGTGACATGAAACTTCCAAAACTTTGCAGAAGCTTACCTTGGTTTTGCTGACAATTTGCTTTGCAGCTATTCAGAATGTTACTGGTAACCGTCTCTTTATTTACTTGCAAAAGTTTAACACCATAGTCCATAAAGTATTTAAGTTAGCATAACATGTTCCCAGTTAATAACTGGTCCAATTCCATGCCACACTGCAAACATATTGCGACATAATATCTGTTTATCATTTTCAGTCATTTTGCGAAAAGTCTGCATGAAACAGCCTTTTAGCTTGCAAAGTGACTGAAAATGTTTGCAATAGAATAAAGGGAAATTTAAGTTGAATTGGACCTCTGGATATTGTTATCAAGTGGACAGAAACCGACACAGGATTCTTGCTTCATCCATCTGGGTGCCCTTTTGCCATCCTGGGGAAGTATCTTCCTCCATCCCTGGGCTGATCCTCCCGGCCATGAAAGCTTCTGCTCTGTGATGGCAAAAAAATGGTTTTAATGCATTCATTCTTTAAATGAAGTGTTCATTACAAAATGCTGGAATAACTACGAAAGTTTACATATACAGATCGGTATTTTTACTTTCTTCCAAAAAGTGAATGCCTTTCTGCAGGTCTCAGGCTGTGGGGCGTGCTTGGGGCCCCTCGCTGGGCCTGGGCAGTGGAAGATGGTCTTGAAGAGTGCAGGAGATGTGCCCTTGTTGAGGATCTGTGCCGCCAAGTAAGGGAGCTGCGGGAGGCAGTCACAAGAGTGCACAGCATCAGAGATCATGAAAAAAAGATGAACAGGACCTTCTCTGAGACTCGGAAGTTCAAGTGCCCAGCTCGCCCGCTGCACGGAAGGAGGGGCAGGCAGAGTTTCTGCCTATCAATCAGGTTTGGAAGTGGAGACTCCCAGGGTGGCTAAAGCTGGAATCAACTTCTGGCACCAGGGGAAAGGCTCCTGTTTCACCTGATGGTTTGCAACTGCGGGATAGACTCAAAGCCCTGGCAGCAGACAAGGGGCTGGGACCGCTGTCTGATGAGGTATCCAAATCAGGTGAACCTCAGGCGTGCAGCAGCACTAGCAGGAATTGGCAAGCGAGAGGAGTACTCTTTGCTGAGATGGATGGAGGACCCCATCTGCCAACCTGACATGTCCCTTGTGTCAGTTTGCTGCTTGTCAGGGGGTTCCAATTCAGGAAAGTGTACAGGGTCTCCTGAGGTTTGTTTAGTTGTCAGACTATTAATCCCTGCTGCTATTCCGTGACATCACCAGCAATGCTGCCAGGAGACACCTGGAGTGTATCAAGCATGACTACATGGCTCTAGGGGTGATGGTCAAGGACTTGAGGACAGATGATTTTCTTGATCCTGTCAGTGGTCCTGCCTGTTTGCTTATTTCGATGCCCTCTGTACACCCGGGGTTTCACTTGAACTGTTGTTTTCTGTTTCACACCTGAGCTTTATCAACATCTGTGTTCTCTTTCTGCACTACAGGCAGATATGTTCAGGTGTGAGGGTTTGGGCTACCAGACTGACTAAGCTGCCGAAAGCGTGCTATCTGAGCTTGGGCATGGTACTGCACAAATGAATCTTGCCCTGCAGCAGAGATAATCAGCTCATAATTGCGGTGACATGTCTGGGATATACTGCTTGGGTGTCTGCAGCTACACTCTGCTGCATCATATAGAAGTATTCCTGCTGGAACCATCAATTTTATCAGATTTGAATTCCTGATGGTTTCCAGTTGGATATAGTCCTTGAGCACAGGCTAACATCTGCTCTTTCTCTCCATGAGAGAGGTCATGATTCCCATGTATGTATTCTCAATTTTTCACTTCCCAGTTAGGGACATGAACAGGCTGCTGTTTCTTCTGCAGTTCTGGAACATTTTATTCCATCTGAACTGGGAAATGATGGTGTGAGAGAAGTTTGCAAGCTAGTGGAGGATGGTCTGTTACAGCCTGGTCCTGTATGGGCAACGGAAACTACCACGAGTGGATTATCCCCAAAGCTGCATTGGATCAGGTGTGCAGAGCAGTGGTAGAATCTCTGTTGCTTGGGATTTTTGAAACGTGCCCGAATTGGACCCTGAGCAACCCAAACTAGCTTTGGAAGTTAGCCTCATCTGCAGCAGGGGAACAGCTTAGATGACAGTCAGAGTTCCCTTTCAACCTCAATCGTTTGACGATCCTATGAAATGATCATGTGTAATCACATAAAGCTAAAGGCAAAGCATGCTTATCTGTACAAATCCGTGTGCCCAGGTAACCAAGAATATAAGCAAACTGTCCTTCCCGCAGCCAGGAGAGTAAAAAAATACATTAGCAAATACCAATGCTTAATAATAAAGACAGTGTATATGGCTAAGAGATAATGTAACTGTAGATGTGAGTATGTACAACTGGTCAGATTTCCTATCAGCTGTCATCACTGCTATGGGGGAGCTGGTCAAGGCTGAATAAGATGACTCTGCCAGAACTTTCTGGAGTCTAACTCCCAAAGTGATGAAGTAGGAAGCATCATGCATGGCACTGCTGTTTTGGACAACTACAGGACCTGTTTTTCTTATCAAGTTGTTTTTATTCTTTTAATCTTTGAATCCATTTCCGTTATGAGTTACATGGAAACATAGAAATATTGCTCAAAGTCTTTTTCGCAGTATGGTACTGTCGTGGGGGAGAGTGGTTAAGGTTTAACGGTCGCTCAAAGAATCACTGTCAAAGACACGAGGGAAAAGTGATTTTTAATATGAGTTTGTAAAAAGCGCGACTTTACAGAATTCGATGGCAAAATTCACTCTATTACTTACTGTGTGAAGGGATTGTGAAAGGGAATTGGGTCAGAGTGGTGCTTAGGTGCAACTGTCACAGTGAATGGGGGAGGGGGGAGCAGAGAGAAGTGATTATACGGTGGTCAGATGGGGAAACCGAGTCGGGGTTGGGTTGGAGANAATGCGGCTTGTTAGTAGGGGGAAGCGGGGCCTACACCACAACAGGTACTAGCACATTTTTTTAAGTTCAGATTTTGGTGTTGAAAAGATTGTATGTTTAAATATTCGCTTTAATTTTGTTCTGTATTTCTCCCAGCACATAAGGGATTTAGTGAATTGAAATGATTAACAAATATTGGCAGTCAGATCTTTTTCAGCTTTTATGCCAAGTGTTAACAGTATTCAATTTAAAATGGTTAAGATAATGATCTCTCTCCTCGTACCTAGCCTGTACAGTTCATTTTTCTCTCAGTCAAGTTACATGCCTTGGAAACTTTTAAAGCAGATAATAAAACCAAAACACTGACTGATTTCTTCGTACCTGTGGCAAATTTAGCTGTGAAAAAATATTCTCAGATTTAAATGGGTAAGTGCAAATTTTTCATTACATTTCTGTTAAAAAGTGTGTATTCACCACAAAACAACAGGCTCCATTGGCTTCAAAAGGAAATCCACATCATAATTTTGAATTGTACTCAAACTGAACTGTGAAATCAGTTTGATTTTATATTATTAAAAATATAAATGATCTTGATTTTATATTATATTTTCATGTAATTCTTCTATATTTGTAGCTACAGTTCAGTAAAATAGTTCATTAATTTCAGCGAGGCTTCTGCGTTAGTGTTCAGAAGATATTATCTCACAATGTGTTCTTCTACAACTACTTAAAGGTGTTTAACCAGTGACTCTTTTTCCAACATTGTTTTTTTCCACAGTGAAAGTAAGACAGCGTTGGGAATTCTTGGTTTGAAGACCTCCTTCTCTGAAGGCCTCTAGTTCAATCTCCTGCTCAGAGCACTCCTACCACCAGCCCTACCTCAGGTCAGCTGTGGCACTGTCCAGCTGTCTTGAAAACCGCTAAGGGTAAAGAAGGATACGTATCTATACATACATCAGTATAACGTTTCAAATTTTAGATTTCCGTTTCAAATTCCAAAACTATTACAGTTATACAGAGAGAATTAATGGAAGAGAGTAGAAGATGATCTCTTTTTAATAAATTCTGGTTTAGTTTTAGAAGGTTTCATGGCTTTGCTGGTGGTCTTCTCCTGAGTTGTTCAGGACCTGTTCTAAACCCTTTTGAATGAGCAATCATCAGAGAAAAAGAGCAGACCTGAGTGCGGTCACAGCCACCAGCTTTAGGATCGGCGGACATTTTCCACACAGGTACAGTTCTACAACAGAGTGCTGATGTACCAAAGGTGAAACACGCTGTGGAAATGTGTCAACACTGATGAAGCTTTCAAGGAATATTAAATATCTTTCTGCTTGTTTCTGGCCAGTTTGGCTGAGTGCCTCTTTGCTCCTCAGCAACTCACCTGCAGGCTGCTCTAAGACAAGGTTTCCAGATTCCCTGTGGAACTGAAATGACATGTAGCAGGGTTCCACTTCCATTAGATTTTTTTTGAGCCTGTTGGCATTTCGTCGTTTCTGCTGGATGGATTTTTTTCAAGATTTGCAGGCAAGCAGCAGTTCATTTCTAGAACAGGCCTTGATCAGACCTTCTGTGGGCAGATCTACTCTATCTGTAAAATTAACAGAAAGACTGAGAGGAGCTGCTTTTCTCTAGTTTGTGGTGTTCTGCCTCTTCTCAGGCATGGAATAAATACTGTAAAAATTGTGCAAGATGAGCTGCAGAATGAACTTTGAGCATACTATTCTCNGCTTTTCTCTAGTTTGTGGTGTTCTGCCTCTTCTCAGGCATGGAATAAATACTGTAAAAATTGCGCAAGATGAGCTGCAGAATGAACTTTGAGTATACTATTCTGGGAAGGGTATAGGTGTGATTTTAGGCAGAGCATAATTCTAAGCCTTTGAAGCAGGAGACATTTTTGAACATAAAGGGAAAGTGTGCTCTTAGGTATGTTATTTGGTTAGTAAAAAATGATGAGGTAATTTCATTTATAAGAATCTGTAATACTTGAACGTGTCTGTAGTACTTACTATACATGATTTCTTGCCTGTCTTAGCAATAATCAGAAGAGAGGTTCATGACTGAAAATCTCATTACAAATGATTTAACTTCTATAGTTTTAATATTTAAACATCTCCACAGTGACTTGATTTTTGTAAACAGCTGGTCTTGAAAGTAATGCTAATTCTTAGTGAACAATCTTCTCTTCANGCAGGAGACATTTTTGAACACAAAGGGAAAGTGTTCTCTTAGGTATGTTATTTGGTTAGTAAAAAATGATGAGGTAATTTCATTTATAAGAATCTGTAATACTTGAACGTGTCTGTAGTACTTACTATACATGATTTCTTGCCTGTCTTAGCAATAATCAGAAGAGAGGTTCATGACTGAAAATCTCATTACAAATGATTTAACTTCTATAGTTTTAATATTTAAACATCTCCACAGTGACTTGATTTTTGTAAACAGCTGGTCTTGAAAGTAATGCTAATTCTTAGTGAACAATCTTTTCTTCATGTCTTTTTTTATCTCCTGTATTCCGTCTCTTCCCTGTCAATATTACTTTACATTTTGTAGTATCCTTTTTTTAGTATGTGCTGGTGTTTTTACTGCAAAATAATACTTTTTCTCTACTTAAAAGACATTAATGTTTGGATAATAATCAACTGTTGTCATCTCTTGCTAAACCAAAAAAACATTACCAGAGAATACGGGTGGTATTTCAGAAATTGCCCCTTTCACTCCACTACAAAGGGGAAATAGTAAGTACATTAAATCAATACAAATGAAGTTTCTGCAATGGAAGGGATGAAACTTTTTTTGTAAAACCGCTAGAAAGAAGCATGACAACAAATTATGTGACAGCCTGTTATCAGCCCGTCAGCACTTGCAAACATGTTTCTGGTATTAGGACAATGTGATTGTATTGGATGAGCTCTTTCATAGGTAGTGTACACAGAAGTACGTTTTCTGGGTTGACAAAAAGCAAATTTTGTTTCAGTCATCGGACATGTTGTGAAATTCCAGTTTATCCCCAGATCTCCCTTTCACAACAGATTTCTTTGCAGATTGTCATATCATATATTCTGAAAAAGTTTACAGGGAAACATCACACCAGAAAGAAGCAACGATCTGTGTCGGCAGTTACAGACAGAGGCATGGGTTCTTGCCCACATCAAAAGGACTGTTTGAAGGGGAAATAATCTCTGAAAAACCTGACAGACTTCCACAATGAGATGACTAGCTTGGTGGATGAGAGCAGAACAGTGGATGTTGTTCATCCTGAGTTTGGAAAAGCTTTCAATATTGCCTCCTATAACATCCCTCTTAGACAAGCTGATGAACTGTAGGCTAGATGAGTAGACAGTGATTGGAAACTATCTATCTGAACTGCTGGGCTCGGACAGTTGTCATCAGCAGCATGAAGCCCAGCTGGAGGTCAGCCACTAGTGGTGTGCCCCAGGGGCCAGCACTGGGTCCAATCCTGCTTAACGCCGTTAATGACCTGGACGCTGGGGCAGTGCACTCTCAGCAAGCTGGCAGATAATGCAGAACCAGACCAGGGTGGTTAGTGGTTAGTTAACGAGATGGATGTATTGCCTTTCAGAGGGACCCTGACAGGCTGGAGCATGGAGCCAGCAGGAATATTGTGAAGTTTAGCAAAGGGGAGTGGCAAGTTCTGCACATGGGAGGAATAACTTCATGAAGTTTAACAACAGGAAATACAAAGTCCTGAACACTGGGAGGAACAACCCCATGAACCAGTTGTTGGCAAGCAGCTCTGCAGAAAAGGACCTGGGGGTCCTCATGGACAAGTCAAACATCAACTGGCAGTGTGCCCTTGCTGTACAGAGAGCCAACAGAGTCCTAGGCTGCAGTAAGAAAGGCATTTCCAGCGGGTCAAGGGAGTTGATCCTTCACCTCCGCTCAGCACTGGTGAGACACATCTGGTCTTCTGTGCCTGGTTGTGGGCTCCCTGGTGCAAGAAGGGCAAGGACACGCTGTAGCAAGTCCAGCAAAAGGCCCCAAAGACCATTAAGGAATTGGAGCAAGTGTCACAAAAATAACAAAATAGTATGTTATGTACATAATGATTTTTGTTTGTTTTATTTGCTTTTATTATTTGGTTTTGTTTATTATTTGCTTTGATTTATTTATGTACTTTCTAATTTCACTTACAAAATAAATTTTATGTAAAACAATAGCACATCAAGCCAAAGCAAGAGAGTAAGTAGAAATAACAGTATGTGTTTTTCTAACCTTCATTCTTTTGAGAAATGATTTAACTGAGAACTGTGATATTACCTCTTCTTTAGTTTAAAAAAATATGAAATATTTCAATGTTTTGGAAAGCGATGGGGTGAGCATGCCTTAAGAACGACCACCACCCAATCTTTAAAAACTGAAGCTGTATGACACAGAGTTTGATTTTAGAATGAGCTGTTATTCCATCAAGATTGAGCACATAATAAAATAATTATGAAAGTGAATATTTCATTTCTGTGATATTTAGTTTAAGAATAATTTTAAATCATACAAATATATTACCTTAGTTTGGATAACTGTGTTGGAAAAGCATTTCAGGGAAAGATGGGGGAGAGGTAGGGAAATGAGAGATTTAGCGAACCCTTAAGTATACTTTCCACACTAAGCCGATAAAACCCAAGTTAGTTGTGCTCTAAAGGATAATGTTAAACTTTAATTTTGCCCTCAGATGGCGGCTAAAAAGGAGAACACAGTTTTAAGACACACAATCCTACAGGCAGAGTGCAGACTTATCAAAAGTGGCTCCTTGGCCTCCACTGTCCCACTCCAGGTAAAAATATAAAGTGAATCCTAAGCTAAGCGACCTGCTTCTGGCAATAATCACTGTCTTAGGGTTGCACTCCACTGACAACGTTTGAATTACATAACTATAAACGATTAACACCTGTATGAACAATCTTGTCCTAAAGAAACAACGTTATGCCCATTTGTGATGAATGGCTGCAGACTGGCCCCTTTACAATTGTATGTTTACATGAAAAATGAAGCAAAATTAAAATGCCTTCAAAGACCTCTTCATTATGTGCTAGGAAAACCTGACCTGGTATCTGTTTGAATAACCTGCTGGTGGTATAAGGTTTGTAATCTGGCTCTTCTGCATGATAAATATGCAAAAAATAAATTAAACTGTTGCTTTTCTGGAGACAGAGAACCTCATGATCTCTGAGATTTGTTTTCTCTCCCTGTCTGGGTGCCTGTGGACTTGGTTGACTACTCACTGTTAAGTCTGTGGAAAAATTGTCATTATTATGGTGACAGTGGGGAGCACCCTGTGGATGCAAATGTGCTTGCACCTTCATTTGTGCACTGCTCCTGTGTACTAAAGGAGCCAGAAGGAAAGAAGGTATCCCCTCTGGGGCCCCCAGCAAGTCACCATAGTATCAGTCAGTATTTGGGAACTGCATCTGCGCTGTGAAACGCCAGAATTTTGGACTCAGTTCCCCTCACGGTACGCTATTTGGACCTGTTCATCTTTCCAACTTTCACTCAAGTCATTATGAATTTCTTTTTGAGTGAATTGATCCCAGAGAGCCAGGCCTCAAGACAACAAGAAAGACCATACTGGTTAGGCATCATCTAAGTGCTGAAATGTTTGCTGAATTACTTCAAAAGTGTTAGAAGGTCACAAATGGAGAACACGGAGAAAAACATATGTAGCGAAACCACAGCTAACAACAGACAGAAAAGGCATGAGAAACACCACAAGAGGATGAGTGTATGGAAAACAGACAGCAGAGCTCTCTGTATCAGGCTGTTACTGACTTGTTTGTGCAAAACTATGCCTTATATGTTCTTAATTTTCTGGAAAGGTGCCATTTATCTTGCTAGTGTCTCCCATAATCAGCTGATCAGAAAAAGCCTATCAATCATTACTGTCTGAGCCTCGCTCTAAGAATGAGAGACCCCACGTGTTGAAATCCCACAGCACTGACTTATCTCAGAGATAGCAGTCAGTCTTAGCCAAGCACATTACAAAGAGGTCATCAGCACTGTGATACCGAAAGTGAGCTCTCATGAGCCACCCAGCATTCTGTAATGCTGTAAATGGCCTTTCTCTCTTTTGCTATCTTGTGGATATTTATGAGATTGAATGTCCTGTTGCAGAAAACATCACAGACACTTCATTCCTATGTATTTTCCTCCTCATTTTAGCCTCTCTTTAGTTCTGTTTGGCCAAAGATAGGACTAAATGAAAATCCTTAGAAGATTCAATACAGTACTTTAGCATCTATTGCTAATGAGAAATAGGGTATGAGGGTAAAATGAGAAACTTCGGTCTGAGCTGCTTGAAATCTGGCATGTCTGAAAGCTTGGAAGCTGGAGTGTGAAAGCAGAAGCTTAAAAGGTCCTCTTGCTTTCAAGTATCACTAAAAAGGAGACCCTCCACTAATTGTTTCTACATAAACTCAATGTTCTTGTTGGACCTACTTAGGGGCACATAATGCATTTCACTATTTTCCTTCTATTCCCATCACTGCTGCCCTCACTACGTCATCCATGAGAGATCAAAAGCCCCAGGTGCCAGCCTGTGTGCTGATGGCTGAGAGAAAAAGATAAATCCCAGCTTGCACCTGCCTTGGCTGGCTGCTCGCATCTTTGTCAGGCTGGCAGTTCCAAGCGGGCACATGGTCGCTGTGACGTTGGAACATCCTTATGACAGAATGCTCCAGGGATGAGGTGTCCTGGGTTCAGCTAGGATAGAGTTAATTTTCACAAGAAAGCTGGGAGGGGGATAGCCAACCCAAACCAGCCAAGCAGGTATTTGATACCACCGACATCATGCCCAGTATATAACAGGGGTGCTGGCTGGGCAAGGTGTGGGAAACGCGGCTGGGAAGGGTGCGGGATGGCTCTGGTTCCGTTCCACGCGGTGAGCAATTGTGCTGCGCATCACTCGTTTGTGTTCTCTCTTGTTAGCGTTATAGTTGTTATTGTTACCGTTCTCTTCTCTCTCTCTGTGTTGTTGGATTAAACTGTCCTTATCTCAACCCGCGAGGGCTGC
>VZSC01008117.1:43144-53885 GCA_013398225.1 Steatornis caripensis | reverse complement strand
CACCCACCCTTTAGATATTTATAAGCATTAATCATTCATTCCTGTGCTCTCCCAAATACATGCTCAAATATATATATAAAAAAAAGAGAGTTGCTTGTTCCCTGGGAATGAACCATTGCTCTAACATTGACATGTGAGGCCAGTATAATTTTTTGTCCTTATTTCAAAGTTACCTACCAGCCAAAAAAAAAAAAGCAGGGAGACAGTCAATAATTAAAAAGCCAAGCCAGGTTGGTTTTATCAGTGTTCCTAGAAAAGTGTACTATTACTGAAGCAAATGACTAGACAGATGTGGTCTACCTGGGCCATTCTTCCAAGAACAGCCAACTGCAGGTACAAAATTTGGGAAACTGAGTCAGTTCTTGATCNCAGGGAGACAGTCAATAATTAAAAAGCCAAGCCAGGTTGGTTTTATCAGTGTTCCTAGAAAAGTGTACTATTACTGAAGCAAATGACTAGACAGATGTGGTCTACCTGGGCCATTCTTCCAAGAACAGCCAACTGCAGGTACAAAATTTGGGAAACTGAGTCAGTTCTTGATCTATTGCTGCCAGAAATGAGTGTAGAGGAATCTCCTAACTCTGCATTCTGTGTTTCTCATAGCAATAAAAATGACACTTCTTTTCTTTTAGCTGACGTCTGTCTTATCTAATGTACTTTCAAATTCATAAAGCTGGAGTTTCCCAGTATGCTGGAGACTTGACAGATCTGTGATGATTATTTGTGAAATCACCAAACTATTGGGTTGGAAGTGACCCCTAGAGTCTCTGTTCCCAAATATTGCTCAGAGCAGTGCTAGCTTCTATCCCAGACCAGGCTGCTCAGGGTTTTAGTGGAGTTCTGAAAATCTCCAATGATGGATCCTTATGAAGCTCGACAAAGACAAATGCAAAGTCTTACACCTGTTGAGGAACAACCCTGTGCATCAGTATGTGCTGGGAATGATCAGCTGAAAAGCAGCTTTGAAGAGAAGGGCTTGGAGGTCCTGGTGGATGATGAGTTCAACAAGAGCCAGCAAAGTGAGTCTGCAGCAAAGACCAGCACTTTCCTGGGCTGCATCAGCAAGAACAATACCAGCAGGTTGAGGGAGATAATCTTTCTTCTCTACTTAGCATGGATGAGGCCACATCTGGAGTACTGTGTCTAGTTCTGGACTCCCCAGTACAAGAAAGTTATGAACTTACTGAGCCAAGTCCAGCAAAGGGCCACAGGCTGATAAAGGAGTTGTAACATCTGATGCATGAGAAGAGGATGAGACAGCTAGGAGTGTTTAGCCTGGAGAACATGTAGGGGCGCTCTTATAAATGTTTATAAATAACTGATGGGAAGGTGCATAGAAGACGGAGCCAGGCTCTTCTCAGTGATGGCCCCTGACAGGGCAAGAAGCAATAGGCACAAATGAAAACATACGGAATTCCATCAGAAGAAAACTGGTTTTTACTGTGAGGTTGAACATTAAAACAGGTTGATGAATGTTGTTCAACACTGGTTGAACATTGAAACAGGATGCCACAAGACGTTGTGGAGTCTCTATCCTTGGAAATATTCAAAACCCAGCTGGACATGGTCTTGGACAACCTGCTCTCCCTGACCCTGCTTAAGCAAGGGGAGTTGGACTAGAAGATCTCGAGAAGTCCCCACCAACCTCAATCATTCTGTGATTCCGTGAGATTACGCAACCTCTCAGAGCTCCTGTTCCCATGCTTCCCCACTGTCGTGGCAAAACAATTTTCATTCTTCAGATGGGAAACTGTGCACTCCTCAGTGGTCTGGTTCATTGTCTTTATTGCCTCCTACTTAATAGTTAAAAGAAGTCAGTTAGATCCTCTTTAGCCTTTTCCAGCCTGAACAAACTCCTTTAGGCTCTCCTCATGTGTCATGTTCCCTGGTTTGGTAGACCCCAGGAGCATATTCATGGCCCTCCACTGGGCTCACTCAAGTTTGTCAACATCTCACTTGCTCAGAAGGCCCTGAACCAGGCACAGTATTGCAGATGTGTCCTCACGAGTGCCACATGGAGAGGACTAACTTCCCACAGCCTTCTGGAATCAGCCAGTATTTTTGCTGAACATCATTTTGCTGTCAGCATACCTGTCAAATCTTGGCCAGTAGACTTAAGATGCAAGTTCAAAGGTGTTTGAAGTGAGGTGAAATTAATCTCTATCTACATCTCAAAAGAAGTAATTGATGCTATGCTGGGTCTAGTTTCTCCTTAATCACTTTGGCATCTTTTTGCACATGCAGTGTTTAACTAACACACATGCGGCTGAAAACAAAATCCTGCCACTGTCCTATGACAAATGGTAAAAAGTCTGATATATCCGAAAAACCTAGGTATAACGTCTGCATGAGAAACGAAAGGGGATTAGCAGATAAAGGGAAATTGCTTCCAGTTACAGGCAAAGTCACTTGTAAGACATCTGGATGAGAAGAAAGAATCAGTTAGTTAGTTAGTTAGTTATTATCGTTATTACCACTTGTTTGACTGTGTATTGTGTTCATTTTTACTTTGCACGCCTGAACCACTCACTATTTTTCAGCTACAACCCATAGTTGTTCATACAACCCACTTTGCCTAGAGTGCATCTGCTTTCTGGGTTAAGCTTTCTGGTCGTGTTGCAACAGGCTGTGTGTATGAGAGACGGAAGACCTGCAGAGGGGAAATAGCTAGATTTGAGAAAGCTAGGCTTGCCAGACAAAGTAAGCCCTGGTATTTCGGGAGGGAAAATGTTTGGAAACAATTCAGATTTTTCCAGCTGGAAAGAATAGCTGCTGAGCTATCTGAAGTGAGCTAAAAAGCATAGGCTTTCTCCGGCTGCTTGCTACACAGTGCATGGACTAAACACAGAGCCTATTGAGTGATCAGCACCAGCCTGAAGAGAAGCTGAGATGCTAAGGGCCAGCAGATCATGGTACACTTTCATTAGCTGGGTTGGATTTTTGTGCCTTCCCACCATCTAGGTGGACTGCTCTGTAACTCAAGGGTCCTGTCTCCAGGATGTATGTGGTTGCAGGGTCACTTGCTCCATTGCTCAGACACAGAAGTTGGTTGTCCTTATCCAGCGATGGAACTGGTGAACAAAATTACTTTTGTGGCTTTTTTTCCTGAAATCAAAGCAATGAGGAGAAGGTCTGCTGTTTCAAAATAATGGCATTCAGTATTGCATTACTTACCGTATGCAGTGGTAACGGGGACTGCATGACTGTTGGGAAGAACTCAAGGCAAAGGAGCATAGGAAACTACAAATCATAAACCTTTTTCCTGTGTCTATTCAGTCAGGACTGTGCTTCTGTCTGGGTAGCCAAGGAGAAGATGTTAGATTAGCTCACTGGGCCAGTGTACTAGAATACTGTTGCAGAAGATGATAACACGTAAAACAAACCCCCTCAGTTATGGATAGTCTTGATCTCTGGGGAAGGACGTTCCCAGAAGGACTGTCTGTATGGTTCAGGCTTGGGGTCACATGAGGGTTTTTTAGCGCTTAAGGACCTACTGGGGTCACTGGCCTGTTTCCAATGTTTTTATAATCAGATATAAAGTTCAGAACTAAGAAGGTATCTAGAGGACTAAAGATGCAGTTATTTTCCCCACGCTTCACTACATACTGACACAAGCTCCTAACACTGGTTTAAGGATCTGCTACCTCCACACATCACTTTTAGATCTAAAGAGAGAGAGAGAGAGATATGACCAAAGGTACCTGTCTGAAGACAGACCTCAGCTTCCAAGTCACTTTGGTGTTCTGGAGTTTTCACATCTTTGTGCTTCAAGACTGAAAATTTCCACTCAGACACCCCCAGATTCCAATGGGATTTTGTTCTTACTGACTGCTAACATGAAAACAGGCTCCCATGCGTTTGACTGGATCTGGATTCATCCATTAAGTCTAGATCATGCCAGAGCCGTCTATGGCATTTAGTATTGTAGAGCTCATTTTTGTCGTGGTTGAATTATTCATTGATTGTCCCTGAAAGTAAGGCTAACTGATAAGGAATGGTTTTATATACTTATCCATTAGAAAGAGAAATTAAAATGGAATGTTATGGTCTCACATGTCTAAATTATATAAAGCTAGCAAATTCTGCATTGATTGATGTAGATATAATAAAAAATTAAGGAACACTTAGAACAGACATGGTGTATTGCAGGGATACATTAATTTGAAATGTATCGGGCCTGATCTTCAGCTGACAAACCTAGATACAGCTCGGTTGGGTTTTGGGAAGCTGCATTCCCTTCCACCAGCTAAGATACAGATCAGATTTGACATAGACTGGGATACAGTTTTTATAGCCAGTATGTTTATGAGAGGGAACATTGGTTAATAGTTAAAGCAGTAGACTTAACTCTACAACATCCATTCTGTTCAGTGCTCTACCAAGAACAAGGTGGGAGATCTAGCACAAAGTGATTGTGCTGCAGTTTCTTATATGTGTAAATCAAAGGATGATACTGTTGGCTTGAGGGTTGTCTTTGAGCTCTCCTGATAAAAAGACAGCATATAAAAGCTAGATGACGTTATAATTTATTTTACGTACCCTGTGCACATCTACAAAACTTCATGTTGCACTTTATAAATGGTATATATGTACCATAAACACTTGCTGTGTTTCCAAAATTTATAGTAAAGGGGGGAAAAGACTGAACAAATTTAGGGACTGGAGCTCTTGTAATTAAGAAAGCTCCACAAGATTTAAAATCTCTGACTTCATCATACTCTCTTCTCACATTTGACTGACTGTATTTTGTGGGGTTCTGTATTTCCCAACAGTGCAAAACTAAGCTGATATTTAAGAGATAAAATGAGGATTTCTTCTTCTTGTTGTCTAGGGTTTTTTTTCTTTGTTTGTAGAGCCTGTAGCTGCTCCTACCATAAACTATTTAAACCCATGATGACATTTCTAAATGCACTTCAGCAAAATAATCCTGAAAACAATATGTTCCCCAAGCTGATTTAAAGCCGAGCCCAGGTAATCCTAACTAAACCTATCATCAGAATCTGCAGAGCATGGCCCTTTTGTGACTGAGCCCCAATTTTTTCTTTATAGAAGCTTCAAGTTAGCTGCCAAGAGTAACTTTAGTTCCCATCTATCAAAGGTGAAATAGCAGCCCTCTGCCCTTGGCTACTTGGCTCTTCAGCTGTGTGTGGAATAGAGCCAAACGTAGCAAATGCAAAGACTCGAGCCAGGAAATAAACACAAAATAGATGCTGCCGTTGCTACAGGGGGAGCGGCTGGGGGAAGAGGTGCTCAATTATCTTAAATATGCATGACGCAATGGCACTGTCGGTGACAGCATTCAAGCTGCCTGGGCAATATTTTCAGCTGGGGTGTCTGTCTGGAGGAGAAAGGTTTGTGGGACTGGACAGTGGATGTCAGCTTTGAGGGACAGCCATGAACTGTCTCCTGTGCCAACCTTATCATGTCGTCATCAATGGGCTATGTGCTATTTTTGAATTGACTGCTATTCTGATGTGAACTATCTGCCAGAAGGGAGTGAAAATGAGCCGCCAGCTGCTGGGAGGATTTTCCCTGTGGTTGGTGGTGGTGGACCTGAAAATTACCGCTGGCAGGAGAGAGACGACGGACTTTGAGTGGGAGTGGAAACAGTGTCAGGAGGAGGGTGTCAGTGTTGTTATTGAAATGTGCTCACAGTGAAATGAGCTCCAATTCCAGCTCGCCTGGGATGGGGTGGGAAGGTGGCTCTGTCCATGGTGTTGATACATATCGCTCATTAAGCAGAAGGTTTTTGCCATTACGGAAAGAAACATTGGCATCAAAAGTGCCCTGCTGATAAGAATGAACAGATCAAAACCCAACAGATACCCTTTTTTGTCTGTGCTAGAAAGTAGTTTTTAATGCTGACACATGCCAACAGTCAGTCTTGTGCTGTGGCTCAGTTGGTCTCCTCTCCTAAGCCGCTCAAACTTCCTGCCCTCATTTTACTTCTCTCTTTTCTGTGGGCATTTCATCTGGACTTGTTCTTGCCAGACGCCTGCATCTTTTAATAGCCCTCTTTTTAATCCTTAATACCCTATAGTTCTTTTATTTTCCCATTGTTCCACACCATTATGGCCCTATGTAGTGCTCTTTTTAGTGTAGTAGCCTGTTGTAACAATGACTAATTATAGATGTTGTTGAAGAAAAACACGTACAGGAAGAAATGGGGACACAATATAGCTATTGGGGAACTCTCCAAGTTCAGGAATAAGGATCTGAAGTATCCATCTATCCTGACCAAAGTACTGTAGATGGCTGATGCTGCTGTATGTCTCTTTTTGGCCTTAGTTACAGTGTTCAGAATGATAGTTCATAGTTACAGTGGTTCGCAACATACGAACCAAGCCTTTAAGGTAGCTGTTAACCAGGATTTCTGAACTGCAGAAAGATCTGCTCTTTTCCAAGACTCAGTGGTCCCAGGGCTTGCTGATTTTCCAAGACCACCTTTGAGAGAAGGTCACTGGACTGGGATGTGTTGTGGAACCAGCAGTTTGCCCAGACGTCAAAATCCAGACCAAGGTACTCTGTGTCCTTACCCACTGGGATTGATACAAACAAATAACTTGATGCTTGTCTTTAAGGACCTCACTATATCCCCTCGTCTTGTGGATCCATCATTCTTCTGAAGCCCTTTCTCTAAGGAAAACATGTTATGCCTACATGTTTTCTAGCCACTTCCACTTCGGAATGTGTATCAGCTTTCTCATTGTGCTGCTTATGCAGGAAGTGCAACTCGTATTTCTTACAGACTTTGCTAGGGCCAGATTACAGTTTTGAAGGCCTTTGCTTTTGGCTTAATATTTCATTGCAGTCAAGCAAATACAACTTATTTGAAGTCTCTGTTTCTTTTACTAAAGGCTTTTGTGTCTTCTTCCTCCGCTCTATAATTATATAGTAATGTAGCCTGACATTTATTTATATAACTACTAGCTGAAATGGTACTAAAAACAGGATCAAAGACTATACACAATAAGCATTAGAGTATAGAGCATGGTGTCTTCAGGCCACGGCACAAAGCTTGCCTAACCCTCTGAGAGTTGTTACACAGTGTGTAAGTCTTTTTTATCCACATTTTACAGATATCAGAAATGGAGTTTCAAATACTTTTTCTCTATCATGAAATACCTCGACTGAGAACTCACAGTCCAACGTTGTCTTGGCTCAGCTAAGGATTCGCCTTCTCTTCATGGTGGATGCGGGTGGGCTGTCTGTGTCTAGACTGAGGGATAGCTGAGAGGGTGACTTTCAGTTTTGCCCGTTTACGTAGCAGCAAGTGCATTTCTTAATGTTTGGTAGAGAGGAGTGTAGTACCCAAAATGCTTGTGACCTCTGAACATTGCCTGGATGAAGATTCTCATTGTTGCTGTGACTGCAGCGATGTACTTTTTGCCTTTCTTTAGAGTTACTGAGAAGTTATCTACTGATTTTTGCACTTCCCTCTTTAATTAGCCAGAGGCCACGTTAAAAACTCCACTGGCTTCAGTTTGAGTTAGGGAGTGTAGAAACAGTAGGTTCCACAGACTTTTCCTCTGCTTTTTCGTAAGCCTTGTGGTTCGATTTTAGCTGCTCTTTGTTTTCATCTAGCTTTTTTGGGAGAATGTCTTGTGAAGATGTGCAGTCCTTGGGTTTTGAGCAATGCGTACTTGGGGCTATGACAATCTACTTGGCAGTAGTGACCATGAAATAGTAGAGTTCAGGACTCTAAGAGGAGCACAATACAAATCCTGGATTTAAAGAGAGAAGAATTCAGTCTTAATGATATAACTCTGCTTTTGACTGTCTCTAGATCTGGACCTTATCTACGGATCTGAAAGATTTTTTTGTTAAAAAAAAAAAAAATCCAAACCCAACAAAAAACAGAGAAAGGAGGTCATAAATGCTTTTAATTTCCCGATAAGTGTTTCTGCTCTCATGAGAGAGAGCATGTCAGTCTTGAGTTGTGAGCAGAGCTCCATAAAGCTGTGAGACAAAACTGTTCACAGTGAGAGAAGCAGACTAACTCATCCATAAATTCAAGCGGTAAGCTTCAGATATTTCTTGAAGTCTCCTGCATGATTATGAGTTCGCACATTTGTGCTTACTTGAGCTTGCAACTTTAGTGTGAAGCGAATAGCTGTGGGGATTAATGCAGAGCTAAGCAGAGACATTTATAGATGAAAGATTCATTCCAAATACAGCTACTTAAGTCATAATCTTATTCTTAGAGTATAGTATTTTGGTCATTATGGTGATGGGCAGTCTATATAATTATATAGATAGCTAAACAAAGTTACATTTCTGTTAAGGTGCTTAAGTGGCTGAGGAGCTGAGAGCACCTTTTATTCAACCTCACCAGCTTCACTGCAGCTAAATTTGCCAGACCTTCTGTGTTGGAGCCCTATGTTGCATTTCTGAAAGTGGATTAAGCCCAAACAATTGGAAATATTTAGACATTTCATCTTTTCTGGATTCAATGGGATGTGTCATGGCATTTTTGAGAACTCAGCAAGGAACTAATTTGAGATGTTTAAGTATCAAATAATCCAGTTAACTATACGCCAGTTTATTGGATTTCCAGCCCTGGGCGGAATTATGGAAAAGCTGATATGGGATTTGATTAGTGAAAACACAGAGGATAGCAATGCAATTATAATGTTTGTCAGCATGGCTTTATTGAACATAGGTCTTGTCGGACTCTTGATCAAGGGAAATTGGAAAGCTTTGTGCATAAATATACCAAAGCATCTTACAAATACTTTTAATTAGTATTGAGAATTTTTTGGAGAATAATGAGCAATAGATCATGAGTAGATATTCATATCTGTAGAAACACTTTCAAATGATTAAGAATGAGAGAAACCATTCCTCTAGCCAATGAAACAACTTTTTGAGATGCTTTACTGGCATTTTACAAGATTGGCACTGAGCCCAGCATTAGTCAACAGTGTCATTAATGATCCAAAAGCAAATACACAATCACAGCTGATGAAATTTGGGGGTGTCAAAATGATGAAGCACCTATAAATAATAATGAAGACAAGACATTTAGAGAGGGCAATTTTCACTGCTTGTCAGCTAGGCCTGTGCAAATGGTCTTTTTATTATGGACAAATGTAATCTGCTGCCTCTAGGAATGCAGGTAGTTCTTGAAGAATAGATGGCAGTATTCTGAAGACACTGACTCTGAAGACAATCTTGTGGATATAAGTGAGCAGTTCAGTCTAAGCTGGTAGTCACAGAGTGCAAGTTTTATGTGTTTTGATGGGGGGTGGGGTATGTGTCTGTGTGTCTGATCAACCTTTTAGGTGTATTGGAAGAGGAACAGTTGCTTAAAAAAACACCTTAGCTGGGAGCATTGGACAGACCCACACTGGTATCTTTTGGTGTCAGGATATAGATAAACTAATCAGGGAGGAGAAGCAACACATAAAATGATTTGAGGGCTGGGGAAGACACTTTTGATGAGTGATTTAATGAGCTCAGACTCTTCAGTTTGTTAGAAAAATGATTGAGAGGTGACCTGATTGCACCCCAGAAGTCTGCAAGAAATGGCAAAGCAGTTAAGAGGCTATTTAAACTAACAGCAACATAGCAAGAACCAATGTTGGATGCCAATGGTAAACTCAGGCAACAAGCCCCCTGTTTTTAACAGAAGTAATTGTCATTGCAGCCAAGAGGATGAGGGACTGAACTCCTTATATCTCAAAACAGACTCCAGTTACTCTCTGTGAGAAATGCTGTTACCAGAAGTTGCTGGGCTTTGACCCAGGGTGGCAGTGAAATGACAGATACTCAGAAGTGATGGGTGACAAATCCTTTCTGGCGTTCACACTTACAGAGCCTTTGCACTTCAATCCCTGCTTTAAGTCCTGGCCCAGTATCCTAAGGCAACATGAGTGTTTTGGCCAATGCCACCGCTGCTGTAGCTGTAGCCTGTACACAGAGCTCCCATAGTTCATTAAAATTGCTTAGAGGAGTGCAGTAAGAGTTACATGGTCACATTTCATCCTGTGATAGCCTAAAACAGCTTCCAGACTTACAGATGGGGAAAGCCATGTGTGAAGCACCTGGCGGCAGGGAGCAAGCCATTCCTGGGACCCCGCTTGCCAAGATAAACCACCTTGGTTCCATCAAAACTGCATGTGCCCTCTGCAGAGCTGGTTTTAGGCAGTACACTGCAGACCTAGCTTTTAAAAAACTTTCTCCTGTAGATGTCCAATCCAGATGCTCTCTCATCAATGTGGTGCTTATGTGCTGCCTAATGCTTCTCGCCAAGCAGAGAGCCTTTCAGACTGCATTTCATTTTATATATCTGTGTAAAAGGATTCTTTTTATAGCTGAAGTTGCTCAGCTTCACAGCAGTGGTGAGTTCTATCCTGTTTCATTACTCTTGCCCTAGAGCTTAGAAATAAAACCTTACTGTTAGTTGCTCTTAATGTAGTCGTAGTCTGTTGTACTGTGTTAACTTGTGAATGCATTGTCTAGCAGACTCATTTTTATGCTGAAAGAAGACAGGAAGGAGTGAGGAAAGGACGGGAGAAAACAGTATTAATGGAAGTATTAATGGAGGTTAAGGACAACAGGAAGGGCTTCTATAGGTACATTGGGAGCAAAAGGAAGACTAGGGAAAATGTGGGCCCGCTGCTGAACGAGGCAGGTGACCTGGTGACACTGGACACAGAGAAGGCAGAGTTACTGAATACCTTCTTTGCTTCAGTGTTCACTGCTAGGACTGGCCCTCAGGACTCCCAGACTCTGGAGA
>VZSC01008117.1:0-41786 GCA_013398225.1 Steatornis caripensis | reverse complement strand
ACAGGCTGCCCAGGGAGGTTGTGGAGTGTCCTTCTCTGGAGATATTCAAAACCCGCCTGGATGCATTCCTGTGCAACCTGCTCTAGGCTAACCTGCTTTAGCAGGGGGGTTGGACTAGATGATCTCTAGAGGTCCCTTCCAACCCCTACCATTCTATGATTCTATGATTCTATGAAGCAGTAAGCTGGGAACATGTCAGAAATAAGAATAAGCAATCTTTAGTGCTGCAGCACTCTGTCTTTTGCCTGCCCTCTGACAACTGTGGTTCAAATCAGAGTCTTTTCAGTCTCCCCGTGACCTTTGGATAAGGCTTTTTGTACTGAGTTTGAGTCCTAAACTCCTGTAGGCAAATCAGGTATTTGGAGCCATCCATTTAAGTGCACCTCTGCTCTCCTGAAGGATGCTGGGAATGACACTCTGCCAAATGTAACCCCTTTCAGGTCATGGAGCCTGAAATGTCTGTTCTTCAGTGCTGTCAATAGCAAGTTTCATTTACACTGGAGTAGGTACCTCAGTGTTATTGGGACTTTAATATGAAGTTCAACCGGCTACAGCAACTTCCAGGTGTTTGAATGGTTGGCAAGACCTTGCATGCAGCCCATTATTGCCACAGAGTCTTGTTCAGAAAAAAGCTCTGGTGATCCATGCAGAGGAAACAGAGAGGTAAGTCCCTGCTGAAACATGTTTGATGTATATGATTATTCTGTCTTGGAGAAAGTGGTTCCCCCAACAAGTTCGCTGCTTTTTGTCTGGCACTCCAGTCCTTTCTCTGCATTGAACCAGCATGTTTTTAGGCTGTGCTTTGTGCCTTAGTCCTGGATTTCCAATTATATGTCCTCCGGGAGGTAACAAGGGCTCTCTTAATCAGAAAAGGTCAAGAATTCCTGTTTTAAAACATCTTTCCAGTCTCTAATAATGCCCTGAAAAAAACCCTCGTGGTATGTGAAATAGCTCTTGGAAGCATGAGGAGTACTGAGAAGTGAGACGAGATCCTCAATTTTGCTCTAATGAAGTTTGAAATGTTTTATGAATCTTCTACTTCCTTTCATTTTTCCTTTCCTTTTTTTCTTCCCTTTTTCCCTTCCCTTTTTCCTTCCTTTCCCTTCCTTCACAAGACTGAACTGATTACAGTCACTGCCCAGGGGTGGCAGATACAGGAAGGGATGTCTTGTTCAGGGATCAATTTCACATTGTTTGTTTTAATTAATATGCCAATAAAGTGGCAACACTTTAGTAAATCATTAGGTACACATCAATCTTGCACAAAGAATTGCACTTCACCTGGACCAACTGCTCTTTCCCTTTCACTGTAAGAGCTAAATTTTATTCTTTTGTCATTCTCCTGTTGGGGCAGGGACCTTGTCATCAAGCACTTTGGTGCTGGGAAAAAGAGACAGGAGAAAAAAAATTATTATAAGCACAACCAAAAAAGAGGAAAGGGAAGGGATGTGAGGGTCAAGAACTCAAACATGGCTTTGGAGAGAATTGCAGGAGGACAGTAAGCAGGGCATCCTTGATGATGCCTGTTGCTCCCCAGAGGCATCCAGGAAGCTAGTTGGTGCTGTGCTTCGATACCTGAGAGGTTAGGATATAGAAACGGACCCTATCATCACCTCCACCTTATCCTTCAGCTTTCCTCCTCTTGAGACTTAGAGGACAAGTTTGGCCAAGATTAGAAAGAAGTCAGTGAGGTTATACCACAGACTTTGGTGAGGCCTTGGGTGGAGAGGAGGTAGATGGAGAGGTTAGGGGAACAGTAGAGCTAGGATCAGGAGGTTAGGGAGGAGCCAGAGAGGAGGACCGCAGTTAGGAGCATTCAAGGTTGCAACCCGGAACAAAAACACTCAAGAGCTTCAATTAGCAGTTGATCTGTCTGTCACAGGAACCTTCAAGTGTGAAGGTAAGAGGACAGTAAAAGTTCAGAAAAGGCCAAATCATTCCCTCCGTCCCCCAAGGAGTTTCTGGGACGTGTGTTTACAGCTTAAAAAGAGGATGGAGGAAATGGAAAAATCTTTGAATGATTTCAGAGAATCGGGCCCAAAGGCAGTTTTAGAGATGCATCAAATGCAAAGACTTCAAAGGGGAGCATTTAGGAGGTGCACATTAAGCACAGCTTTGGCCCCAAGCTCCTTTCAGTATGTTCCAGCAGCTTTATTGAATCTATAGACTCATAGGCAACGCTGTACATTGTTATAAGAAAACACATGGTGGACTTTTATGCACACCTTGTTGGGAAGAGGCCAGTTCTCCTAGAACTGTTCCAAAATAACTAGTTCCTTCTGAAGAAACTTGGCTCTTATCACTCTGATATTTTTATTGCTTTCCTAAAATACTGAGCACTTCAGAGGAGAAACAGATGGGCAAAGATGCCCGTCACTACAAGCTCTCATTTTAATGTTAAATACAACGCAGTTTTTTTGGAGAATGAGTAGAATAGACAGCTTGGAGGTTACAAAGGACAGTCTTCGCAGGAACATAACATCTGTGTGCCATTGCTGCTATATCTTTATCCAGTTAACTACCTAGCTTGTGTTTTTTTAAATTTACTTTAAGCCAAAAACTACAGGATTTTACATTGAAGGCTTAAAGGTCAGAGAGCTACTAACAGACAAAACTAATTTATACGCTATAAATATGACCTTAACATGGGAGCTCTAAAAACAGGATGCAGTTTAGCCTTTAGGCACTTAATTTTCCCCAGAAATCTTTCTAAAGCTGGGTCGGTTATAAAGGTATTATCAAGGTTCGTGACCTTTCCTGAAGAAATCTGCATCCAGTTTGAAGGAAACCTGGACTGTTCAACAGGTTTACGAAAACTGGAGTTAGGCTCAGCAGAAAGTTCATGATTCTTATTAACACTACTTTTTGGAAGCTTATGTCTAAAGGAAATTCTAGTAGGTTTTTGTGCAAAAAAATCAAAAAATGTGGCAACACCAAAACCAGGTGAGTGTAGCTTTTATGTTCCAGAATTTCTGCTTTTAACTTTGGGGTCCAGTGAAGTTTGAATATTTTATATTAGTACTTACTAATCCACTACAGTAACACGTGTATAACAGTTCAAGAAAATTATATGCTGGACAATACAGAGAGCTGACAACTATTGCCAAATGGTTCAGGCAACAGATACGGTGTTACCTCTGTTGAGATACAGGACACACAAAGATAAACTGAGGTCTCACAGAAAAATCTGCATTAGATATGGGAGTTAACTCCTAGTTTGGTGTGTTAAATCCACCGAGTTATTGTCAGCTTGGGTGTTTGTAGGCAGGCCAAAGTGTGGATCTGTTGTCACTATGTATAATCTAGGAAGTCTGATGTTTTCAGAAAGTATTGGGCTTAATTCTCACCAGGTGCAGATAAATCCAACATTTCTGGATGTACAGCAACCTCAGACTGAGCATCAGCAAATCCACAGGTGTAATAAAACTTCAAGTTCTCCTCAGTCAAAAAGTCTGGGAAGAAAAGCAGGGCATCTCCAGTGAAACCTGGGCTTTATGATGGCCCCATCAAACCTAGAGCGTCTTTGCTTGCTAAAACAAAGGTAGCAAGATGCCATGCATGATCACTGCTGAGGCAATGTTAGCCACATTCAGGAATCTTATCTGTGATTGTTGCTTGCTTCATCACCAGTCGTTGCCAGTAGATGCTGCAATTCAAAGCACTTGAAGCTGTCAGAGCACTCACAGTGCTGAAACACTTCAAGGATTAATCAGTTTGGACTCTTCTCTTTAATTGGTTTTGTTCTGCATTTTTAAACAATGCTTTGTCTCATAATGGCTGTTCTCCCTCTAAGGTGGAAGTTCAGCTCTCCCAGGCACAGACAGCAGTCTTGTCCTCTTACTCACACAGTGCTCCATCATGTCACTAGCCAATTTTAGAGATTGGCAGGCTTGACTTCACACAAGGAAAGTGAGTGGCTGCTGATAGCTTTGTTCTGTTCCTGGATCTTCCAGAGTTGGGAGGGATCTTAAAGATCATCTAGTTTCAACCCCCCTGCCATGGGCAGGGGCAAGTTCCACTACAGCACATTGCTCAAAGACCCACCCAACCTGGCCTTGAACACTTCCAGGGATGGGACATCCACAGCTTCTCTGGGCAACCTGTTCCAGTGTCTCATCACCCTCATCATGAAGAATTTCTTCCTAATATCTAATCTAAATCTGCTCTCTTTCAGTTTAAAAGCATTACCCCTCATCCTATCACTGCATGCCCTTGTAAAAAGTCCCTCTCCAGCTCTCTTGTAGGCCCCTTCAGGTACTGGAAGGCTGCTGTAAAGTCTCCGTGGAGCCTTCTCTTCTCCAGCTGAGCAATCCCCAAGTCTCTCAGCCTGTCTTCATAGGAGAGGTGCTCCAGCCCCCTGATCATCTTTGTGGCCCTCCTCTGGACTGCTTCAGTAGGTCCATGTCCTTCTTATGTTGGGGGCCCCAGAGCTGAATGCAGTACTGCGGATGGTGTCTTACGAGAGCAAAGTAGAGGGGAAGAATCACCTCCCTCGACCTGCTGGCCATGCTTCTTTTGATACAGCCCAGGATATGGTTGGCCTTCTATGCCATGACTGCACATTAGACGTAGGAGGGAGCTAGACAGTGCCCTATGACATTCTTTGTAGTGCTGTTTAATGGTTATCTTTTATAATGCTATTTTTTTCCCCAGACTAGAGCTGTGATGGTGCTATGTGGTGTTTTGCTCATTCTCTAAAAGCTGTTTCTCTCTCAGGTACTTTTCCTTTTGCACTGTTGAGTTGATTTCTTGCCATTTCAGCAGCAGTAGTGATGTTATTGGAATGTGTATTTTAATATCTTGTCATTGAGGCAGAATTGGGACAGATGAGGTCTTGGAAGCGCAGTCCTGAAATCTGTAGTTCTCTCCTTGATCAGCAGCTTCCCAAGAGAGAGAGGTGCATTTTGCTGTCATATGTACATCTGTTGCAAGGGCTTGCCCTGGGACATTTACTCACTGTATGTTTTCCTGTGGCATTTAATAGTTTGTGGTATCCTTGTGTATGCTAATGGTGGTATGTAATCACATAGGCTGGTTTCAGTTTGTTGTTGTGGTTGACAGTACACTGCATAAGGAGGAGAAGGCAACAAGCATGTCACGCTTACACCCAGAGCTGTTGATAAACTGAGACACTGTAGGAGAGAGGCATGTGTACAGGACCAGGAGGAAAGAGAAAGACTGGAAGTTTTTCCACTATGGATGCAATGCTAATGGGGAAAGAGAGACTAATATGCTGTTGTTTCTATTAATCTCAAGATTGTTTATATCTGACAGACTTTAAGGAATCTCAGTGTAACAGTCAACATACCTTTGGGACAGAGGGTATTTCGAGAAAGAATAAGAAAACACTACTTGATCTGGGGCGATTGTAACATCACAACAAACGCCCTGTTTTTATAGCACTCTTCATTTTCAAAAGAGCTATGTGATGCTGGTGTGTCCTGCCAAACAAAGAAAATTCAGAAAGAAATTCAACCTTTTACTCCCTTGTAGCCTGACAAGGACTTTTTTTTGAAGTTCATGAAGATGAGTCTCGAAGTACAAATGTTATTTTCCTGCAAAACACACCTGAGGAAAAAAAGACAATTTGTTTTAAGGAGCCTATGGCAAGTGAATTTCCTACCTGGCTGAGTACGTTTTCATTGTATGTTGCATGCCAGAGAAACAATGGATTTGCACTTAAAATTAAATGTGTTGTCTTGAGGGATTAGTGCTGAGGCTGGAGGTACTCTGATCCTCCCGCCATGGCTTTCTGACGCTAACGCACAAAGCAACAAATGGTGACTTGATCCTGTTTGGTGTTTCCTCATATGATTCTACTGACCTGAACAAGAGATACTCAGGGACTTATTTCATCCAGCACCCACTATGCCTTAAGCCTGTGCATTGTATAGGCATAGAAAAATTACATATGGATCCCTTCTGACTTTATGACGTCTGTGTAGTTACATACTTTGCACATGCATCTTTCAGTCAATTGGTTACAAACTTATTTCATAGATGCAAAACCCAACACAAGATCAAAGTGCTTGAACAAAATGGCTTGCGTTGATTCTGGTAACAGAGAAACTCCAAATATATTACAAAAAGACATGGGTGAGTACCACACCAAAGTGCTTGCAATGGAAGAAATCACTCAACAAATACATAATGAAGGAGTTTGATTAGGACTGGAAATTAGAGGGCCATCAAAACTAAAATTGAGGTTGTTAATACTGATTTTGGAATATGTCTGCAAGCACTGTTTTCAGTAGCATTTGAAGCTAACCCTTCCTCCCTGTCTAGCATGACACCTGTTTTAGGAATAGAAATGTGTTACAGTGGGAAAGAAGGGTAAAAAGTCAACATCTGTTTTTGCTGGAATTACAGATTTACCATGGATATTGGCACAAACTACTAAATTCTACATTCTTTTGAGATTATGTTGTGTTTGTTACAGGTGTTGTCATGGCCATCCATTGTTCTGGCAGTGGTCACAGGTGCTTTAGACCTGTCTCAGTCCTGTGTCCAAAACAGAAGAGGTCAAGGCAAGTGGTGCATTTTGATCCAAAAAGCTTTACCCAGCTGGACAAAAGAAAGGTAGTGATGGGGAGACAGATTCTGAAACCCAGTTTCTGTCTGTTATAAGAAGATGAATATCACTATTAAGAAGAGCTATTTTGTTTATTTTGTATGGTGTGGATTGCTTCTTCTCAGGAACATGGGATTGGTCAGCTAACTGATGATCTCTGCATATTACCATCTTGCTGCATGGCCTTTCTGGAAATGTTCAACCCTCTCTCTAATAAGCTTGACATGAGGAACAACTCATTTTCTCCTAAACTGGATACTACGAATCCGTACTGCAAGAGGGCTGCTCTACCCAGTGCCACGGTGTGCAACTTTGGCCTTGATTCCACTTAGAGAAAAGGACTTTAATTTCATCCACATCAGACATAAATGTTTACTATCCAGCTCCAAATGTGGATACAAGGCAAAGTGATACTTGAGAGAATGCCTGCTGCAATTCAAGTCACAAATTTAGATGCACCCTAAGTGTTTACAAGCCCACATAAATGGGCTAATGTCAAGAGGTGATGATGAGTGTGTCTGCTTTTCTGAAGGTGGCTTGTTACCTGATAAATTATATATGTCTTAAACCTGAGAGAATATTGGTTAAGTTAAACGTGTTGATTCAGTGGAATTTGGTATCCAGCAGAAATGCATCTATTTGATGAAGCACTTCAAAAATAAATTATCAGCTTTCCTTTGACTCTCATATTGACATTTTCTGCTCAGCAATAGCAAAATCAAAACAAGAACATACAATTTTGTCAGAGTGAAATATTTGGCAACAGTGCAGCCTGAAAAGAAATTTGCAAGTGTTTTTCTTAGGATGAAAATTCTAATTTTCAGCAACCTCATTCATATTTTTTAATGATAACTTGAAGGAAAATTAGAATGTTGCGACAAGCCCTACATGCAAAATATCTGTTTACCTGGTGAATATGAATGTATCTGAATGCCATAATGGAATTTGTCTTTATTAGTCACTCTGTACAGAGTATGATAAATGCTGAAGTCTAGCCAACTTCTGTTCGTACTGATAGGTTTATCTATGCTTAGGCTGATCAGTGTCTTAAATGTGCCAGAGAGATGCATAGGATTAGAGGCTTTGACCTAATTTGGTGTATTCCACCTGGACTGTGTCATACACATTTGAGCTTAGGGAAAGATTTAACAATTTATCAGAATGTCAATTAGAGATAGTTTTTTAATACCCACGTCTGTCATTCCAGACCTAAATGTTGTGAGATTTGCACAACTTTCAACCTCAATGTTAGACTTACTTAATTCCTCTATGAGTGAGATTTCACAATCTGCTTCAGGGCCCAGATGCCTTCCTCTTCATTTGGCACTGTGGATCTCTTCTACTGCTTAAAATATACTATGTTCCCACAGATAATTGCAACTTGCTAAAAGTTTGTAAAAATCTGAATATCCCAGAATGCTTAGGTAGTCTTTAAATAGTCCCTATTTAACTCAAAGAGCAGTTTTCCATGAGCTCCAGGGGACTCTAGGGCAGGATTCAGTTGCCTGAATACAGGCATCTGGTGCCACTACCCTACATGGGTATCTGCGGCTGGCGACCAGAGATGCCACAGGATTTATGAGAAGCAGCAAAGGCTCTAGAGGCTGGTCAGGATACACCCACAGTGCCTGAGATTACAATAGATGCTAAGACGCTTAGGCAGCTGAGTTGAATAGGGCTGTACATTTCAGTTCTTGCCACATTTGTTAGTTAAAAATGGTTTTGAAAAGGTCTTTTCTCTCCGATCTCACCTTGTCTCTTAATTTGTTCGTGCAGTAATCTGGCAGAGCTCTTGCAGCCGTGTTGTGCTTTATGCATCCTGTAACAGTAAGATTTATTTTCATAGCCTGTATCTAGATCTGGCTGGGAACAAAGATGTTTGGGAGCAAGTTTACACTGAAGGGGGAGGGAGTTGTTTGTTTGGGTTTTGTTTTATTTTTCTTAAATTATAAGTAGGATCACACCAAACCCCAGAAGGAGGGTATATATTTGTTAAAACTTGAAGAAACCTGGTTTTCACTCATAACTGTGTGACTCATTTGTAATTCTCTTCAAGTAAAGAGCAAGTGAGGTGGTAGCTCTACCGCCTATTCTAGCTCACCCAGCTAGTTTGTCATTTTATTTGTTATGATAGTTAATTGGAGGGAGAGACACTCTCACAGTGGGTGATGAATTCCTCCCCCTCCCATTTTAGCATCAACTGAACCGCTCTCTGGAGACAGCCATCTCTTGCCATTGCCTGGGAAACTCATTTAGACTAGAATCTAACTTAAGGGTAGAGAAATATTCTCTAAGTGACTTGACCGGCGTTTCTCAGGGGGTCAGTGTCAGAGAAAGGAGTGAAACTTGTGTCTCCTGCAATCCAATGCATTTTATCATCTACTTTGCTTGAAAGCAGCTTGAAAGCAGGGAAAGGATAACTTCTCAGATCCAAGGCAATTTCAATTCATTAAAAATGTATGTACACTCTCCAAAACACACTATCATGGGAAAATTAACGAATATGAAAACAAACTCATCAAGACTATTGCTGTAATTGAGTAAAGGATCCTGTTGTTAATCTGAAACACGTAACTAATTCAGAAAGAACACGTCATAGTCAGACACTGCGGATAATGTGATTAACACATATATATGTGCACTCAGATTCATTTCTGTGCTGACTCTTTCAATTTAAACACACTGAGTTATCACCTCATTCCTCAAAGGTAACATTCACACTGTTCTTAATTATGTCTGGTTAAGGAAGAGTCAACATTAGGGTGATTCATCAAAGTCATAAGGCAGGCAAAGTGATTATTTTTATTGCTGCAGTTTTCCCAGGCTAGCTCTACAGCTTAACTCAACTCTAATGGACAGATCTTGTCAAGTTTGGGGTTCCAGGGCCAGTGACATCCCTTTTCACTTGTAAAACTGTAGGCTCAATTTCCAAAGTGATTTATGTGCCTGGGACTCTTGCAAGGAGTTCAGGCAGGCTGGGTGACTCACTCCCACTGGAACTGGTTGCGGTCCCATGAAGGTCACATTTGAAAACTCTGCCCAGCAGCTGTCTGTATCACCCGGTACCTTGACTCGTAGGATCTGCACCAGGCTGGCCTCCAGGTGCTCAGACCTCTGCTTCTGACCATTCCCAGAGCCATCTCATGCTTCAAAAATGCAGGACCTGGGCTGAAATCTCTCCCAGGGGAAGAGTGTTTGGATCTATATCCCATCACATCTCACAGAAGGACAAGCTAAACTGTGCGGCCGTGTCTGGGGTGACACTTCCGTGCCTCTGCTTGCAGTCATGCCATTGTGCAGTCAAGACCCGTCGCTCCATAGGGGCAAATGGCATTGCTGTAGCTATCTGGCCACTGTGGGAAATCAACCTGTAATACCTGGTTAAACTGATCAGCACGCTGCCCTTTATTGCCCAGTGACTATGTTTGGGAAACATACTGTGAGGTGAGCCAGTCTAAGAACTACCCAAGAAAAAGGAGCTGTTGCAATATATGTCTCCCCAGACCTATAGAAAGAGTTATGGTGCCGAGGAGAGGGCTGTAGGTTTCATCAGAGGAAGGCGGTGAACTAGTTTTGAAGTTGCTTATGAGATGTAGCCCTGAACTTTTATAGGTGCCTGGTGGGATTTTTTCAAACTGTCTTTCTCTGACTTGAAGTTCTGAAGTAGCTTTGCGCAGTCTGTAATGAAGACCTAAATCATATCCAGTCCAAATTCCCACCAATTGTAAGCGAAAAAGACCTAATCGCAGTTCATGCACCATCAGGTAAAGAGTCCTGTCCATATGAGAAACAGCAAAAAGTCCTAAAAAGACCTTGTTAAGGTCAAATCTTTAGCTGCTGGAAATTAGCGCTGCTTCATTATTACCTACACGCTTCAAGTGTCAAATACCAGCTGAAAACCTGACCGTGTAGCTGGAAGTTCCATGTTTTACTTGCTTTTTCTGAGCTATTACTGACACTGAGTTTGAGTGTCAAGCCAAGTAAAGCCACCTAATGAAAGGATCACTCTCTAGAGAAGATTATGTCTTTCTGTTGGAAGAAATATCTTCCTGTGCACGTCTCACAAGGCAGTTTGGAGATAACCATCCTTATTGCTTCCTGATGTCTGGGTGAAATGGGTTCACCTGCCTTAGGGCAGACAGCTTCCTAAACCACTCATACATTTTCAAATGCTTCAGGCAGAAGGACAGCAATAAAATGCAGCCAGAAGCATTCAGTGGGAAGGAAATGAGCGGCACCACCCCTGCGTGCTCTGCATGAAGTGGGACTCTTGGGCAGATCTTTGTCCCCAGTGAGGTGGTGTTACAATACAGCCATTGGTTCCCTGGGGAATTAGTTTTCTTATGTTGCACTGTGCTGAACCAGAAACAACAGAAGACCTCTTTGTATCCACAACCCTTTATCTTGTGGTATCCTCCCATTAACCTTACTTTTTCAGGGTCGTGAGTCAACCGATGGAAAAACATCCAGATATTGTCCACTGCTGGTATCTGTAGCTCAAAACTGCCTCACTTGAGGCAAATCGGAGCTACTGGCTGTAACATCCATTGCTTCTGAGATATACTCCCATCTTAATTTCCCAGCTTATCTTATTGATTTCAACTAAATTAACTGGATCAGTAAATCATACCATTGGATGCAAAAATGCTAACACGTGCAACCAGAACGTTTTTCAAGTATTAACTCACTGGGGCAGCAAAAAAACCCCAAATAATTGCTCTATCCACCTGAAATTGCCCCTCCAATCTTGCAATAACCCTGTGATACATTTTCTCCTTAATTCTGCTCTAGGCTGGCATTGTGCATAGTTCTTCATCTACTCTTACAATGTATTTGAAAAGAAATGAAATGTTGCATGGGCAAAGGACCAGTCATCTTGTAATCGTATTTCCTATTGACTGGGAAATGCTGGAGTAGCGTGCTATTGAAAGTGTCTGAAAGGAGTGAAATGGCACCTGGTGACCATCACAATTAATATACCATTGGGACCAAAATAATCATGAGGTGCCATGCGGCAACACAGCGCTGTTATGCAAATGGCTTCTGGTTTAATTTTGCAAGTGGTTCCATTTTGTTGCTTTAGCGGAGTGGCTCAGAGAATTGGGAAGGGATTATATAATGATTCCCTGTCCCTTCTTCTCTCTTGCCCCCACTCCCTCTGCTAGTAATGCAAATTCAAAATCAACCAGAAGAGAATGACTAGAGATCTCAATTTTTTATTTTTTCATTTTATTCCCAGTGTTGAGCGTCCAAGGCTTGTGCTGTATCATAGAGATACGTTTCAGATTGCTTTTTTGTTCAAGGGCTAAGTAGGAGGGTTTTTTGTTGCGTAGGGCTGTTGTTGTTTATGGGCCTTTGCGATCTTTGTGATCACAAAAGACCATCAAATGTTGCGGATGAGCCCTACTGCCACTGTGCCTTGGCAATGGTTGTAATTTCCTTAAACTGTTAAATATTCAAAATGTCTTCAAACTCTTCCTAGCTTTCCAGAGATTATTTCAGTCACAGAAACCACCTTTTGTTTGCATGATTTCACTCTGGAAAGAGAAAAGACCAGGAAAGACCATAAAGATGACAGCTCCAGTTATTCAAGCCTATGCTTCTTCCACATAAGTTGTTCGTCCCTTTTCTGACTACTACGTATTTTTATTATGCTGTGTGTTTTTTATTATTACATCCTTGAAGTCTGGCTGGTATTTTTGAACTGCCATGTTGCTGCCAGGAGAGGGGAACAAAAATTCATTAAATGACCTGTTATCTGTACTCACACAGATTTCTTCTGACCTCTCCTAGTTACCTGCACTCTGAGCTCAACTGTAACATTGCCTGAGGATAAGCATTGATGTTCAAATGTCCCGGAGGCTCATCTGTCTATGTGCTTTCAGACCTTAAGAATTGCTGTTCTCTAGCCTTAAAATAGTTGCCAAACAGATTGATCTTTATAGCCTCAGAAGTATTCTTTTGTCAGCAGATGCAGCAGGTACATGAGCATCTTCTGTTGGGTTTTTCCGCTGCAATGATGTCCACACACCGGGCTCCACTTCAGCCTTGAGTTTTTGGGCTGTGCATAGAAAAATTCAGGACATTGAACCAGTTAATGTAAGGCACCTTTAAAATATGTGACTCCTCAATTACTTTACTTTCCACAACTTCTGCTAATCCTGAGCTCGTAGGGACTACAGAGCATTTTTACTGGATGCATCTTCTCATCATCTTTCTGGTACATCTTTGCTTTGAAGCTTGGAGGCAATAACAACAGTAGATCTGTTAGGAAGCTGTGAAAACTTTCCTCAGCTTGGTACCTTCCCCAGACTTCTGCTTTCTAGAAGTCATCTCAATGGAAGTAAGATTACATTTGGTGATGTGCTGTGAAGAGGCTCTCTAGAAGTCCCAGGAAATGGTCTTTGAAGAGCTGGGTGCATCGAACAGCTGCAACAGAAAATGAGTGCATCTAGCTTTGATGTTTTTGATGCAAGACCAGTAATTTCATTGTTGGCCTTATTATGGCAGCAAAGCATGTATTAACAGGGCATAATTTACTTTAAAAAGGAAAGCAAAAATGTTTACTGTCATCTTGGTAATGCAATTGGCCTGTAACATGATCATCTATCAGGCATGACAGCATCTCCTATTTCCATGCAGATTTGTTATTTAAGCAAATTTTATGTAGGTGCAGGAGGGGAGGGGGTGTTCTCTCTTTTAATGTACACCTATAATTTATTTAGATCAAAGCTTCCCTGCAGGGAAGCAAAAATGAAATCTTCATTTCTACTGTGTTACAAGAACAGAGTTTGCAAAGACAGTCTTGTTTTTTGTCTACTTAGAGAAAGCATTGATAGTGTGAGACTTTCTGTGCCCCTCTGAGCATTACTGAAATTGCCACACGTTAGGGCTGTTTGAAGCCATAACTTGGGTTTAGAAGCATTTTCCCTGCACCTAAAATACTAACAAAGGCTATTCCAGTTTATTACATTCCTTTCTCAGGCAGAAGGCTTAGGGTCCCTTTAGCCTCTCCCTTCTCCAGTTAGACCAATTTCTGCCAGGGGAGTGCCATGTGGACTCTTGCTTTCCTAATAAATGTAGGGACCAGGATCACCCTTAGAAGAAAACCAGCTCCCAAGGGTGAGATATGGCTTAGACAGGCCTGTTCCTCTCCTGGAGGTGCATATTTCCTCCAACACTATGGTGAATTTTCTCTTTGGATGGGGACACTTTTTGGACCACAAAAGTGGCCACGGTGTCAATCTTTACTTGCAGACAACCCTAGGCTGTGCTGCATACTGAAAAGGTTGTGCTGTTTCTTGGACTGGAGATGCTGGCACTAATTTTGTGCAGAGCTGCTTAGTTCAGTGCTAAGCAAGGTCTCTTTGGAAAGCGTTGCATCATACGTACTTAAGATGTGGAACACCTTCCTGCAAGATGTGGTGGATGTTAAAAGTCTACACAGATTCAAAAAGGGGCTGAAAAGTTCATGATGGGGGAAGAATTAAATCTATCAAGGCCTGTTCAATTTTGAGACAACATCCCTAATGCAGAAAATCCTTAAGCTGCAAAATGATGAAGAGTTTTCCTGTTCTTTCAGTCTTCCTTGAGCATCTGCTGGTGGAGATGAGTGGGGAGGTAAATGGGCCTGTGGCCATGAAGGTCTCAAGGCAGAAGCTATTATTTACTTGATGTTGGCTGGATATGAGCCTTGTACAGGTCCAGAATATTGCCTGTTTTCCTTATATCCATGTTCTGGCAAGAGAAACTGTATCACCTAAAGTAGCCATGTTTTAAGTTAGTAGAGATCCCACAGCCACCTCAGTTTTCTGCTAGGAAATGGCTGTTGCTGGTGACTGTTTGCTGCTACCAAGGAGGACACTGCTGGAGATGGAAGGGGATCCGTGCTGCACAGCGGAGCAACTGCCAGCGCAGAGATTTTCTGGGAGGTTTTCTTGCAGGGAGGAGCCCAGTGGGCTCAGGCAGGCTGGGAGCAATGTCCCACCATGGAGAGGGTGACTCTCATGATGCTGTGCAAGGCCAACCACAAAGGGGGTACTTGGGGAGGTTCATCACACAGTGGGGACAGGATTTCATGTTAGGCTTAATGTTGCTTGTAATTTCCCTTCTGATTAAGTTAGTGGGCTGAACTATTCTCAGTAGTGTATTGAGAAAGAACAGTTCTTTCCACTGCAGGAAATGGCAAGTTCAGTCCTACATCCTGTACTATATATAGGAGACCCACATCCTCCATCCTACCAGTGGAGCTCCTTTAATGCTGGTGAACTTCCATGACTTCTTACCAATGGGAATCTCTTTCCACTTGGTCATCAAGCAGCTGGAAAGCATTAGCCCATCATTAAATTTCTGTCATCAGTAAAAAGCTTCTAAATTTCTTCAGTGGATGAAAAATTTACTTATTTGAGAACTGATCACTTCACTGCTTCATTAATGTTAACCTACAGGTACTACCAGAATAATTATGCAGCAACGTTCATACTTATATCTTTTCTCCAGCATCTACTTCAGAGCACAAAGTGAATTAACAGGTTTAATTTTCTTTGGTGGCACCCAGTTAGGCTGGTTGATGTTAACTGTGAATCTCGCCCAGAGGTACTGTGTAAGATATTTTGCATCTCTCAAATACGAAATATGTACAAACAAATTCATCCCCTTTTGTTTTCTGTATCTGAGCTCATAAAGAGAGTTTGTTCAAAGTAAGTACCTGGAAATCTTACAAAGAACATGAGAAGCCTGAGCACTAACTGGTGAAAACAAGGGAATTCCATAGATTTCTTCCTACCTTTTTTCCCCTGCCGGCAGATAAAATATTTATTGCTCAGCAATTGCAGAAAGGGTAACCATACCTAACTTCATTTTCCCTTGGCATAGATTAAGAAGGCAGCAGAATTTCCACGCAATCTTAATGAGGCAAGAGGTCATCATTTATATCTGCCTTGAGAGATGCAGACCCATCATCTCTGGCACACTTTACTGGGTATGAAGCTTAATTCAGGAAACCTTATGCTGCCCTTGGAGCATGCTTTGAGACTGCAGGTACAGCAACACCTGCATGAAAGTTAGTCTCTGGGACCTTGCATGAATTTTCCGTGTATGTTTAACAGAATCCATTCTGTTTAACCTATGTGTGATGAGAGAGGTAGAGACTGAGAGATAATTCCCTGAGCTCACCTGAGTGGCAAACAGCCATGAAAATGTAGTCAGCCTTGCTGGTTTCTCAGAGCTGCTGCTAAGTTCAGAGAGCACATGTTGCATTTCAGTAGGTTTAATTCTATATTAGATGTTGGTGGATGAAAGACACATCAAGTTTGCAGTGTATGGGAGTCCAGAGTCTGTCCATGTCATCCATTTAAACTTTGCTCATCAGAGATGTCATCCAGGTAGCTAGCATCTGGGCAGAGAGGTCAGAAATCTCCCAGCAAATGTTCTGTAGACTGTGTTGGCATCACTGCAATTTATTTGTATGACCATGGGTTTCTGAGGTCCTAGCTGTATATGCTGGCACTCAACGGTGCTAGATATGTGCCTTCAAAATCTTAGGAGATGCTTGTAAACACAACTAATTTCCAAGGGAAATAACTGTTCTAATTTCCTCCTAAAGGAGTATTAATACCACAGTCAGCTTCTTTAGAGCTATAGCCTTTGCTTATGTCCTGATGTTTGAAGGGTCAGTGGGAGCCAGTTCACCCCAGAATGGAGCACGATCCCAACAGAGCTGCCAGCAAAAACGCAACTATGCCAAGAAATAAGACTGTCAGACGTCTCTGTAGGGACGCTGGGGCATTTATGCACTGGGAGACTGTTGCTGGTATCTTATACCGTTGGGAAAAATGCATGGAAAAACCAACAACCTCTATCCTAGGAGCTGTGTTTGGCTATACCATAACAAAAGTCCTTACTCTTAAGTAATGCTCTTATTTTGCAGTAGGTGAATTGGTACCTATCAAAAGCCCAGATTGCTCCTACACCTCTGAAGTTGTGGTCAGTAAAATAGCATCAGGCTCAGTCATCTTCCAGTGGTGCTTGGGCAGGTTTCCATCCGGCAATGGAAGGCAATGCATCTTTCCCATTCCTCCACACCTGTGTGCAATGAGACAGTGTGCTGGGATCAGGCTTGAAGGTGACTTATTGATGGTTTCTCATGAAACACTCACAGACCAGAAGCCCATTGATATCCCAATTACAAGGGGTTTTTTTGCCCCAGAGGAATTTCAAACACTAAGCTGTGCTATATCTTTCTCTTTAGCACAGGAGGGAGACAGTACTCTTTTACCAATCTCCTTTTTAAAAAAGTTTTTCATGAGCTCTGTGAAGTCCTTTGCATGTTTTCCATTTTCTGTATTTATTTATCATTTCTGCCTGCAGCTTAAATCGGAGATAATTGCTATTTCTTTACCACAGTGCAAGGTGAGCTGGCTCCCCAGTGTGCTTGAGGACCTTCAGAATCTTCCCAGCTACTCCAGCAGTGAGACAGAACACATTGTAAAATGGTTGTCTACTACCTCCAGCAGAATTTGAACATGGGAAATATAAAATAACAGATTACTCAACCCCTAGGTAGGCCAATTAAAGGGGAAAAAAATCCAACTCTGCAGCAAAGTTTGTGCTATAGCTGGGAAAGAGTTGCTTGAAAAAGTTCAGCATCATCTAATTTTTAGAAATTAATAGGTGTAGAGGGACTGGCTTAGAACAATGTCCTTTTCTCAAAAGGAAAATTTGATCTCACTAAAACTACAGTTTACGTATGCCAGCATGAGGAAGCGACAGGGGAATCGTTCTGCCTTGCTCCCAGCCAAGTTTCATCCGTCAGCTGGAGATCCTGATGCCAATCAGTGTCAGCTCTGGGTATAGCTGGATGAGAGACGTCCCTTGGTCATATGGGTAAACGTACCGCAGGATCAGGTTGAGATAATTGGATTTGGGAAGTAATGCCAAAACATTGCTTTGAGAAGCTCATGACACACACATAGTGCGTTGCACAATGCGGGGTTGGAGACGCAAGCTGAATCTTCTGATTTGCCATCGGAGAGCTTAATATTGTGTGGGGAGTGGTTCAGCCGTCACCCTGTTAGCTGTCTTCCAAGATCTGAACAACGAAATGGGCACTTATTTCAGATCTGAGAAGAAAAAGCGCAGAGGTCAGCTCTGATAGAAGTTGCCGTAGTTCTGCGTACTCCAGGAAAGAGAATTACCTCTCCAACAACTGGGACTGGTTTGGATCCAGGGACACAGCTGGACCCCATTTGGCTCGCTCACAGTCCTTCATCTCTAGACAAATACCACGTCAGCAGTTGCAGAGTGGGTGTCGTGCCTGTAATAAATCACCCAACACTGCATTCCAGGCAGAGCAGCTAATAAATGGGAAAACATTCTGCAGTCATAAAACTCAATGATAACTAAAACACAAAGCAATGAAGCTGGAGCAACTTTACTTCAGCTCTATAAAACTAGGAGTCACACAGAGTTTTGGAAAAAACTTTTCTCCCAATCTGGCAAATGCTGCCTCAAGCAGTAAATCACAAAGGCACTACGCCTGTGGGTACTGCCTTGGGGGGAACTAAGCTTTAATATTAATCTAGAAAACCTAGAAAAGAGCAAGTCCCTGTGTCTTCTAGTTAATACAGAAAGTCTCCTGAGTTACACTGCCTGGTCGTCTCTTAGAAAGTTGAGGGCCAGAGCAATCAGATTTGTATTTGTCTTGCCAGTCACCAGAGGTGTTAGTGTGCTACCAGCTGCTGATCTTATCTTTCTATCTTCCATTGCATCACTGCACTCCAGCTCTCATCTGCTCTGTATAAAAGTTGTTGGTGGACCTCAGAGCCACTCTGGCTTTTCCTTTTTAGGTAAAAACAAACAAACAAACAAACAAAATATTCTTCTTTGCGTGCATGATTCCATTGTGGTTTTGAAGAGGAATGGGAGTGGTGTGGTTTTTTCCAGTCCCTGTCTTGAAAAGTATGTTTCATTTGCTTTTCCCAGTGTACTTCTGATTTGAGGCAAGACCAACAAAAGGTATTAAAAAATAGTAATCTTTCAGCCAGTGTATCTGATAGATACATGAAGGAAGGTGTAGAGAGGAACATGTCTTTAGGACCACAATCACAATTCCTAGTGTACAATTGATCTCTGTTTTGCAAGTACTGGCATGATAACAGAGAAACTTTTTAAAGAGTGTGTCATAGTTTATAAGAATAAATGCAAAACATTAAAAAAAATTATCAAAGGGGATTTGGATTTTTCCTGTTGTGCTCCAGAGAAAGGCAGTACATGCTATTCTCATGGTCTATCTCTGTTATTGACTCCAAGGCTTACATCAGTAATGTGTAGGCGTGTCACGCATCTTTAAAGTTCATATTAAATATTTCAGAACAAAAATGAAGAGCCTTCCACCGTTACCTTCCATGGACATGACACCAGGGTTCTAGATTAAGATCTGAAAAGACATCTAATATTTGAGACACCTGAAACGTTTTCATTGAGCTAGCAGGTGTCAGACACGACCTATGGGAGACTTGAACCCATCCGCAGCAACTGTTGTCAGGGTACCCCATCTTGTTCTGATGACACTAAGTGTCTGTTCAAGCAACCAAATTCTGCTGTTATGTACGACTCAGTTTGTAGATTAATACTAAAATGTTGAGTGGTAGCTGGTCTTTGTGCTCAGTTCTACAACAGGCTTTGCATCCCTAGCAGTAAGATGAAGGGCTGATGATGACCCTCCTGGTACTACATTATACGAGCTCATTCCCTACTAAACACGCATTCCTTCCAACATCTCCACCAATTAATAAACTGGAACTCATTCTACCTCGTATTTCTGGAATTAAAACAAGAATGTGAAGCACTAAACTACTGCAATTTTTCACATCTGGGCTAATTACATAGTCATTTATCCCAGTATCCCTGCAGAGGGGTACAAAAAAGTATCTTGATGTAAAAGTCGTCTGTTGCCGATACATCCTCCTTATAGTTTGGTGTTGCTGTAGTGCTGATGCAACGTCCTTATATTCTCAATAGTCCTTTGAGGATTTCCACCACTGGCTTAATTGTGGGGTATGATGGGACATTTTTAGTCACATCAGCAGGAGCAACTTGTGACTTTATAACCAAAGTTCTGCCATCCAAATAAAGAAAAAGGGGGGTAGAGATTGCACAGAGCAGCAGTAATGTTTAGACCCCACCATGGAAGGCCTGGGCCAAAAAGTTAAATTACCTACTCCTTCCCAATTCACTGAACATCTTTAGAAGTGAATAGATACAAATTCTTATTGATTGGTGACTCCCAACTAGTGGTCACGTGTCTATGCATACAGCTCTAGAAGTTACAACTCACACAAATCAGCATAGAGATACATTTATTCCCAATGGATCTGCATATCCATCCAAGCCCACTGGCCTCATGTGGTCAAAAGACATCATTCTTGGCATGCAAGATAAGAAAAGTAAGCAATAGTATTAACGCAGTGCATGGCTACCTTTCCTATTTACCACAAAAGCTGAGTAGCCATTTCTAGCCGAAACCATCTCAGTCCAGAACAGGATTTTCCACCCAGGAATAATCAAAAAGTGGTAAATTACTGAAAAATCTCTTTGAAGTTGATGCTTTTTGTCCAAGCCTTCTGAGGTAAATCCTACAACTAGGTGCTTTTCTTGGTGATGTTGTCCTGTGCTGTAGTCACACCACCCAGATGCCTGTCATCTACCCAGGATTTGCAATTGCCTACTCATGCCTGAGGTTATGAACCAAGTCTTAAGTCTGTTCTCTTCTTCTGTGATATCCAGAACTATACCTCTGGACTCTCAAACCAACCACAAATATTTAAATGAACTAATGTGCGCCTCAAATGAATCATGGTACACATCTCACTTACATTCTTTTAAAGATGTGATTTAATTTCCTCAAAGAGAAAAAAGAGAAATGGTATTGAAACAAAAGGCGATGCAGCAAAGTTTGCTGAGAAAGTTTCCCCAACATAAATTGGCACAGCATAGAAATGAATCTGGCCCACAGTTAACTTCTAGTATTTGTGAAATATTTTCAGACCATTCATGCTAAATCAGTGTCATAAGTGAATTTAAGCCTTGGATAAATGTTTTTTGAGGTACAGGAAGTAGTACCTTGTTTTTAATTATGACACTGTCACTTAGGAACCTGAAGTCTCCTGTGTAAATGCACATCTTCATCAACTGCTCGATAGCTGTCTGTGTGTTTGCTTTTACCTTTCAGAAGACAGTAGTAGTAAATAGGAGGTAATTTAAATCTCTTTTCCTAAGGGATAAACTGCCTTCTATTTACCAGCACATGCTGTGCACAAGAACATAACTACTGTAGAGCAGCTGATGTACAGTATCTTGCAGGTGGGTCAAAGCCCTGGAATACCACTACTTGCAGGACCCAAATCTTCAAAGGGGCTCCTACCGATAGCATTGTGTTTGGGGGACCTGGGACATTTACGTGATTGATGTTCCGGACCCACATTCACAAGTCATAAGTGAAAATTTAATTTAAGCTCTTATAAAACATAACTTCTTTTGAAAATGTTGCCACTTGGAAGCATGACTTAGCTAAATAGCCTTCAGAAATTATCATACTCTGGCTCCATGCCTGGAACCAAAATGATAGGCTATCATCATCTGTTGGACTGGGAAGAACCAGACAAGCCTTGCAAGGTTAATTTTCAGCCATTTTCATCTGCCATGTAAAGAGAAGATAAGGGAAAGACAAGTATCAGAAATAATAACAACCTGGTTTTTATTGAAGTTTGTAATCTTCCTGTTAAGTATATTAATTTTTACATAGAGGAATATACAAGAAAGGAATTAATTTTTAATTGCACAAAATGCTTTCCTGCTAAGGGTAATATTGGAGTGGTTGTTTTTGTTCATGACTATCATTTTAATTGTATGCATGTCTCAGAAAAGAGTATCTCTAAAAAGTGTGTGAGGGAGACAGAAAAACCTTCCTGCTAGAAGAAGGAGAAAAACTGGCCTTTTGGGGGTAGAGCTGCAGTGGCAGAGATCACCCGAGTGTACACAGTCTTCCCTAGTAAAAGCTGTGTCAGGTTTTGGCTACAAGCTGTTGGGGTTTTGTCTAACATACTTTGCCTTTCTTCCCCAATGCCTTTAGTTAGCTCACTACTGCACTGTAGAAAATTCCTCTTCATGCTTGTGCCAGTCTCCTCTAGCCCATAGGCATCTTCTACCTACACCTCTCTGTAATGGCTCTTTCGGCATTTGGGTGTAGGCAGAATATTTTCCTCCTTCCTGCAAGTTGGTAGGACACACTGAAGTCAGTCTTCATTACCTTCCACTCTTACTCATCTCCAAGTTGTTTAATTTAACAATGAATTAATGTCTAATTTGGGTGCTCTATCATAGTCTAAGGAGCATATTTTTTTTCTGACAGCTGCTCTGTTGCCGTTATCCAAAGTATTTTCAAACTCAAGCTCACATGGGTTGTTAAGCAGTTCTCCCTCCCCATGAGAACACTTCTCGTAACTTTTCTAGGGAGCTGGCTCAGCCGAGGGCTGCATTTCTGTGTTGAATGCCTTGCCCATAGGTATGCCCACACAAGAAGTGATACAGCCAAAGACAAAGTTGGGGCTTATCGTACTAATAAACCACCTAGCTACAGTCTTTCCTATCTTCTAGGAAACTGGTCATTTCCTTTAACAAACCACACTTGGAGTGACAAATAAAGATGGGCTTTTATCCTGGCGCCCTGCACGGGCTCTCCATCTTCATTCACACAGCAACATGGGCATCTCCTCCTGCCTGAACTGTGATGGTGTTCTGTCCAAACCATCTAGAGACAACTACAAGGTCTTCATGGAGCTCTCCTTGTGGCCTTCTGATACTTCTGTCTTCTAAGGGCCTTCCTTTGAGCTCACAGAAAATCTCCTGAGACGTTCACCCAGTTCTCACAGAACCTTTTCAGACTCCAGTTTGAAATCTTTTGTTTTCCTTTTCCTTTTCTCTCTCATGCCCTTAATGTGACATTCCAGTGTGGGAAGTCGCTGCCTGTGGTTAGGACTCCAGGTTGCTGTATCTTGCTATCATTCAAACTTTTCTCCATATTTATCTGCTTTTTAATAGAATTGCTTTTCACACAACAACCACAAAAACCACGTCTCAGACCTGCTCATTATTCTCTTCCATCTAGTTCACCTTTACTCCTCCAGATACTAAAAGGGCTCTCTGTTCTCCTGGTTTGGGGGTTGGAGCTTGGGGACTTTGTGCTTGTTCTAATCTCATCTACCAGGCTTACAGATGGCAGCTGCAATAAAGTCCTGTACTATGTTTCTTGATATTCTGCATTGAATCCCCTTTCTTAGTTTTATTCTATGGTGTGAGACCCTCAGGCTAATTCCTTCCTCCCCTTTTCGACCAAACACTGTGTCAAGGCTAATGTCACGCATCCATCGCAGCAGTGGCACAGCCAAGCTGTACGTATTTAGGTCATTTTGCCCATACCTGTGAGTTTCTGATTTTCTCTAGTGTGCTCATTTCAGGCATCCCCCCGCACCCAGAGCTAAGTGCTCGTCATGAAACATGATATAAAGGGAGTCAGAGAACAGATGCTGTCTTCACATGTTGAGGTGTCTCTACTTTCACGATGACTTTGGTAACTATCTGTTCTGCTCCTACATACATTCCTACATCTCTTCCAGCATTACCAGTCCTGAGATCTCTTATTGTTTTTTCTTGCAATCTCCCTTCAGATCTCATTTTTGTGCAGACATCAGTTTGGGTTTCCCTAAGGAAAATCCCATTTTCCTCACTTTAGCACCAGGACACATCTATCCAAAATTACTCTAAGTGTTGTAACAGTGGCCAGCTCTATCAAATCATAGCTGTAGTTACATCATACTGCCTTTATTATGTCCCATTTACAATACCTTCCCCAATTTCTTTCCATCTTTCAGAGGATGTCATGCCGGGGGTTATCATGACTTCTATCCTAGTCCAATAGTTAGGATCTGGAACAGAGGGAAGATGACTGTCACAGGGAGAAAACTCTTCCACAGACCAGTCTGATAGCTTCTTGCACACCTTCCAGGGAGGAACTGAGGGGTTCACACACTGCTAGATCTGCACTCAGAGACCACCTTGATCCATCTCACAGTAGTCCCCTTACATAGCTCATCAGTTAGACTTTTTCTCCGTGGGATCCCATTTGCCAACAGGCTTATGCAACCCAAAAGCAATTTCTCCAAGACCAAGAATTAAATTAATTGATCTGAGGTATAAAGCAATGGGAGATGAATGTTAAAGTGAGGATAAGTGAATGTACAAGGCTTTATTACCTTTTCTTCCTTACACTCATGCAAATTATGGTAGGCTGCACTAGTGCTGTTGCTTCCCTCTCTGCAAACTCTTCTCTGTGATTCCCTGTGCCAATGACCTAGTGACTACTGTCAGTACAGTCTTTCTCTGTCTTCTTGTAGGAGCTCTTCAGATGTCCTTGGCCTTCTTAAATTCTCGGGCTTCAACTTGCTAACGCAACCTGATGCCCCAAAATTTTCATCTTCCCAGGCTGTGACCTCCATCAATGTACCAGTGGAGTCTCGCAGAAGCAGCAGTCAGTCACACTGGCACACGTGCCCATTAGAGGTAACCCAAAGCTGTCTTTCCCTTCTGCCATCCTGGTGAACAGCCACCAGCTTGTGACACACGGAGGATGTTTTGGTAAACAGTCCTTTAGGAGCACCTTGTGCATTTGGGGTGTAATCTGCCCATGTGGTGGTAAATCCCAGTTAATTTTTCTACTACCGATGTTCTTTGTGATTCTGCCCATCTCCTTGCACCTGGCAGAGACATCTAGTTATTCTGCAGCAGTTATATAGTCCTTTGACACTACCTAAATCCTGACCTGTTGCCAGTGCTTTCCACACAACCCTTCAGGTGGGTTTTTTAGACCACGATGTTAAATTGAGATTAGGCCAATTTGAACACAAGTTATGTGCAGGACTCCATTAAGAAAATCACAAACACTCTGCTGAAGTGCTTGTACATTAGACCTACTTGACTTTCTTCAAGTATTTGTCCTATTGTGCTATATCAAAAGGTAATCACATTTTTAAACGGGTCTGCATTTAAGTAACCTACCTGAGAGCCTTTATTCTCCTTCATTATGTGTCTCAGCACACAGTGCATGCATAGCATTTCAGTGTAATCAAAGAAGTAAAATGTATAAAAGCCTTCCTGAAAATAATGAAATATCTTAATTTTCACGATGGAAATAAGTAACTTAAGTTGCCACTTACATATTGATTTTAAGCATTCTTTTACTTTTTTCAGTGTTTATTCGTGGCATATATTTGAGTCAAAAAGCTCCCAGAAGAAATGGCTTGGTGTGCTCAAGAATTTCACTAACGATTTTTGAAACTCAACCCACACTGTCACATTTAATCATCTGCCCCCTTGCAAAACAGCTGTTTGGATGTTTTGTTTCAGTGAAAACTTGTTCCCATATCCAGACTTCCCTAGAGAGAGGAGCACTGGTCCCCACAAGCAGGACTCATGCTGTCTTTGTGAGCAACTTGCAGTCTTAGTGCTTACCAACCATGGACATGAGCCAAGGGCTCTTTGTGGTCTTGAGGTTTGCAGGAAAGCCACCATCCCTTTGGAAAAAAGAAAAATATCCAAGTAGCCTTAGACACCTAAACCAATCTCCTTATGCTTCTTTTAGAGTGAGTGGGCAGAAGAAATCTTTAGAGCAATGTTTAGCTGACCTGCTTTAGACATTTACTTTAATATAAGCTGAGGTATGTTTGTGGCAAAGGGGAGGGCGTGTAACTGTGTCTTTATGCTCATTGCAATTTCCTGTCAGCCATCGAGTGAGCCACCTTATCACAGAGGATACTGTTGGGGAGGCTGGTCCATCCCAGATTTGAGGATCCTCAAACATGAATACTCCACTATTAACTGGGACCGGTGAGAAGAAGCACTGGACAATGCCTTTTCTCCATTGCTGGGACTGGAAACCATCAGAAGACTTCTTCTGGGACACCATCTACCCAAGAAGAGGAATACAATGACTAAGGAGCAATTTTGAGGGAGGAACTGATGGAAAAGGCATTGATGGGTCAGCCTGGGAAAGAACACAATATCTACAGCATGGGTTGGTCAGGGGAAAAGCAGATTTATCTGCAGCAAGGCTAAGCAGGACTTCCTAGGGCTTTGGGGTTAGTCTCTTACCTGCAGTTTCCAGATATACCCTTCCTATTTTGGGTTAATCCAACCACAGTGTGGGCTCCAGTAAAGAGAAAGATTTACACTCGGGCACATGAGTGACACCAGCGAGCACAATCTTGTCACAGTGACATCTGGATCGGGATGGGAGTCCAGGGGACACACAGCTTACCCTGCTTGGAGCCCGGCCAGGAGATGCCTCAGCAAGGGGGAACACTGGGAGACCTGGGAAAATGCCAATCGAGATGCAGCAAGAGTCCCTGGACATGCAGATTTGTGACCAGCCCCTAGAATCCGCTGTTAGGGGAGCCGGAGAGGACTAGCTCTGAGGCACTGCTCCCTTCAAGATGCCTATATTTAGTCAGATGAATTTCTGTTTAAGAGCAGAGAGATGTCACTAGCTGAGCTGAAAGCAAAACAGACACTCAGCCCATCCAGGAGGCCATTACACTGTGATTATTATTACCGTATGCTTAATTTCCAGCTCTTTAGTGCTTGTCAGTGATGGATGCTGTGGCAAAAAAGTCCTCAATCCTGCAGATAACTGAAAGCATACAGAAACATAATTGTCTTCCTTTATTCTAGTAAATCTCTATTGTTCAGGTAAAGTGGTTGGTCATTATCACATATGCACACTTAGGCCCTGGAGGCTTAAACCCAAGTTAGGATAATCCACTACTGAGATGACAATGAGGGGTGGCATGGTAAAATCAATTTTTTTTTATAGTTAGAGGTATTAAAAAGCCATTCAGTGAAATGAAGTTGTTGTTATCACAGATAAATTACAGTTCAGCGGGAAGGAATGATATTGAAAACTGATAGGCTGTAAAATTAATAATTTTTTGGGCAACATGCCTGCTCTTGGCACTTCAGTGAAGTGTCAGGCTACAGCAGTGATCACACCGGTCCCAAACAGTTTTCTACATCCCACCTTCTAAGAGTGATGTGTTACGTCTTGCTCCTGGGTATCTGGCATGGATCCTCATATATTGTGGAAGAAAAAATCATAGTGCTTGTGTGCTGTCTGGGCAGATCCCTGCAGGGGACATTTGCCCATGTGGGTGTCTGGCAGAGTGCCCAGGTGCCTCTTCCATTCTTAAAACAGGGAGAAGCAGACTCTGCGAGGTATTTCCACATCAACTGTTTCAGTTTTAACGTGTGAGTGTATGACACGAGTATTACTTTTATTACCCAAAGGTGAATTTTAGTTTGGCAGTCTGATATTTCAGTTGTAATAATGTCTCTGAACCAGTTGCTAGTAATTTGAACAGTAGTGACCACATCTCCCTTATACCAACAAGTACCCTTACATGAACAACTACAAATAAGAGCCAGTGCAACTTTCTTCACTTGGAGAACTGAAGAAAGCTATCTCAGATCCTGTGTGTTGGTATACAATGTGTCTTCATCCAAGGAAGAGCCAGTTTTCTTACATAGACCATAGTCTCTTTGGAAAAACTCATGCATGAATTATTAGTGGAAGTGCCGTGTACATCTTATGTGCTGAAGAGTCGGTCATGCTCAGAACTGTGGCTCTGTCATATCTCTGTGTAGACAAAAGTTGCTTATGGTTGACATGAGACCTGATTGCTTGAGGACAGGTTGTCATCACATCTTCCCTGTGCTCTAGACAGGGAACCTGTAGGACTTGGTACGCTTCAATGAGATGAGAAAAGCCAAGTGTTTTGTGTGTGCTTGGGTTTTTTTGCCCTCCTGCTCCATCAGCATGGGCCCATTTAGGATAATGCGAGCAGAGGTTTTGCAAGAAAATTTATTCTCATGCTTTCCCATTTCCCAGCACTGAGAATGGCTGTGGAATCAGCAACGTACAGTAGTCTCGTTAGGAGAGGATGGAGACAACAAATAGGCTGCCCCAGATTCAACATTGATAGCTTCTCTCAAAAGTTTGATTGCTTCCAGTGTCTGTCAGGATTCTCTTGCTGCCCATCCCATTAAGCAGGAGTGATTTCAACAAAAAGTCCCCAGTGGATTTCCTGATGTCAGACAATCCTGTTACTAATCCAGATTGCAGGGGTACAGAAGATAGATACTGTAGTTATGGCCTCATTAAGATTGCGTAGAGAATGAATGGGTTCTAATGGGACCCTTTGGAATACGTGTAACTATGGCTGATCGTCTTTCAGCAAATAGCCAGTCATAAAAATGTCACTAAAGGTTATATCAAGGAAGAAACAGTGAGTACCTTCATGATAAAAGTCTTATCTGTAGTGATCACTCGTTTTTAAAGTTGTCCAAATCTGAAGTTGTCTTGAAGTCATTGCTTGTTTCTTCCAATCTCAGAATCACTTGCAAGGGGTTTATCTACCTTTAAAATGTTTTTGCAAAGTATCAGTCCCAAAAGACAATTAAACTGAAGCTCAGTGAGATATGATGAAATAAAAAATAATTAGAACATGAATGTTCCAAAAAAGGGTTTTCTGGCAAAAGCGCGCCTGTCTTTAAACTCAGATGTGCTGCAGCAACAGAGCTGAACTGTTTAACTCCACTTGTGACATTCCGATGTGAATATCACAGTGTGAGACAGTAACATGTGATGGGTAGGTGGTAGCTTATCACGCAGTCTGGGAAGTCCATCTCCTTAACTTGCCTCCGTAGTCAGTGGAACAGGATGCAGCTTCTACGGGGCACCAGCTCTGAACTACCTGTTGGGGGAACTCCTCTTCCTTCACTGGCACTTGAGGGAATCTGGCGAGAGGAGACTTGCGTTTCAAGTGTTAAATGCCAACCACAGACTGGAGTAGGGATTTAGCATGATGGAAGAGATGCAACCAAGTGTGTTTTAATGGCAATTGTTTCAGTGGTATCAAGGCACATCTTTTTAGAATCACTGTTTCATTTCAGAGGAAAATTTGTAATTTTACTTTCCTAATCTGAATAACAAAAAAAAAAAAAAACCCTCATGGAGCGGGCAGAGTAGTTCCCAACCGACTCCAAGAAAACCCCATTCATAGGACATTTCTCGTTTGTAGGTTTCAATGTGCTCCACTGGGATTGTACAGAGGCATTCGGGCAGAGCACCCAGCTGACCTAGGTGTGGATTCTGAGCCTGTGAGTCCTTGCCTAGCGTGTTACCCACTGAGACGGACCTCCCTTATTAAACCCATGAAGCCAAATGATAGAGTCTAGCTTGCAACTCGGCTCCCTGCTACTTATTTCAGTATTGTAGAGTATCCCATAAGTCCAGGTTATCTATCGGATTCACAACATCTGGAGCTGACATTCATATTCTCAAGTTTTAGAAGGACATTGCCTCCTGTGGGTCCAATTGTGTGTAAGTACCATAAGAAAACCAAAACTGAACAGGCTGTGTTGCGTGTGGTGAATGTGCATATGCTGTGTGTGACTAGACATACAAATTTTTAAGCTGTTGATGCCATTACATAAAATCCAGTCCAGACTATTTTAGGTGCTGACAGCATGAGCAACGTGTTTTTCCCGTAGCCTGTTGATTTTAGGTCCAGCCTTCTCAGCAGGTGCCTCTTTTCTTGAAAAGATAATAAACTTGAAATTATGAGAGCGCACACATGTCTAAGAGGTGAGGAAGGAAGACAGCATGATGCAACACCTTGAATGGGTTAGACTGGATTATATTCTTAAGGACACTGGTGTTTTCTCGATGTCACTTCAGGCTCAGCGTAATTGCAGATTCAAGCAGCTCTGAAGGAGACGAGAGTGAGCATCTGCCTTTGGATGGTGCATGCATCTGCGCAGCAATGGAAAATTACCTCAGCAAAATGTGTTGTCACTGAGCAGCAAGGTCTCGATGTCAAAATAGAGCCAATTGCTGTCCCAGCTCNGATTCAAGCAGCTCTGAAGGAGACGAGAGTGAGCATCTGCCTTTGGATGGTGCATGCATCTGCGCAGCAATGGAAAATTACCTCAGCAAAATGTGTTGTCACCGAGCAGCAAGGTCTCGATGTCAAAATAGAGCTAATTGCTGTCCCAGCTCACTTACATCAGCAGTGTGTTCACCTCCCTCCAGACATTTTCCTTTCCAGCGCCAAGGAGGAGTGAATCTTTCCAATGCATCGTTACAGCTGCAGTGGGGCCAGGAAAGGCACACACGAGTGATGTGGGAGGAGAAGCGACTGTCCGGGCTGACATCACACCATTGTTCTCATGACATATTGTTCCCTGCTTCATGTGCACTGTCTGTGAAATCCCCAGCGCTGTTCCTCCCAAGAGTGGTTGTTTCAATGGAGCTGGAGGGATTCGTGCAAGGAGCGTGAAGTCCTTCGGGACCACTTAACAACAAAGCGTGAAAATAGCAATGATTGATATCTCCGTTCCAGTACTGTAACAGCTTATTTCGCATGTGCTACCTGGTTCCTAGAGCCTTACACATTTGTAGCCAGAAGCAAAACGGGCTGTTGGCAGAAGCAGGGAATAAAATACTATAGACTGCTGCACTTTCAGCAACATGCTTTCATTGCTCATTTGTGTAGGGCTGATGCTAATGCCAGAGTCAGATCTAGATCTATTTGTGTGCTTCCCTGAAGTCAGCAGTTGGTGTGTCATCCATTACTCAACCCCTAATTTCGCATGTATTTCAGAACACACACTTCAAACCAGACAGGGCCTATGTCCTCACAATCCTGTCCGCTTTGCTCTCTCTTTCTGCAGCTCTATGCTCCTTTCCCTCTTGGGTTTATTGACTAAGAGGTCTATCAGATCTCAAACACCAGAGTTTAGGGCTCTCACCACTGCCTTGTGCTTCCCTACAGATACACCACGGATCATGCTTTGCCTTTCAGCTTATGGGCCTGTAGCCCGTGTGTCTTCTGCATGCTCCCATCCACCCTTAGTGTTTTTTGTTTCCTATTCTTGCCTACCTTATCCTTGGTATAAAAACCTCTAGTGATTAAAGGACCCCAACTACAGACTGTAAATTGTTCAGACTGCTAGCTCTGAAGTTATGTTGGTTCATTTCCCCTCTCATGAGAAATCTTGACGTCTTTGTGAGAGGGCTTTGGTTCATGTGTCTGCACACATGCATGTCATGTATAATGTGTTTATTGTTCATCACATATGAACTGGCATGGGGGGAGACAGGGGAGGCTCCAGAGCTGGCAGTCGTGGAGGAGAGGAACAGTGAGACAGGTGCTGAGAACCACACTCAAGTCCTCTAAAATCAAAAGACTTGCAAAAAAGATTTGTAATTAACCTAGTTTTTCCCATATTCAAAATTATATTTGTAGATGGGAAGGGATCAAACTGTGACAGCAGCGCAGCTGTAGTCAAATGTGCTGTCCTATCTTCCTGGCCCATGCACAGCATGTCTTGGGTTTAACTATCCTTGGTTTGCTCTGTCTCACAGACTGAAAGTGTTAAAGTGAGCAAGTAGCGAAGAATATTTGCTGTGACCAGCCGCAAACCCTGCGGCAAGATGAAACACTGGAAAAAAATTCTGCCTGGTGGTATGACCTGGAAGGACACAACCATGCTAGATGGTTTCTGTCTGGGAACACCAGCAGCCAGGTCAGGGTCTGTGTGCTGGAAATTTAGCTAGCACCTCTCAGTTTCTGGCTTAGACCTGTGTATCCTATTGCTGCTTGCACCTAAACTGCATCCACATGTACTGAATGGTGATGGGAGGGTCCCAGCGTCTTTGGTGGAGATGCTTTACATGAGCTGGGCCACTCTTCTTGGCATGCCATTTATTTTTCTTTGCTGACTTTATAGAGTCTATTCATTTCTCATGGGAAATTTGTATCAATTTATTTGTGTTTAGGATGCTGTCCTTACGTTGGAAATGCCCTTTTAAGCAAGAATGGTATATAGCCTTTTCCATCTGTACTGTGTTCAGTGAGGAGGCTGAGCTCCTATGTTACACTGAATTAAAAGTAAAAGCCTCCTTATAGCTGTATTATTGCTGTCTCGCTGCCACGTAGCAGGTGAGAGGGAAACACACCGCGGGCAGCTTGTGGTCTGACAGAGACCATCTGTGTCACTGCTGACACACGATTTAAGCACTTTTTCACTGTTCCCAGGTCATGTCACAAGAAGAGACATGCAGAAGAGGTTGAGGATTTCTAACACAGCACAGTAATGGGGGATCTACAAGCACGTGCTGTCTGGGAAAGAAATTTACATCGCCCATGCTGTGGTTTTATTGTAAGAGGTACCTTCATGGCTCCATGAAATGCCCCATCCTCTCTGTGGGCCAGTTATTTTTAATGGACTGTCATATGCTGATGGCACAGCAAATAAATGGATGATTAATAAAAGCCTGGTGCATGGGCTGGTTTGAAGAACTCTGCTAAACATCGAACATCAGGAATAGGCAATATGAAATAGAGTCACTACCAGGGTGGGCTGCTTCCAAGCACAAAGCCGAACATGAAATGCTGAGCCGCCTGTACTTTCTGTGTTTGTTCAAATTACAGCTTTAAAAACCTTTCTACCTCAAAGGCCATTTTCCCCTCCGATATTCTTCTCAGGATAAGGGATACAGTCACATTCTTAAAATGCTGTTAGTGACAGATGGAGAGGTGGAGGTGTTTCTGGCAACCTTACAACTGACAAGTGCCTGGAGAATATATACAGTACCTCGCTGCTGGCCCTTATGGTAATTCTTCTTCCCCTTTCATGGAAGCAAATTGTGGGTGAATGACAGCCTGTCTTGTTGCATAAGCACTGATCTGCAGAGCCTTTCTGCAGCGATATACTCAGAACTACAAATTTAAGGTCTCCATCCTGCCAGCTGCTCAGAGCACTGCCAGCATGAGGAGAGGAAGGAGTTCGGTCTTGTTGTATGTCTAGAGCAGACAGCAAATTGGTGACATAGCTAGTGCACGCACAGATTTTACCAGCTTTTCGGTCATGTCAAGAACCTCTTCCAGTACCCCCGGGGTGTTTGCTGTGTCAGTGGCATTGTGTCATCCTGATAAATCCCAAATATTCACTTTCACCTTTTCAGAGCAATAACAGCCTTACCCCAGGACATCTCTAGGGACTAATAACTGTGTAATTTGCAAGATAGCAGAAAAAATCCACAAATTACTGATGGGACTCACAGAAGGTTGCATAAAGAGACTTGACCCTTCAGAACGACTAGGGAGGCAACTCTGCCCCACACTGTCTCCAAAGCCAATCCTCACTGACATCCCCAGCTGTGCAGCCAGCTGTTGGGCAGGTGGGATGACCTCTTCCAGGCTGAGTCTGCCACCATGAGCAGAAGGAACATCATACTTCACTGGCTTAGGTCCCAGCTGCCTACCACCTAACGGAGCTCAATACACCAACACACCAGCCAAAAACTCACCTATTTTTACACACCTCAGGATGTGGCAACATGCACAGCTAATCATCAGCAGATGTCTAAGCAGGCCCTGTGCCTGTCCTAAAGTTTTGGTGAAACGAACAAACAAAAAACTTTTCAATCCTTCTGTTCTATCACGACACAGCTAAAGCTGAGGCATGCACTGATTGCAAAGAAAATGTCACACATGCTGACAGTCAGCTTTAGGAGGACTGGGGATAAAATCCCTGCTTCCAGGTTGTGTAAATTGCTGCTTCAGGACGCTCTTCCTTCAGTGTCTCTCTGCAAAGGAGGACGTCCTAGGAAAAAAGAAAGAAGCAGCCTTCTATTTTGGCAACATCTAATACCAGCATGAACTTATAGTCCTGGTCATAACACTGTATTAGTTGTGTTCAGATCAAGACTGCCCAGTGCTGTGTAGAGACAAAGCAAAGGAATCCTCCTTCAAAGGTCTTGAGGGCCTTCATCAACTTGAGGAGCAGCTAAGCGTGTTCTGGGATGTTGTCTCCGTAGCATTTTGCAGGCAGTGGTGACCTGTGTATATGCGGTCAGGACCTTGGAACCTCCTCTGCTTCTTATTAGTACTAACTTCTCCTGGTTGTTGGGTTGGAAGCCATACAGCCAAACCATTTTGTGTTGGGCATACCAGAGCTTTAGCGTTAAGTTGTGTCATCAACAGTTAATCACCATAAACACAAAGGCCTGATAAGGAGCCAGTCTAACTGGTGAGTAGGATAAGACATGAGGGAGCTGGGTATGGGAGACGCCATGGCCCAGGGGCCAAATATCGGAAGGACCAGAGGATCTGCAAGTTGGCTACTGGAGGGACTGTAGGTCTGAGCCAGCTATTGGAGAGACCATTTGCGTGTGGGTATGTATAGCTCTGAGTACCAGCAGCTGGACTGGGGCTGCAAACCTCGGGGGCTCCAAGTTCCATGTGCCAGCAACTGGGGAGAATGGGATCCAGGGATCAGCTACTGGACACAGTGAGTGTCTGAGCCCAGTTACTGGAGGAATTCACCTTATCTGTATGTATTCCACTAACTATATATATACATGAGCATATACATCTATATTCCAGTATTTTTATGTATATATTTGTGCATACGTATTATGCTAACAGAATTCCACCTCGTTTAGCAAGAGGAGGAACAAGGTGAGGTCAGTACTGCTGCTTATGGTGTTTGTGTGAGTGCTGTGTTTTCTGTCTGCACTGACCTGTGTGGCCAGCTGTGTGTATATATATGTATGTATACATGTAGTATACATGCATTTGTGTGTGTACGTATGGGGAATGCATACTGACCCTCACTACTGGCTGGACCTGGGGACATGAAGCTGCAGCAGCCTCACCTCTGCCAGGCTACTGGATTTTGGCAGCTCTGAGCAATCTGCATGTCTTCCTGAAAACCACACATACAGTCTGGTCTCTGCAGAATGCCTTTTTGTTTGCTTATTATCTTTTTATTTAGACAATTCTTTTCTTCCTTGCTTTCTTCCTCCCATCCCTAGGTAGATCCTGTGGTATTTGCCCTGCAGCGTCACTCTGTGCATGAGGGTTGGTTAGACTCAGTTCCCTTCTCATTCTTCCAGACAAATCCCACTTGGCTGTTATGCAGGGAAACTCAATTCACAGGGTCTTTTCCCATAGTATTTTCTGCCTATCAGAATTAAAGGGGTCTAAGTTAGCACTGATAACTACTACTTTTGATACAAAGATAGGCAGCCTACTCTCGCTTACATGTCCTACTTACTTACACCAAATTGCATAAACTCAAAACCAAACTGACTTAGGAGTTATGATGACAACTTAATCATGAGAACAAACTACAGCTTTAAAACCCTGTGATTTAAATCATCTGTGAGTAGAATTTGGATCTTATAGTCTACCATTCAAGGCTGAACGGCTCAATAATTGCAGCAGTATGCAGAATACAATAAAGCATGGGGAAAAAAAAAAGCCTTATTCGAGACAACAATGCCAGAAGAAATAATTACCATAGCACCTCAGGCACTTCTAGGTGTTAGGCATTTCTGTAGCAACATAAGCTCTTCCCATCTGACTGTGCTTAGCAGAGCTAAAATTGTGAAGAACGAAAACCAAATCGGAATAGGAAGAAACACCAATCCTCTTCATTTGATCTGAGCAGCAGAAACTGGCGGTTGAGGCAGAGTAGCCATACTTTATGAATTTGTCTGGCTCTGGAAGTGTGTTTTCTTGAATTGATGTTTGAAGGCGAAGATGGTCAGTGCAGATTTAACTTCTCCAGCGCAAGCACGAAGTGACTGATCTGGGTGTGACGTGACAATCTCTGCTTTGCCTTGCATTTCTGCACACATATTTCTGGTGCTTAGTTCAGAGATCATTTTAAAGCATAGCTTCTTTTCTCTTGCATTTGATGTATTCTTCTCATATCGCTACTCCAGTGGTCCACAAATGAAAATTATGTAAGATTTAGTAGTGAGCCTTTTTTGCATGACATAAGCTAATGTTTTGTCCTGAGCTGAGTGCTGTAGAGGTAGGGATTGGTCCTGCATCTATTGAAGCTGAAGGCATTTTCCCAGACAGTCAAACTTTTTGTGGTTTTGTTCACACTATGATCTCTTAATTACATCTAGATGTTATATTTCAAGAAACAGCCTTTTGCTTGGGGCATAAACTTAAAACCAGCTTTCCACAGTCCTTGTGGAAAAAAATGCTTTGAGCATCTGCATGAAAATGTTAATGCTTCTGATTTCCTAGATTCTGAGAAAGGATGCACTAAGGTCCTCTAAGCCCACCACCAAGGGTGAAACTTGAATGTTTCAGTCCCTGGGAGATAGCAATGATTTGTGTAGTATATGAAAAAAGACTTCAGTGCAGCCAGATCTCAAAAGGAGAGATTAAATGACAGGCCCAGGTTATCCCACCAAGTAAGTCATCTTCTGACAGTAAACATGAAGAAAAACANAAGGATGCACTAAGGTCCTCTAAGCCCACCACCAAGGGTGAAACTTGAATGTTTCAGTCCCTGGGAGATAGCAATGATTTGTGTAGTATATGAAAAAAGACTTCAGTGCAGCCAGATCTCAAAAGGAGAGATTAAATGACAGGCCCAGGTTATCCCACCAAGTAAGTCATCTTCTGACAGTAAGCATGAAGAAAAACACGCCAAAACAGAAGCTGCATCTTATGGGAAAGACAAGTGGATGTTTCCAGTACCAAGGCATAGGAGATAACAGTATTAACAGATTAAGAATATGCAGCAGATAGGCATGAAAATGAGGACATTACAGGTTTTTGATATCCAAGGATAACATAGATACAAGAACAGAGAAAAGCCTAACAGAGAAGACCTGATAGAAACACAGGACTGGGGAAAGAGAAGCTTAGCAACACCATCTGAAACCTGGAATCAGTGAAATGCAGGGATGGTGGTGACCACTCTCTGTCCTGTCATCCACCCCTGCATACAGAGGCAGAAACAAACACATCAAGAGCATCCCTGATGTGCTTGCTCAACTGTAAAGGAAATCCTGGCCTCTTCAGTGCCATTTATCACTTGAAAGCCTTCCTCTGAGTCCAATCTAAATGTTCACATGGCAGTTTCCTTCCATTTTTTAGTTCAGTGAATTTGCCTTCCCCCTCCCTACTGTAGCAAAGGGTTTCACATTGACACGTGGGTCAGAAAAATGCCAAAAATGCAAGCCTAAATGTATTTAAAATGGTTGGATTCCGCTCAGACTTGCTCAAGTATGTTGAAATTTCAGACTTTTTCATCATCTAAAACCAGGTAAATGCAAGAGATTTTGGGGTCCAGAGTGAAAATGGTATTTCAGCTGAGTCTCTTAGCAAACTCAGCCTCTTAAGGTTGTGTGTCCATTGGTCCATATGTCTGTCTGTCTTCCTTCCAATAATTTTTGCATATAAATAAACCAAGTTTGAGAGAGCATTTTGACTTTTAATAGAGAATTTCTTTTACACGTTCTGAAAATCAGCACCTGACTGAATGTGAGAAACCCAAATTAATGTCACTAAGAAAAAAGCAGGAACTACTTGGCTTTATACTTTATTTTCAGTGACTGTGGCTTTCCAGTCGACATGTCTGTAACTCCATATCATGCCGAGTACTTGCAGTCTTGGGTCTGGTGGGAGGGACTGGGGCAGCTGGCTTGGTTGTGATGGGTTGTGGTGGGATGGTGTAAGAGCCTGCAGATCTGGAGGAGCTTGGGCTTCACAAATACCACTTCTTGATTATCATTCTCAAGGACATCTGCCCATCAGAGAGGCATATGGCTGCTGGAGGAGCAAATCTGCTTTGAAAAGCAGAAGAACAGTGTGGTAATGTTTGGAAATAATTCTGCTGATTTCAGGAGGAAGAAACAGCTCCTTCACACCCTGGGACTACTCATGTTACTGAGAAGACAGTGGGCAGAGGTTTGGCAGGCTCCCCCGACAGTGATGTGAGGGTACTTTGAACACAGTGAAATGCACGTCCTTGGGCAAGTGATACAGAGAAACTGATGCTGGAGGAGAAAGACTTACGCAGCTTGCCAAGCTGAAGGTCAAACTTGATATTTTGTTGAAAATAATCCCTTTTTGGATCTTTTCTGGTGGAGGGTTTATCAGCATGGTTTTATTTCTGTTCTGTTCTTTCAGCCTGTGGAAATAATGCTTCCAGCCTCCACTTACCACTTTTAAGCATGAATTAAAAATCTGACAGCTTTTCGGGCTGCCTTGTATCAACACTTCCCTCTGCATTGCCAGAGTGAAGTAAAAGAAGGCATAAAGGATAGTTACGAGAGAGAAGGACTGTTGTGCAGTGAGAGGAAATAATTTGCTGCTAATGCACATCACAAACTGAAACATTAAATCTAAAGGTCATTTTGGGGGTTGTCTTGAAAAGAAATCAGTGCATTTCTAAACCATTGAGCAGTATGCCTTAATACGACTGAATATCCCAAGAGACAAAGGGCATCTGGAGTATTTTCTAAGGGTCTGCAGGAGAGCCTTGTGGGCTGAGCTGGGTAATGAAGCTGTCTTTCTACTCCAGCCATCCTGGCTTGTGTTGGAGACTAAAAAGAACTCTACAAATGTTCCAGACAGCCACCTCTCCAAGTGAGCTCAGAGCCACATCACTGCCTGGATTATACTTGATGGCAGCATCAGTTTGGCCAGAGTGGTCTGAGGTAAGCAAGGTTTTTAGGGAAAGGGCTTATCTTTTATTGGACTTTTTTGGATAAAAATTACTACAATTTCAGATTCGGAGTCTCTTCATTGAGTCTGACAAGAAGCAAAGGGTCTGTGTGGTCTGGCTGAAAGACAATTTCATGTTAAGCACCATGAAAACAGGTCTCCGGGATAGAAAACAATGAAGATTTAAGGGAGGAGCTGGAAAAGGTCATCACATTATGAAGAGCATTTAAATCAGTAATTAAAAGTCATTTCTGCAATGCTAATAAACTACAGATGAGAAACTGTAGCTGGAAGACAGGGGAAGGGGAGCTTTTAGAGCACACACTATACACCGTCCCTGAATCAGAGCACAGTCATCCAGTGCAGACTTGACTAATGAGACCAGACCTTAAAAGAGAGCTGCAGGTGGATGGGAATCCTGAGCAGGAGGATTTTGATTTGTCAGAGAGAAGGACTTGAGGGAAAGTCCCCAAGACATACTCAATTTGTGGGTTATCTTTTTTCACATTTGGGAAGCCTTCCTTCTTGAAAAAGGAGATGAGCTGAATCACAGAAGACAGCTATAGTAAAGCAACATGCAACACTTTGGAGAACTGATTATGCAGAAGTGAGACCAGGTTGTGGGCAACCTAGCTAAGGCTGCCGTAAATTTGCTGCCGTAGGGTAAAAGCCTTGAAAATCATGGTCCTCACTAGGTAGCATGGGTTATGTCTTCTATCTGTGTGGCCGTTTTAGCACAGAAGCCAGGAGTTAGTGGATGGACTTAATGGTATTGACCATGGGCTCCTCATGCTTTTATATCAACAGTGTCTCCACTGAAGGTCTCTTATCCATCAGGGTTGATTGGATGAGAGACAGGGACTTACCAACTGGGAACGCTGAGTTACTACAAGAGGAGGGCAGTGCCCAGAGGGCTGGCGGTTGCTTTACCTAGAAATGAAAAGGCTTTAAAGAAGCACCGTTGTAGTCCAGAACACGCTTGGTGGTTGTCACGTATTTGCCTGCTTGTCTTCCTGTGGGCCTTTTCTTCTCTCAATAAAATATTGTTTTCTTCAGCCATTTGATTTACTGTTTGCAAGTAGGAACTGCAGCTCAGCCAGCATCCAGACGGCTCAAGATGGGACCCCAAGATGGTACTTGTTAGTGACACCTGAGAAATGTACCCAGACCCTTTTGCTGTCCACCTACATCTGCCTGCATAGTATTTTACATTAATTAAGCTCAAGCATAAGGGGGCTATTAAGAGTAAAAAATTGTCTGTTAGGTAAGAAATATATAGATCCTTACTTGGGTATTACTTTGTTTTATATGAACAGTAGTGAAATTTCTTTGCATTTGTAGAGGTAAAGTGGAATTTATCTACAATCTGTTCCTTCTATTTCAATCTCTTTTGTCGAGGCTTCTCATTTTCATGCTCTGGAGGTTAGTGTATTTGACTGTTGCTCAGAGCAATACACCCCCAACTTTCATTTTGACCTTGTGTTCTTACAAATCGAGTCCACCAGCAGCACAAGAAATTGAACGTTAGTGTTAGACAGGGAATGTGAAATAATTTATTTCCATTTCAGGTAAGAATTCTGAGCTGTGTATGTAGGCAGGGCTGGCGCTAAATTAATTGGACATGTAGATTTGTTCACAAAGAGCAGCGTGAAGCTGCTGCCTTTCCGAGCAAGCCCCAGCCTTGCTACCATTGTGCTCCATTTCTCACCAGTGTTCCCTACCACCACCACTTGTATGATTAAAGATCACCTCTCTGCTAAATTTACAAGGCTCTAAATCTTCCTCTCTAACCTGTCTAAAGCTGATTGGAAAGTTTGCTGGCAAAACAATGTGACTTTTGGACAACACTTTAAAAAGCATGGGTTCATTCTCCTCCTCCTGATTGTACTGGGGCAAAGGATGCTGCTGGGCTGAGCTAGGCTCTGCAGTGCACCACTATTCTTTTGCCAAGTGTTACACAACTGAGACCCCACACGGTCCCCGAGTGCACTCTTATTTCAATTTCTAGTAAACTCTACTAAGACTTGACCCTGGGGCTTGTGTTAGTGGCTCCTCTGGGACTCTGCCCTGTTTGCTCATGAGGTCTTGGTGCAGGACCAGACCTGCTGTCTACTCATCCCCTGAGCATGAACTAGGAATTNAATTGGACATGTAGATTTGTTCACAAAGAGCAGCGTGAAGCTGCTGCCTTTCCGAGCAAGCCCCAGCCTTGCTACCATTGTGCTCCATTTCTCACCAGTGTTCCCTACCACCACCACTTGTATGATTAAAGATCACCTCTCTGCTAAATTTACAAGGCTCTAAATCTTCCTCTCTAACCTGTCTAAAGCTGATTGGAAAGTTTGCTGGCAAAACAATGTGACTTTTGGACAACACTTTAAAAAGCATGGGTTCATTCTCCTCCTCCTGATTGTACTGGGGCAAAGGATGCTGCTGGGCTGAGCTAGGCTCTGCAGTGCACCACTATTCTTTTGCCAAGTGTTACACAACTGAGACCCCACACGGTCCCCGAGTGCACTCTTATTTCAATTTCTAGTAAACTCTACTAAGACTTGACCCTGGGGCTTGTGTTAGTGGCTCCTCTGGGACTCTGTCCTGTTTGCTCATGAGGTCTTGGTGCAGGACCAGACGTGCTGTCCACTCATCCCCTGAGCATGAACTAGGAATAAATGCTTTTTATTTTCCTTTTTACTTGACTAAGCCATCTCCAAGTGCCTGAGGTCAAACCTGTTGAGGATGTAGTCCAGTCACCTATATGATTTTCCGAGAGTCCCTTATACTGCCTTTGAGGGTCTCATAGTAAAACAATATTTTTATTTTTAGTTTAGAGTGTTTCTGACTATTTTGGTTCTTTTGAAGATATTAATATAGTAGGGCTTTGAATCGATAAATATAAAGGATGTCCCATACATGAAGCAGGTCATGATTTATCTGTCACTAGAGGTTCCCGTCCATTACAAAAAGTACAATTTAAATACACATTAGCAGATCACAATGGAATCCCCAGAGTAAGGCTTCCTTTAATATACTTTTGAAACCACTTAAAGAAAAATACATTCTTCTCAAAGGTTTTGTCCAGCACAAATGTCTGGGCAAGTACAAGATAGCTCCAAAGAGAGATCCTTTATTCATAAAAAGAAACTGACATGGGAATCTACTTGCTAATAAACAAGTGTTCTGCCCTTCTCACATAAAATATGGGACTACTTAAATGAAAAAAAAAGGCAACAAATTTAAAAAAACCCTAAAATCTTCTTTATAATTGTTCCACTTAACCGGGTCAAGCTATTTTGAGGCTTAAAGAATGATAGGTTTTGCTAGGAACATGAAACATTGATATGGCCAGATTAGCAAACATCATTGATTTAGAGAGCTCACAGGCCAGGAGTTGGAGATGCAGTGTAAAATTCTGTTTCTGGCTATATCTGGCCAATCACTGGCTTTCTTTGGAGGGGTGCAGCTATTTCAGGAAGTCTTGAGCTATCGGGAATAAGATATCTAGTATTACATATTAGCATTTAATATCATCAAGAGGATGGGGCCAGACTCTTTTCAGTGGT
>VZSC01008116.1:212782-264811 GCA_013398225.1 Steatornis caripensis | reverse complement strand
AGTCACTGCCTCGTGTCCCCTGCGCCCCCCTGGCTGGGACAGGGGGACCCAGGAATCCTGGCTGTGTCCCCCGTACCCAGTGCTGACGATGCTTTCCGGGCACGTGGGGATGCCCCGCTCAGCCCAGGGGGTGCGGCCTGGCTTCCCACCGCCACCGTGTNGTGTCCCCTGCGCCCCCCTGGCTGGGACAGGGGGACCCAGGAATCCTGGCTGTGTCCCCCGTACCCAGTGCTGACGATGCTTTCCGGGCACGTGGGGATGCCCCGCTCAGCCCAGGGGGTGCAGCCTGGCTTCCCACCGCCACCGTGTTGAGCATCTCCCCTCTGCAGCACGCTGGGGGTCCACATTGCTGCCCCTTTCCCTGGGGGGGGGCCTGGGGCACCCCATGTCTCCCCTTACCTCCTGGAGCACCTCGCGGCGAGCGGCCTCCAGGCGTGCGCGGAGCTGCACCAGCTCGTTGTTGGTGCGCAGGAGCTCGCTGGTGGCCTCCTCCTGGTACCGCCGGAGCCGTGCCCAGCCCTGGGTCAGCTGCTCCTGCTGGGCTTCTGCCTGTTGTGCCAGGGCTGCCCGCACCCCCGCCAGTGCCTCAAAATGGGCCAGCATGGCCGGGACGTCCTGGAACTGGGCAGTGGGAGGGGGCTGAGGGGCTGCTGCCCAGGACGGGGCTGGCTTCTTGCAAGGGGCTTGGGGACGTGCAGGGTGGCACCGCAGGATGGGGACCCCTGCACTCACCTGCCCCATCCTGGCCAGCACGCCCTGCAGGTAGTCCCCGAAGCAGCGGAGGCTCCGCAGGCGCTGACCCAGGCGCTCCCGGCACTGCAGCAGCCCTGCGAGCTCCTGGTGCAGGTGGGCAGCCTCAGCACCCTGCCTCGCCACCCACGCCCGCTCCTCGTCTGCTCGCCGCAGCGCCCGCTCCTGCCTTGCCGCTGAAGCCTGCGGCATGGGGACAGGGTCAGCAGGGCTCTGATGGCCAGCCTGGCCCCGGCCCCCTCCCTGGCACCTTGAGGAAGGCGTTGAATTTGAGGACAACATCCTGGAGCTGCTCCTTCCTCTGGCCCAGCTGCTGCCGGCGCTGTGCCAGGCGCTCCATCCTCTGCCGAAACTCCTGCGGGACCATCGGGCACCGAGAACATTGCCCCGCGCCGGCGCACCCGAGGCAGGGATGGGCGCCAGCCTGCAATGGCTGGGGCCGTGCCCACCGGCTGCTTGTCGCCGACTGCACGCCACAGCCAGGGCTGTGGCCCCTGGGGAAGGGGCACGTGGAGGGGCTGGGGGCCGCCCTTACCTCCCGCTGGCTCTGCAGTGCCCGCTCCACCTCCACCACCTCCCGTCTCTTCAGCAGCAAGCGTGTGGAGGGCAGCAGCGCGGTGNCGGCTGCTTGTCGCCGACTGCACGCCACAGCCAGGGCTGTGGCCCCTGGGGAAGGGGCACGTGGAGGGGCTGGGGGCCGCCCTTACCTCCCGCTGGCTCTGCAGTGCCCGCTCCACCTCCACCACCTCCCGTCTCTTCAGCAGCAAGCGTGTGGAGGGCAGCAGCGTGGTGGCACCCCACGCTGGCACCGTCCTGCCGCAGGTCGCGTGGAGCTCATTGTGGCTGTGCGGGGAGAGCCCAGGCAGGGTCGCCCACCGCCGTGGCATGATTGGGATCCCCAGGGACCACCGCTGCCAGACAGGGCTCGGTGCGGGGGCCTGGCCCGTTCTCCCCTCACCCACTGTTGCTCCTGCCCATCCCTCCCACTTCTGCCTCCCCTCAACCCAGAGACCCCACAATGTGCCAGGAAAGGACAAGTCATGGCACAACCTCAGCTTTATGGTTAGACCCCGGGGAATCCCCCTCCCTCCCCCCAACCCGCAGCAGGGCCACAGGCTCTGCAGATCCCCATGCCCAAGGGTGGCAGCAGGAGCTCTGCTGCCGGGGGGGACCCATGTGAAAGCCACCCGGGAGCACCTCAGGCAGCACACGGGCACCCAAGTGTCCTGGCATCTCCGATGGGGTGCAGGCAGAGATGGAGCCCAAACACCCAGGTGCCCTCTCCTCCCTGGGTGCACCAGCCCCCTGCCTGCGGACAGAGTGCCGACCCAGGGATACCCACCCTGGCAGCAGCGCCCTGGGGACCCAGCGATGGGAACATAAACCGGCGGACCACCGGGGACGCAGGACGTGCTGGCCCTGTTGCCGAGCCCTTGCTCGCCTCCATGAGAGGCGGGTGGGCAGCTGCCCGTCCCGCGGGGAGGACGGGGAGATCTCACTCACGGCAGACGCAGCTTGTCCCGAAAAGCTGTGCATAAATACCCCTCCAGGTCGAAGGCCATCTCGCCAGTGCCTTCTCCTCACCAAAGGGCCAGCACGGAGGAGCCGGGGCGCGGGGCAGCGAGATGGCGGCAGCACAACAACGTTGCCAGGAGCAGCCGGAGGCTCCTGCAGCTCTCTGGGATTTTCCCGGCACGGCTCCAAGCATCGCCCGCAAGGGCGGAGTGCTGGGCACAGGGACTGCGCTCCTCGGGGACAGTGTGCAGGTCGGTCCCACTGACAGCCCTCCAACCACACTCCCTCCTCCCACACTCCAGCCCCCCTGGCCCTCGGACCCTGCTCCAGCCCCTTCAGAGATGACTGCGCACAACCGGACCCTAAGCGCTGTCCCAAGAGCTCGGTGCCCCCACACCTGCCTCCTCAGCTCTCCTCCGCCTCACACCGTCCTCCACATCCCGGGGACAGCTCAGACCCCGCTGCTTCACCCACAGTGCATACGCTGCTCCTCTCCGTGTGCCCCAGGAGGGCCTCCCTCCCACCGCATGCGCCATCAGATCCCCTTCATTCCCCTGTGTGTGTGCTCACGTCCCCCCATCAGCCCCCCCCAGACCCTCTGTGTGCACGCACCTCTCCATCAACCCCTACACACTCACTCCCTCACACCACTCCCCACCTGACACAGTTTATTCCTTTTCCCTTCTTGCAGAGCTCCCCCTTTCTCTCCAACCTCCGCTCCACCCCACCTTGCTCCGCTGGGCCATTCCCACGCGTGTATGGATCCCCCCTCCAAGGCACCGCTCCTCCCCGTTGCCCATGCTGTGCCTTTTCAATCCCATTTACCCCTGCAGGGTGCTCAGATCTGACCCGTCCCTCCGTCCCCTCCTGCATGCTCTGCCCCTCCGTCACCCACCCCACAGTTGCCCTCCACAGCTGCTCTGATCCTCTCCCTGCAGATCCTGCTCCCCTCATCCCTTCCCTGTACAAGTCCCCTCTGTGCTTTCCGTCACAGCCAGGCATCCTCCTCAAAACCGCACCAGAAGGCACAGGTTAACTCCCGACTTAGATACAGACCAACATTTCAGATGGACTTGGGGAAAAAATATTTATAACAAAAAACCCAATTAAGCCTCCCTAGATTCAGCATCACCCACCACTGCTGGTGCACCAGTAGGCTCTTCCGTTATCCCGGGACCACTGCGGCCCCAAGCGACTTTCTCTGTCACACTCCCCGCAACCCCAGCACTGCTCGTGGTGACTGGGCCAGAATCCTGTACTGGTATTTGAGTCCATCGCAGGCGTCAAGGTGAGCGGGGTACTGGGACCCACTTCCTGAGCTCTGCCTGCGCTGGGTGCCACCTTGTTAAAAGGGACACCTGAGACAGAGAGGGACATGGAAACAGGAGAGAAGAAAGGGAAAAACATGGCTAGGGAAGGACGGAGTGAAAAGTTGGGGAAGGGCCGAGCAGAGAACGAAGTGGGGATGCTCCGACCGACGCAGCCCGCTGCAGGACACCAACGGCCTGCGCTCAACCACACGGCAACGAGGACGCGCTTGACGCTGGGTGTCCAGCCGGAGCTCTGTGTGCTTCCACACGAACGGATGCAAACTATGAGCCTCGCGTCTCTTCTCCCCTCGTTTCTTGTGGAGAGACCCTGCCGTGCTGCTCACCATCGTCACCTACGCAGGGCAGAGAGCAGCAGCATCTCAGCAAGAGCCAGCAAGCCAGACAACAGGAACTCCTCCCTCCCCGGCAGCTGCTCCTGGGAAACACACAGATGAGCTCCTGCCCCGAAACTCGGCCAGCGGGCTGGCACCGGGGCTCACCTTCTGTAAGGCAGTTGAGGTAAGCGGCCTGGACGCTGTTCCCATTGACCAGCGCCATCGCCTCGTGCTTGGTGGAGCTGCTCACAGTCTCCTCTTCCCCCTTCCCCTCATCGTCATCTTCTGAGTCCACCAGCACTAAGACATCGCCCGAGTCCTGATTCCTGTGAAGAGCAGAGCATGCGGAAGCAGGAGGCAAGGCTGAGGACAGCCTGTCCTGACCCCTCCCTCCAGCCTGCACCTCCCCTGGCTTTCACAACCCTCCGCACCGAAACAACCACTTTTGATGGACTCTTCCAATCCTGCGCTAACCGTACTCAAAGAACAGCTGGTTTCAGACCCTGCTGGCAGCAACAGCACCAACGGCATTCTGCACCGCGTCCCATTTGTCTTCCAAAGTCCTCCAACCACTGCACGAATATTCATGTACCGAACTGCACGAGCCCCTCCCAAGTGGAGTTATTCTCCCCTCCTGTACAGACAGGGAAACGAAGGCACTCAGAAGAGTCTTCCCATGCTGCAGCACCCCAGCTGTGGGAACAGAACCAACAGGGGCAAGGGAAGGGAGCACTGCCAGGAGGGGCGAGAGCAGGCAGCGGAGAAGAAATCTGGTGCACCTCAACCTCAAGAAAGCACTTGTTCGCGTGCAGCTATCAGACATCCCTCCTGAGAGAAGGACACTGGCAACACCCACACACAGCAGCAGCACATCGCCATTTCTACTTACGCTCTAAGCCTTCGGGCTCACCTGCACCAAGGAGCAGCACTCCTTGCTGCTCAGCCTCCTCCCACACTAACCCGTGCCTTGCCAGCTCCATACCTGCGCATCCCAAAGCGATGCCACTCCTGCTCTGGTGCCAAGTGCTCTCCTCTCCCCTCATCCTCCTACTCCCACACGAGTCTCACCCAGCCCCACCGTCCCCTTCCTGCGGGAGGCACAGCCCCCACGTTAAGAAGAGCTTTGCTCTGGGGCCAGCTCCTGCCTCCGAGGTGGATTCCCTACCCTACGGGGCGATCACCTCTGCCAGGAGATGGACTAGGACTGGGCTGAGGAAAATCAACACTCACCTGAATGCAGCACCTGAATGGGGGAGAAGGGAAGGGAAAAGACAGCGTTAGAGATCGGCCCCAGAGCAGTCCCTGGGGCAGCATGCTGCTGGTTTTACTGTACAGCCCCTGCCAATCCTGCCTGCAGTAGGATGGTCTCTGCAGCCACCTGTAGAGGCACGGATGAGAAGGTGCAACGAGAGCACCAGAAAGGTCACAAGAAAAGGGGAGAAGGCACACCACAGCATGGCTCCCTGGAGAAGGCGAGGGGAAGAGGGGAAGGCACCTGAAGCACTCAGCAGGGGACGGGCCTCGTGTTTCCGACCCAACTGCCTCCAGGGCTGATGGGAGTTTTGACCAGGAGCAGGATGAGGCCCAAGGGCTGGAGCGATCGTCACAGCACACCAGAAGGGACAAGCACATTAGGGATAAAACCAGGCCACCCCAGGAAGGGGTAACCCCCTCCCCAGCACATGCAGAGGAGAGCACCTACCTCTCAGGCACAGGAGGGGATTGTAGTACAAGATGATCCCGGTGATGGTGAGAACAGCCAGCAGGGACAGAACCACCACCGCACCCACAACCCCGACAATGTTCACCGGCTCTGTGGAGAGAAGAGGAGACGCAGGAGGCCAGCTTGTCACCGGGACACAGATGGATGAGGAAATCTCAGTGCAAGCACTAGAGCAGGTCCCCGTGCTGCCTCAGCTCCCGTTCCCCATCACTGCGACAGCCCCACCAGCACAAGGGGTGTTTCAGGCTCTTGTGCTTCACTGACACAGAAAACACCACAGCAAGGCCCCTATTTTTGGGCCCACGTGCATTTAGCGAAAGCAAATCAACCCTTGTCTGTTGCAGCTTGAGCCTTGGAGGTGCTCCTCTGCGCCCACAACCTACAGGAGGGGCCAAGGATGCTCCTCTCCCAGGCCCGTTACGCTGAGGTGAGGGGAATCGGGCCTTTTCACCCAGGGATGAAGGGAGCCAGTCCTGCACCTACGCTCACTGCAAGAGCATGGAAAGTGTCAAAAAGCAAAGAGGGCGCTTAGTGCTAAACAGAGCCCCCCGGGGGCTCGCAAAGGCCCCCACGAGCTGTGTCCCTGGCTCTTCCTCAGTCCCTGCCACAGCAACCCCAGGCAGCCCCACTCACGCTTCACCGTCAGGCAGACGAACAGCTCCCTCAGCCCCACGGGGTTCTGCGCCTTGCAGACGTAACAGCCCCCATCGGTGCCCTCAGAGCAGTTCCGGATGGTGAGCCGGGACACAGTGCCCTCCTGGGCGATGAGGTACCTCCCTCCGGGCTGGATCTCCATCTCCGGCTGGGTGATGTCCCGCAGCCAGGTGAGCCTCGCTGCCGGCGTGCTCTCGGTCACACGGCATGTCAGGGTCACATTGTCACCCACAAAGCAGGTCTTCGGGGGCTCCGATTCCAGTGAAGGGATTTCTGAACAGTCCAAGAGAGGGGGGGGGGAAGAGTCAAGGAGAGAATGGAGGAGCTTAACGTAACAAGCAATCAGCCATCTGACTGATTAATAATCATTAACAGAAGGAAGTCAGACAGGAGTCTGGGACTTGAGCACCGTGGAGCTGGTATTCAGCTCACTCACGAGACTTCAGCAGCCTTCCGAGGAGTGATCCAAGCAACTTTCACATTGCTCAGTTCTTTTTTTGACACCTGTTCTCACATCCCCACAGAAGAAAATCCAGAGGGTAGCCAGCAGGAAGACGGCAGAGGGAAGAAAGGCAGCCTAGGAATTTTCCTTGGGCTCAGCAGAGCTCTTTTGTGGCCCTAACAACCCCTGGAAGATAGATAGAGCTCAGGTTTTCAAAAGCCAATTCAGTCAGACCCCTTAGATCCTTGAAGGGGGTCTGGGAGCACGCGCAACCGTTTGCTATAAACCGAGCCCTGCGAAACGTAATCTCAAGCTCAGCAAGGCACTAAAACCACCTCTCACTTCCACACGGGCACCAGAGCTTGCACAGGTGAGAAGCTTGGTGCAGGGAGATTTGTGGGTCCCTGAAGATGTACCCAAACCACAACTCACCTGCAACTCCGCAGTGACGGATCTCAGCTGCAGGGCTTCTCGGCCTTGTGCAGTCACCTGTGCGCAAGCCAAGCGCTGCTACACTGCCTCGTTAGCATCTTCCTCTGCGGGAAGTGCCCGCAAGCCTGGCTTGCCTGACCACTGCCTTAGTGCTCTGGAGGGCAGAGAATGACCACGGTACCTGCCTGCCCCACCATTAGCAGCCTCATTAATAGTTAATACGGTAGGCAAGTCAACTCATCTCCACAGCGCACACAGGCTCCTCCTGCTTGACGACGTGGCTCCTGACACACTCGAACACTTTGCGGTGGGAGAGGTGGGAGCTGTTCAGTGTTTCCACATGGGTGTCTGAGGAGCTCATGGAGCTGATGACCCAACTTGAGTTCTCCAGATCACGCCCCTCTTCTCTCCAGTGCGGGGTGGGGATACCCCCCAGGCCAGCTGCAAAACAGCTGCAGCATCAGCCCCGACGAGGAGGTCTCAGCCCAGCACTTTGGGGTTGACCATGGTGGATCTATCAGCAAGAACAGCACACGGTCAGAAACACTTCCAGGTCACACCTCTTGGCACCTCAGGGCTGGAAGTCCCCACAAGTGCTCATGTTTGCCATCATTCCCCTTGAAAATCTTCCTGATTTCCCTCCCTATCTTGCTCCCTGACCTGCGTCCCACAGCCCCAGGGGAGCACAACTCTGAATGACAGCCAACAGGGACCAAGAAGCGGGCTGTCACAGCAACCACAGCCAAGCCTAGAGGGACTAATGCGCAGGGAGGAAAAAAATTATTGCCACAGTTTTATCCAATGGAGACGAGATAAGCACCTAAAAACACAGCGGGAGAACAAAATCTCCACACTGTCCTTGGTTCTCACACCACAGTTATGAGGGGGAGACATCGATACACGCTAATCGAGGACAACGCTCTGCCTCTCCCCGTCACTGACACAAACACTCGGATTTCCCAAGGGAATGTGGAAAGCACCAGGGCTCTTGCCCGGGGACAAGTAACCAGCTTCTCAGAGCCACCAGCTCAGCGCTGGAGCACTTCCCCAGCAAGCCCAGCACATCATTGACGGACGAGGCTGCTCCTAGCGTACAAGATGCTCTGTCTGCAGGGAGTCCTGGCAACTCCAGCTCACAGGGTCAGGGCCATGGACACGTGCACTGTAGCCACACCAGGCCTGCTCCAGTTCCTCCCGGCACCACTGTCACTGCCACACGGGGCCAGACTGTATTGCTCCGCCACGCACCACGCTCTGTGTCCACACCACGCTGCAGCAGTGGGGACAAACTCCAGCAGAGAACGCGGGCAGGGTTAGTCACCGCTGGCCTCATGCCAGGGCCACTTCATAACCACCACGACTGTTTGTTATTTAAATACTAAACAACTACATGATGGCAGGAGCAGGTCAGAAGCCAATAGAAACCCGAGAGCAATCCCTTCGGGCACAGCAGGGCTCAGTTTCCTGCAGCATGTGTTCCTGCCCTTCTGCCATCAGCTGGTTTCACACACCCACCCCCTTGCACAGATAGACACACGTTGATTTAACAGCCATAGGGATTCCGGAGTCTGATCCAGGCAGAATTAACACACTGTGCCCCTGGGGCGGGCTCGCCTAGTCCAATGCTGAACAAGACCCCACCAAGAGAACAGACGCTGCCAAAGCGAGACCCACACAAGAGGTGTCAGAGGGATGCCTGACGTTTATTTTGCGAAGCATTTATTCAAGCGACTTTCAACCGATACGAGTTAAAAAAACCCAACAAACACCACGGCAAAACCCCATGTGAACTACAAGAACATACCTTCTCGGGGCTTGGCCTTCCAGGAACTACATACACGCATCTCGCCTGATCTTTGAAACCATCCAGCTCTGGCAAAGAAAGTTCTCCGCAACACCTTCTCTGTCCCAGCTCTGGTGAGGTCTCATAACTGACCCCGAGCCCCGGCCGTGGTTAATACGAGCAACCTGTGAGCCGCAGTCACCAGGAACTGCCCCGCGCCGAGAGCCGCACATGGCCTTTCCAGACACCCAGCCAGAGAGCTCCATGTTTTGGGCCGGTTCCAGGAACCTGCATCCTGAAGCCAGCAGCTCTACATCCTGAACCCCCAGGCTCTGCTCTTCTCTCTAACTGCTAATGGGAGATCTGTTCCCAAAATGTTAAAACCCCTAAAACCTAAAAACCTCCCACCCCCTGCCACCAAAACAAACTCACAAAACACCGGCAAAAAGGACTTCATGCCAGGAATTCCCCTGTAGGGGTGCAATCGCACGTTTCCTTCAGACCGTGTGCTTCCTATCCAAAGCAAACAGAACAGCAGCTCCAGCCAGGGCTGCACCTCTGTCGTGTTGCTAGAATGTTTCCTCTGCTGCTTGAGGTTTCTTAAATGCAGTTTTAAGCAAAAAGAGAACTTTTTGGTACAAGCCGTGAGATGGGTTGACGACTGTCAACTGGTTAACTCCCACGTGAAGCCTACAGATCCTGCGTGGCTCTTTTACAGTGCTGCCAAGTTTGTGTCTGAGAGGTGCGCTCCAGCCCAGGCTAAGTCGCTCCACTAACAGTGAATATGAAAAATCAGGGCCCATGCTTCTAGTCTGAGGTTGAGAAGCTTCAACTTCTGGCCTTTGCTGATCTAAAGCACCACCAGAAATACCTCTCTCACCTATTTAAGGGCACACCAGTGTCCCATATCACCTTTGTAACCTTTGGAAATTAACTGACACGTTAATTCCATGCTAATAAACGAAGTTCAGAGTGCAGCACCAACACTTGGCACGCCGTAAGGTATCTTTTGCTTCTGTTTTGCACCACTGCTCCAGATTTAGGGCTGCCCCCTCCTGCATACATATTCTCTGAAGTAGCCTGAGGCTCGATTCTTTCACTCCAGCGCTCCGTGACCCTCCAAACCACATCTGTCGGTTCCTTGCTCCAGGAAGGGAATTTTTATTTGTGTGAACTTTCAGAGATTTAATCTGTACAAAGCAGGTTCAACTTTTACAACACGCACTCTTTACCAAGCACCGAGAAGGAAGGAACACCCTGAATGCAAACAGAAAACAGGGGTCACACACGGCAGGTGTTGACGGAAAGACCAGCAAGGGTCAGCAGAGCATGGAGCGTCGCTGGAACAGGCAAACCAGCAGCAGTCTTTCCCTCTTGTCAACCCTATACTGTGGGTTATCTCCTTCTCTGGAGATATTCAAAACCCGCCTGGATGTGCTCCTGCTCTGGGGGCACCTGCTTTAGCAGGGGGGTTGGACTGGGTGATCTCCAGAGGGCCCTTCCAAACCCTACTATGCTGGGATTCTGTGGGCTTGGCTGGCAGAAAGGACAGAGGGTCACAGCCGGGGTGCGTGAGGCCAGAGCCTATGTCACATCTGGTTCGACTTGGTGAAGGGGCCAAGAGTGGCACCAGCCCTGTGCTCCCTGCTAATCTGGAGGGGGCTGTTCCCACACGAGAGATGGGACATCTGGGCAAGACAATGGCTCCCTGGCAAGCAGGAAGGACCTGCGCAAGCGGTGTGCGAAGTAATCGACCTAAGTGCTCTCCAGTACGATCTCCACCCGTGCTGTGAAGATTTCTAAGGGAAGGAACGAATGAGAGATGGATACGGGAGAAAGCACCAAGACCCAACAGGACAAAAAGGCTGAAAGAATGGCCTGTGCTAGTAACAGGCACGCTCCCAGGACAGTGCTCCCAGCAGTAAATTGAGGAACATGGTGCTTCCATCAAAATCAGAAGGCTGCCCGGTAAGACTTGGCACAGACGACACATCAGCTGCGGACCTTCCATTCTCACACCAAAAGGATGGCAACAAGGAGCGGCACAGCACATCTATTTCAAACACGTACGGCATTCAAGGGAAGAAAATCAGCGAGCAGCAGCTCCCACACTAAGATTTATGAAGGCTCAGCTCAAGAAAATTCTGAGGCAAAGGGCCACCCTGGAACAGCTACAGGATGTGAAAGATCTGTTCAAAAGCTAGTTTATCATCAGCAATGAAGAAAGAACTGAAGAGACATAGTGAGGACTTAACAGCTGGCATTTCATCCTCTGCGTCGCACACAACTGACAGACCATTTAGACACTTCTTGGTGCTTGCAGGTGACTGTGTGACTGAGCAGTATCAGCCTGCTCGCAGATTTTGCACCATAAGGCCACCTTGCCCTTTTTCACACTATTTTTCCACCCGTGCCAGATGAATCTGGGGGCCTGTGAGACTGAGGCGGGGAAATTCAGAGATGTGGGACAGACTTACTGGCTACCAGGAGCTGGATCCGGTGCTCGTGGTCCGTCTCGTTCAGCACTTCCTTGCACGTGTAGTTGCCTTCGTCCTGCACGCGCAGCTCCGTGATGCGCAGAGAGCTGTTGTCAACCAGGGAGAAACGGAAGTCCGGGCGGAAGGCGACCCTTGAGGAGAAGAGGGGGGGGAAAGAGCGTGGATCCCCTTGAAACCAGACCACCTCGGTTGCTTCTTTGGAAACATTTCGGCATAGAAGGAGGATGCTTCCTCCAACCTTCCCAAAGACTACTTCCTCTGTTCCTGAAAAACAGAAGGGACGGTGTTAGGGATGTAGGGAACAGCAAAGGCCCCTCCCGTCAGCCAAGTCCTGGACATCTGATATACATCAGCCCTCTGGGGTGCTTGTTGGCGGGGGGCAAAGGATCTCCGAGACGCATTTGGCAGCTAACAGCATTCAGTGCCGACGCACGACCAGAAAGAGTGACACAGCTTAAGAGGCTCGTCAGGAAGGCAAGGCCAGGCCATTTCTGCCTGAGAGAGGAGGGCAGCAAACGAGAGACCAGCAGGAGCCAGAGAAGAATGGCAGTGGAGCAGTAATGACGCTGGGTCGCAGCAACATCCGTGCTCGCCCGACGTTTTCCTGGGCCACTCGCCCAAGTAGCCTCATCCCTGCACTGCCCAGGGGAGCACACGGCACTGAAAAAGAAGACTAAAACCACCCCGACAGCAGCAGCCGTCGAGGAAGACAACGCAATTGTTGACATCCTCCGTTGGCCTCTCCTACTTTCCCCTTCCCCTGCCAAATGGCACCTGGACCCTACAGCCAACACGAGGGTTGTCCCCACCGTGTACCAGCCCCCTCAGCACCTGCCCCGCTTGCTTTCAAAGGGCAGTTGGGTTACTTTCAGGGAAAAAAAGAAAAATTTGAAAAGAAACCAGCATTAGGGCTGGCTGGGGAGCTGCCCTCAGGAGCGCCCCGGGCTGAGGTAACGCCGGGAGGGCTCCGATGGCCCCCACCACCGCTCGCCGTCCCTCAGGCCCCGCTACCTGCGGCGTCCCGGCGCGGCACCAGCTTCCAGACGCAGAGGGCGAGGAAGAACCGGGCTGGCGGCGTCCCGCCGGGGAGCCGCATCGCCGTGTGCCGCTGCCACAGCCTCCCGCCTGGGGGAGGCGGTGCTGTCTGGCCCCCGCCCCGGCGAGCCGGCAGGACCCGCCCGCTCGCCGGGGCCCGTGAAAGGAGATCGTGTATCAGTCCCCGGCACCTGAGACCCGCCATCTTGGGCACCCGCCATCTTGGGCGCCCCCCGACCCCGCCCGCCATCTTGGGCAGCCCCCTCAGAGCGGCCCGAAGCCGGTTTCCGCGCCCGGGGAGCCAGGCACTGAGCTCGGGTGCAGTCCAAGGACCGGGAACGTTTAACGCAAGGAGGATGGTGTTTCCAGAGGGCAACACTCAGTGAAGCTCCCCCGCCCTTAGGATCTTCTGTAATTCAGCCAGAGACACCTGAAAAGCAGTGGGAGCGGGAGGAACAGCGGTAAATGACTGTGAACCGCGCCACAAACTGTGTGATTCTCGGGTATGTGTCCCCCCTCCCCCCCCAAATAAAAAGTCAGGCAGCAGCTTAAACCAAAGCTTGGGAGGAGGAAGCAGAGCAAAGGATGAGCTTCTCCACAGCTGGAGGGGTCCCAAGGGAACAGGCAACAAGGAGAGGGAAAGGTGCGAATGTTTTCAGTTTCTTTAAAGCTGGCTCTGATTCCCCTGAGTGATGTAACTGAGCACAGCCTGCGTGCTGTTCGATTTTGGCAGCAGATGTGTTAAGGGAAATTGTCCCAGTGATGGGTTTTTTTGCTGACTGATGGTAAGGGGCCCCAGTGGTCCTGCGTTATCTACCACTGCAGATAGCAACTTCCAGGCTGGTTTGTTCTATGTAGATTGCTCCTCTGCGTGACCCCACAACAAGGGCTGTAAAGCACGTAGGTATCCTGAGGTTCCTCCAAGGACACCTTACCGCTTGGGGAGGGCGCAACACAGCCAGCTCTCCAGCAGCCGTCGCGCACTGGGCTTGAGGCGTGCATGGAGCAGAAGGCTGAGATCCACGGGCTGCCCCCTCTGGGCCTCGGCACATAAATTATAACCTAATTAATGGCAGGGCCAAGGCCGTTAGGCAAGGGCAGCAGCGCTGCTTTAGGTAAAGGCTCTGCCAGTGCTCGGCGTGCGCCGCCCCGCCTGGGGGCGCCCTAACAGTGGGAGCGGGGGAAAGGGTAGCAGCGCGCCGCAGCCAATGGGAGCGGAGCGTGGCGGCGCCGCCGCCAATGGGAGCGGGGCGGCGAGGGGGCGGTGCGGGCGCAGTGCGCGGAGCGGAGCAGAGCGGCAGCCATGCCGGTGGACCTGGCGCTGTGGAGCGGGCCGCTGAGCCTCACCGAGGTGGAGCAGAAGCCGGCGCACCCGCTGCGGGTCAAGTATGGCTCCGTGGAGATAGACGAGCTGGGCAAGGTGCTCACGCCCACTCAGGTGAGCGGCGCCCGGCGTCGTGCCCGGGGGTGTGTCGCGCGGGGCCGCGGCCGGGTGGCGGCGGGGCCTCTTGCGCCTTCGCCCCGGCCGCCGCCGTCGGAGCCTCCGCGGGCGCGGAGGGGTGGGAGGTGCCGTGCTTTGCCGCCGGCTCCTGCGCGGGGGCGGCGGGTGAGGCCTGGCTCCGTGCGGCGGGAGGGATCCCGGCGGCTCGCGCGGGCCGGTGCGATGGCCTTGCGCTGCTCGGGTGCTGGTGCCTCCGCTGGCTGGCGCGGGGCGGGCTGCTCGTGCTAAAGGTGTCACCCCCGCAGGTCCAGCATCGCCCCACCAGCATTGAGTGGGACGCCTGTGATCCCCAGAAGCTTTACACCCTGGTTCTCACGGACCCGGATGCTCCCAGTAGGAGGGACCCGAAGTTCAGGTAATGGGGGTGGGCAAATCCCTGTCATGCCTGGGGAAAACAGAGCATCCCTCTGGGCCCGAGCAGAGGCTTAGAAAGAGGTCGGGCATGTGCTTTGCCTGTGGTGCAGCAGCGAGGCTGTGGCTTGGCATAGAAACGGTGCCCTTGGATCTCTCCTTGAGACAGGGACAGCGTGGGGACGAGCAGCTGCTTTTGCGAGGGGTGTTGGGAAGGCTGTTGTAGCTTGGAGAAGCACAGCGTCTGCTGCTTGCTCTAATTCGGTATGTGTGTGGGTTGGAATTAGGTCCATCTGTGCTAGCGGTGGAGTCTGAAGTCTGGGACCAGCTCACCTTGCTCACATCAGGCTCAGAAGCGTGTGGAGTACCTGCTCTTGGGGGTCAGGCTCTGGGTTTCCCAGAGCTGCAAGGCAGGATGACAGAGGTGGTTTTGATGGGCTCAGCATTCCGAAGGAGGCAGTACCTGCTGTAGGGTTTGGCAAACTAGGAACAACAGCCATTAGAGGTTCAGTTTCTCCAAAGTGACAGCCTCATGGAAAAGCAGCAGCTTGGAGTAACGAAGGGCCTTAGCTGGGGCTGTGATACAGGGTGACTGGTTTTTGCCTTTTCCTTTCAGGGAATGGCATCACTTCCTGGTGACCAACATGAAAGGCAACAATGTGGGGAGTGGGACTGTGCTGTCAGATTACGTTGGCTCCGGACCTCCCAAAGGAACAGGTTGGTACCTGGCTGCAGCCATTCCCATGCTCTGAGCACAGTGGGGCCACGTGGATCAAATGCACTGCGCAGGGGCCAGGGGGGAGGCCTGCAGAACACCAGCTGCTTGCTTGGTGTGACTGTGTGACTGGGAAAACAGTGTGCTGCGCTGCAAAAATGGCCTACGCAGGACTGCCTGCAGATGCTGGTAGCCACGGCCAGCACGGACACGTATCGGCACCTTCCCTTGGGCTGGCGACATGCCTGTGCTGTTCTGCCTGCAGCTGGTAGGCAGTGTTGCCTGGCGAGGGAAGCACCAGCCTAGGCGGGGCAGGATTTATTCAAGCGTATCTATCTAGTGCATCTGCTCTAAGCTCCTTTGGCTCCATCATTCTTAGCCTTCTGATCCTGGAGAACGCAGACGGCTGTTCCTGTGCGCTCCTAGGGTCACTTCAGAGCAAGCCTTAAACCCAGGAACTGCAGGTGACTGGCACCTGTAACACTCTCCTCCCCACAGGGCTGCACCGCTACGTGTGGCTGGTGTACGAGCAGCCGAAGCAGCTGACCTGCAACGAGCCCATCCTCTCTAATCGTTCTGGTGACAAACGAGGGAAGTTCAAGGTGGCTTCTTTCCGCAGCAAGTATGAGCTGGGGGTGCCGGTAGCTGGCACTTGCTACCAGGCAGAGTGGGATGACTATGTGCCGAAGCTCTACGAGCAGCTGTCGGGGAATTAGCACAAGGGGACCCGAAGAAGCACTGTGCGGCACCCCGTGCACCCCTGGGGACCAGGCCGGGCAGAGCATGTTGCTGTAGTTTTGTTTAGTGAGTTGAACCCAGCCACTCCCGCACTGACTGCCGGAGCTGTAACCCTGTCCCTGGGCTGAACCTGCTTCATTGTCGCTGTGGTCCAGACCCACGCTGTGCTTCAGCTGGCTCCCGGAGGTAGAGGTGAGCGCTAGCTAGACGAGCTTCTGCCAAGGTCTCCGTCCCGGGGCCACCCCCTCCAGGCTGACCTGCTTAAGGGCAACTAAAGCCTTTGTGAATGGGTGTCGCTTCAGGGCGTCTCTGCTGCACTGAAATGGTGTTATGGGAACAGAACCACTGCTGGGGTGGTGCTGGCTGCGTAGTCTCCCCTTTGCAGGAGCACAGTTGGCAGTTTAAGGGAAAGTCCCAGTTGTTTTGGTTGGTTGTTTTAATTTTATTTTTACCCTCAAGTATGTGGCCACTGTCTCTATGTCACTGAAGTGAACCACTAAGGTAGCGAGGGGACAGCCGGTGGGAGGAGGGAGGGAAGCTGGTTGTAGCACTACTGTCTGCTCTCTGTCACCACTCAGAGCTAAGAGACCACTTAATTTTGTTCTGTTGTGACCTGGTGTTAGTGTGCTGTTTGCTCACAGTGCGATTAAAAACTTAACAAGGTGGATGGTGTGCCTGTCTTCTTGGGGGGATGAGGGGAGCGCTTCCAGGAGCAGCTTGGTGGCATGGGGTTCCTTTCCTCCTCCTGGACCCGGTGCCAGGCGCTCACCCCTCCTGGCAGGGTTGCTGCTGGAGGGAGCGCAGCTCAAAGCCATCACGTCTTGCTCTCCAACAACCCATGTTGTATGAATATAAATTGCTTGCCTCACAGTGCGGCTTGCTGTCGTGGTAAAGGTTCATGGCAAAGGGAGTGTGGGCAGGCTGGCTTCAGAAATGCAGAGAGGAGATATCTTCTTCCAGGGTGTTCCTGAAGCCACCACTGCTCATCAGCAGGGTCCTTCATCCCTGGAAAACCTTGCTTCGCCTGTCACCAACCCTGATGTTCCTTGCAGCTGAGGGGCAGCATATGCTCGCAGGCCTGTTGGGGGCCGTGGCCAGCTGTGGGGCAGCAGAGCCAGCTGTTACCCAGGCCTTCTGCCCCTCTGCCAGCCTCCATGTAGCTGAGGGAGCCCAGCACCATTAGCCCACGGTTGGCAGAGGAGCCAGTCTGGGCCTGCCCTGTGGGATGTCCCCGCAGCCTCAGGCATGGGGGTCTCCTTCCCTCCACGCTGAAGGTGCTGCTCCCTGCAGAGCAGGGGAGCCCACAGCACCGCAGCTGAACCCCAAAACTGCAGATCTCTGCTCCAGGAAGAAGCACCACCACCCTTACCGACCCAATACTCCTTCCCAGCCAAGCTGCAGCATCCCAGTCCTTTTCCTGACCCTCCAACAGCTTGCAGCAAGGCCTGGTGGCATCTCCTAAGCACTTAAGGCAAAAAATGAACTTTTGGTCCAGCCTGACATCTTTAAAAGGTTAAAAAAGATAAAGCCAATATAATTCTACAGAAGTAGAAGCCTTTCCCCCCCTTTAACTACTTCCTTTCTCAACTGTCTGCACCCAAGGGGGCTGAGAAACACATATCAACAACTTCAACATGCTGCAGCAAAGCCCTGTGAAAGTCGGAGTGCAACTAAGCAAGGTGGTTGGTTTCTGCCCTAAGGCAGTTTTTCAACCCAGCCATCAGAACATCAAAACATTAAAACAGAACCGATGGTTTTTCAGGAAAACATCCCATTACTCAAGACCAAGAGCCACACGACTTGGCGCGTCAGGTGCGTGGAGATGCGCTCGAAGAGCTGTACTTGACTGCGCGCAGCAATGGCTGATCCATCTTGGGCCTTTGCAAGCTGGAAGCGGGACGTAAAAAATAAACCACAACCCTTTAGCCTAAAAACCCCCAACTGTCAGCAAAGTGAGGCTGGGAGCAAAGCCACCGAGGTGCGCACAGCCCCAGTCCCCTCCGAGCACCCAGCCGCGGGGCAGCACGCAGCGGCCCCGTTCCCTCCTTCTCCCTCCTTCAGACTGAGCCCCGAGCCACTCTTCCCACAATGAGACAGCGAGGCATTGTGATGAACACTTTTATTTACAAATATAATTAAAAGCTCTGACAGTTAATTCATGCTCTTCCTTGGAACCTGAAAAATGTTTTTGTTGTTTTGTTGGATTTTTTTGTTTTGTTTTTGTTTTTTTTTTTTTTTTAAAGTGCATGCAAAAGAAGTAAAGCCTTTTTTTTTTATCTTTTTATTGTAAGAAAATACACAGTTTGAAAGTGTGAATAATGCAGTATTTATGACCGAGATCATGGGGTTGGGGGTGGACTTGGGAGAGGAACAAAACAAACAAAAAAAAAAGGAAAAAAAAAGGGGGGGGGCCTGGGGATGATCTGACAGACAGTGTTGGACTCCCAAGTACTGAACCAGAGAGTGTGGGGGGGTGGCTGGGAGCAGGAGGGAAGGGGGGGAAAGAAGTAAAAAAATTTTTGATCAGAGAAAACAGTTAAAATACAATATGAAAATAAGTAAAAGCTCTCCTTAAATTCCTTCTATACACAAAATACACGATTTGACAAAGCCCAATTTGTGCTACCGGGATCTTGTGGGCTCATTTAAGTGTATTCGCATTCTCTGCGACAGCAGAAAATGATTATGATACAATCAAGAATATGCCGAGGCCTGCGGTCTCATCCCCGCCTCGCCTGGCATGGTTCTTCTAAAAATCACCAGCTCTTCGCCCCACCCCTCCCCACCCCCACAAAAGTAATAATATGTCACCACTGATATGTACATCACGATTAAGTTTGTTTTTCCTGTAAAATGTATCAAATTTTTCAATCTTTAATAAAACTTTTAATTATTTAATTATTCCTGATGAATAAATACCAAAAAAATAAAAATAAAATAAAATTATGCAGCAGCTAGTTAAGGTAAGGCTGCGGATTCAGTCTCTCTCCCCCTGGGTTCGTATACATCATTTGATTTTTTTTTTTTTTGCTTGTACTTTCATTGATTGGTGGCAAAATGAGTGATTGCTCAAAAGCAACATACATCCACTGTTTGTTGGGGTTTTTTTTTTTCCTCCATTAAAATTGTCTCCAAAGTTTTCACTGAAACATCTTTAATCATTGCACAGAGACATCGATACTGTGACATACTATGGAAAAGACCGCCAGGAGCCGTCCTGCACCGGGACTTGACACAGGGGGAAAGGGGGCCCCTGATGGAGTAAGAATATACAGGCACTAGTCCGACACGATGTCAGTAAGAGAGACAGAAAGAGAGAGAGCACGCCCGTTAACATGGGGAATGTTGGTTTTGCAAGTTTTATCGTTATTTTGTTTGCTTTTTGTTTTTAAATGGCAAAGAAATTTAATCTCATCTATAGTCCTCCTTGGGATATTCTAGCGTGACCAAATTCCCAAAGCCCATTCGCAAGCTCTCCATGTCAAACGTCTCAATCTCTCGCTCCTGCCTTTCCAACAGAAACTTTATCCTCTCGCTGCGCTCCTTCTGGAGGGCGGCTAGCTCCTCTTCGATCTGAAAGAAACACAGTCAGCAGCCCCTCAGCAGAGCATGACTGCCCGCGCACGGCAGCCCCCGACCCCGAGGCGAGATCGACATGTGTCGCTGGGTGCCCACCCCTGGCAGCCCACCCCAAACATACCTTTTGTTCGAGGTGCGCCCTGCGCAGCGACACCCGTTGCTCCAGCTTCTGGAGTTCTCTTTCATGCTGTGCTTCTGTCTGCATCTTAATTTTGCTCTGGTAAGCGTTGAGCAGCTCCATCTCCTGCTGGAGTTGCAGTCTCAGGGCTTGGCATTCTGCTTCTTGGGCCTCGTCCAGCCGTAGCTGTAAGATCATTGGGAAAATGACATTCGAACCACCACGAGTAACTTCTCCACTCCGACACTAGCGACACACTGCTCTTCTCAAAGCTGGGGAGCCTCTGATGTTGGTGGCAGAACGACTAAGCAGGAAGGGCTTCATAAACAGTCGTTTCCCCACTCACACGGAGGCAGGAGCCTCAAAGATCTAATTCTAAAACCCCAGCACGCAAGGGACAACAGGGAAAAGACGCATGTTCTGTGGGATGCTTATTACAGGAGGGAAAGTGCCATCCGATACGTTACTTTAAAAAGCGGTTATAAACACAACCGCATTAAACCATCCCGTGGCTAGGACAGGAAGAACGTAGCGTGCTGCAAGGACTGATGGCCCCACTGTACCCCACCTCCAGGCACCTCGGTCAGGGACAGGAGGTGCTGGACGCTGCACCTACCGCTTGTGAGGCCATCATCTCGTTGATGCTCTGCTCATACTGCTCTGCCAGGATGGCGAGCTTCCTCGTCTGCTCGTCCTTCAGACTCTTCAAAATTGTCTTGTGCTCACTCTTTGGAGTTACTTCCAGCTGGTGATTCTTCAGTGCTTTGTACTGCTTAGTTTGCACTTTGCATGTGTCCTGGAACTGCTTTTTGATCTGCATTTCCATAGCCTGCCAAGGAAGGAACGATGTGAAAAGCACGAAGAGCTCTGGGAACGGAGAGGTTACAGTACATCCAAACGGGCAGGTTGGTGAGAGACAACCACACCTCCCCTGTGCTCTGTGCTGTCTCCTGCCCCTGCACCCGGGTGAGCAGCGTGCACTCCGCACACACGGGGTCTAACATGCAGCACCAGCTCAGGCCCTGCTGCAGCACTGACCACAGGCCTGGGCTGGGAACAGGATCCACTAAGCCCTCCTCAGCCCAGAGCATTTCCTCCTCCTACCTCTGCTTCCTGCAGGTCGCCCAGCCTGTCACCCTGCCGCCTGCCTCCCAAAAAGCGTTTGCTTTTACAAAGTCTCCCCCATTCTGCTACCTCACCAAGGCCTGCACAAGCTGCCTCCCCCACCTCAACCATGTGCTACACGGAGACTGAAGATCAGAGAACTAGCAAGGGCGTGACCAAGTGAATAAAAGCAACGTGCATTTTTGGACATTCAGAGGAGGAACAGAATCTCCCACAGCAGCTCATAGGTTTCTAAACAACCTGCAGCCGAACTGCGACAGAGCACAGTGCTCAGCACCTCCGTGTTCTCTCCCTCTGCTGACTTTGAAAGTGAGGAACCATCACCCAACATCTTTTCATATTGAGGTTTATAGGCTGACACCAGCAAGGCACTAAAGAAAGCACAGGTCATCAGAAGCAAATGCTGTAATCCTTTGCTATGGGCTGGCCTATTTTTACCTAGAAGCCTGAATTATCATGGCACTTAAAAAGTCCTCAGTGAGCTCTTTGCTATCACAGCTTGCAACCTTCTTATACCAGAGCAGCCCTGCGCAAAGGAAAGGCATCCAAGGGAGAACACCCAGTGCTGGTGGAGAACGGCAGGTCTGCAGCACGGATGAGAGAGCAAGCACACAGACCAGCCAGCCCAGCAGTACAGAGGTTGGAAAAGGAGGAAGAAAAGCTTCCAGCACCTTCAGGTTCTTTGGTTGCTGCCGGAGCTCCATGAAATGCTTCCTGTGCAGCTCCCGCTCTCGCCGCTTGTTGTATTCCAGCTGGTTCTCAAGCTCAGTCTGGTGCTGCAGCCGGATCAGGTCCATTCGCAGCTTCTGCAGCGTGTGCAGCTGCCTGTACTCCAGCTCACGCGTCGACTCGTCGTGCCGGATCAGCATGGCATGCTCCATTTCCTTCTGCGTCCGCTTCTTGTTTAGTTCCTGCACAAGAGGACAGCAGAGCACAAGACAAAAGCTGAGAAGCAATTCTCTCTGCCCTAAGATGCAGTAGATGAGTTTGTGAGGCCAGGTGTTCTGGTCACTCTTCTAGACAGCATCACGGACTTCCACATGCCACAGGGAAACACAAACCTAGCAGCACGATGGAAACACGAACAAAGTGGCCACCAAGCAATCCGTCCATCCATCCATCCCCGTCACCTGCTCCTCTGGCAGCTCCTGGATCACCCGGGAGTCTCCAGCAGGTGGCACTGGCACCACACGCCAGCCCTCTGCAGCTGCTGGGAATCTCCGAAGTTTTTAATAAATACATGCTGGGGTGCTCAGAGCTGGGGCGTGACTGACAGATTCAGGGGCTCTTATTTGTCTGTTTTAAATTACTCTGAGCTGCTGCTAGGCACTGGGAGATGAGGCTTCTCACGTATCCACTAATACTAGAATGGCCAAAGCTGAGGTGAACAGCCCCAACACCTCGCATCAGGGAAGAAAAACAGCTTAACCTACCACTGTGTACAGGTGGGTTCGGCCCCAGACGCAGCACTTTTTGTAAAATGAGGATACAGCCCAAGCCTCACAGAATTTTGCAACGTGCATCTAAGGGTTCCTGCGTGTGGTGCCCTGCAGTCCAGGAAAACCTTCACTGAGTTACAAACCAAGGAAGAAGAAGATACTGGATTCTCGCCTTGATTACTGCCAATATTTCTGTCTCAAGGTACCAGCAACAACCAGTGGAGCACAGAGCTGAATCCAGCTCAGTCAAGCAGTGATTACAGCTGTACCACTTGCTGATATTTGGTGACCTTCACAGATGGTCTGCTGGTACATCTCAGTTTCAGCTCTCCGATTTACAATCGCTATGCTTCTTGCTAGACTAAGACAGGCACAGCACGGGCTGCCGCACAGTGCCCAGCACAGGGAGCGTCCAGTGTTGGCTCAGTCTAATGAGTTTCTGCAGTAGAAGCAAAGAAAAAAATCTAATTATTCTGAGTCACTGCTTGCATATCCTAATCCTGTTGTAATTCTCAACACCTGCAAACAGGCACATCAGCCCCTTCGGCTGTTACAACTGTGACAGGTTTAAGCTAGGAGGATGGGGAAGGAAACAGGGCCGGGTCTCATCTCTGCATTCTTGGTCGTATGGATGTTGCAAACGTTTATATTTAAGCAAAACTTGCACCTTGACAGCCAACACCAAAAATCAGATTTACTGGTGTGCTGAAATCATCTCCCGCTTGCGCAAAGGCAGGTAGCACACTCAGGCAGAGCACCAGCCTGTGCAGTGAGCTGCGGCACCTGTGCCTTCCCCTTCAGACAGGACAGCCAGCTCTCTTGTGCCCGTTCCACACCCGATTTCAGTTGACACAGCATAGAAAAACAGAGGCACTCCACTTCTCCCAAACCCTTTCCCATTTGCACAAAAAGAACCTCTGTGGTTACTTAAAACATCAAGAAAAAACATTCTTTGAGTGTTATTTACTTCAACTGTCTGATCCAGTGAATTTGAACTAGCTAGTAGGGCTGTTATTTTCAGGAAATAAACACTTGGGTAACTCTGAAAATTAGGTCTCTGTTAAGCTTAAATGCCGGAGCTCAGAAAAGCATTTCCTGGTTAAAACACCGTGCTAGGTAACCGAATTCTGTTCTCATCCCTGCCACAGAGCTCACATGCTGTGACAAGGGTGCCCAAATCTGATTTTTCAGTCATTCATTTTCAGGGTGCCCGAGTTGAGATGCCTCGATGTGATCTGCAAAGCAGCTGCGCAGCCCCAGGCACATCTGAAGTCAAAGGCAGCAAAGCTCTTAACACGTAGAATAGAGGGCAACGTTAAGTGTGCTGGAAAATTTGACGGTAGCAGACTACGTACAAGATCACTCGCTCTCAGCCTTTACTAAAATACCTTCTCATCTCATAGTCTTTTATGCAAAAATAACATTCATGAAGAAGTCAGAAACTAGAGTGACTACCATAGAAAAATCTACACGTAATAATTCCTTCTCCAAAGCGGTATTTCACTACAGGCAGCCTGTAAGGCAAGGGTTAGTAACTAATGAGGAAAAGCAAGATGCTGAATAGCTTCTCATTAACAAACTATCCCCCATTCTGTGCACTGATTTGAGCAGAGCCCAATGGAAAAGCAACAATGGGATTATTTGAAGACAACCAGAACGCAGGCACACGAGAGGATTGTGTTTTCTGGTATTTCTTACATTTTTAGCATTTTGTTCTGCAACCTTAATATTGTTGTTTTAAAGGGTATTACTGGTTTATTACATGTTTCAACTGTGGGAGTTGTCTTCAGCCAGTAAGTAGAACTCCTCATATGATGCTTTCAGCCTCCCACAGGTGGCCCTGGCACCCAAACTGGCACAAACTGCCCCGTGCTATGAAAGAAGCCCAGCAGGATCCCCCAAACTCTAATGCCCCAGAGCTCAGATGAAGCACCCAGAGTTCTGTGGACTGCACAATGGTTCTGTCTGCAAGTCAACTATGCTGCCCCTCCTCAGTTAATGAAAGCAGCCACATCTGTGTGGAAAATGATTTCCCAAAACATGTTTCCTATGGTTTTTTCCAGTTCTGTTCAGCAACCTGGAACAGGAAGATCTGTCAGTCAGCAAGCTGTTTTACAGACATGAAGTTAACACAATTCAAGAAATGCTTGGGAAAGGAAGTGAAGAGTGCCGTACCTCCCGAATGTTCTGCTGCTCCATCTCGTGCCTCTTGATCATCGTTTTTCTCTTGAAGAAGCGGCAGTTTTTGTCGTAGTAGAGTCTCTGCTGGCTGAGAAGGTGGGCCTCCTCTTCAGCCTGTGTGTGCTGCAGGTTCTCTTTATGTTTGGATATTCTTTCTTGCTTCTCTTTCTTCGGTGTGCTGTGGTCCTCATTCATTTCCTGCACACATACAGGGTCAAAAAAAAGACCTTAGGATCACAGTGCCACAGGACTGGTAAGACCTTCAGTCACTGGCTCCTCCTCTGCCATTCAGTTCACAAAAGGACACCAAAATCCTGACCACACCACCAGGTACCAGCAGAACCACACTCGTGACCTGGCCATGCCCAGCCCTACTGCCTCTAGAGTTGTATTACAAAGCACCAAGAAGGAAAAAGGGTCCATTAAACGCAAACATCTCAGGGGCTAAACAGTGCAGGAATGAAAAAACAGTAACACACCGCTGCAGGGGAGGCTCAGGCTGCCCAGTAAAGAGACTGGGTCAAAGCCCTCGGCTCCCTTCCCAGCTCTGCACCTGTTTTACAAAGGAGTCCAGCTTGGGCTTAAGTTTTACTTCATTAGGACTCATGCTCGATTCCCTATTGAATCAGATACCTAACAGGGATCCTTGCTAGTTCCCACCTCTACATTCTTAACAGCAAATGATTTTGCAATGTGGCAGGGATGCTGTACTGAAGGTATGCAATTTGGGATACATAAGCTATACACTAAGCTACTTCTTTTTCTAATTCATATAAGTGATCACAGACAGGGCTTTTAGTCAAGTGACATCTGAATGGCTGCTCTGACTTCTTACAGAAGAAGTTTTTTTTAGGGAAAAAACCAGATGAGGAAAAAGGGGAAAAAAGAATTCTCTATGAAGTCCCATTTTCCCTCATCACCCTTGGTTTCAAAGATTCTGCTCTACAGCAAATTGCGAAGGCACCTCTAGCACTCTTCGAGGTTACTCTAGAAACGTTGCTGAATACTCCCAGTTCCTGAAAGTTTACTTGCTGAGAATCTAAATTTGCTTCCAAGTATGACAGTATCCCTTAAACCCCTGGGCTGGTCCAGGTTTATCAAAGTGAAAGTCTAGTTCATGTTCATTCCACACCCCTTCAGCCCTGAAAATGATGGTTTCTTGCCTCTTTAATCTTTTCCTTGCAAAGCTTGTATTGTTTCTTCTGACTTTCTAAAAAGGTCGCCAGGTCTTTCTTTTGCTGAGCCAAAATCTGTTGCTGGAATTTCTTTTCATCTGCTGCAGCTGCCTTTGCCTGCAAGGCACAGAGAGATTTAAAAAAAAAAAAAAGAAAAGAAAAACTCCAAAAGGTGAGGGAGCAGGTACTGAATTCAGCACAAATCAGTCTTCTGTCATGGGTTTTCTGGTCTGTCACTCTCCCATCACTGTGCTAGACAAAGCCATGAGTAGTCAGCCACATGAAAGCTGCTTGCACAAAAAAACCATAATGCCCACATACAATTAAGAGTTTCCTAATGCTTCTTATCTCTTCACCAAAACCACGCCAGAGGGTAAAACCCCACTAGTTTACCATTATGGATTAACATGTTGATTTTTCAACAGACAGCGAGCTTTGTCACTGCCTCAGCCATGAGGCAGAAGCCCCCTTCGAGGTCTCCGCAGAGTCTGTCCGTCTCTTTTAGCTGGCTGCCAGTAGCTGCAGTATTGGCCAACGCCAACGGAGCGCCCATCACCCAGAAGGCTGGCTTGCAGCTGTGAAGCTATTTCACAAAACCGGCCAGGGCAGCTCCGGACAGTAACCGTAGAGTGCACTTAAGAACATGGGTTTTAAGCAGTACTTCCACAGCCTTCTCCTAGATCTGGTACTCACCCTTTCCCTCCAACCTCCTTGTTCAGCTAGGGAGCCTACAACTCTACTCACCTCTTTCTCCATCACAGCCACTTGCTTCTTGGCCAGCTTCTCCAGCTCGATGGACGAGTTGTTGGCATGCGTCTCCACCTCCTTCTGCAGCTTGAGGCGGTGCTCGTCCATCTCGGCCTTCAACTTGTTTTCCAGGGCGATCAGCTGCTTCTGGTGCTGGCGCCGCATCCGCTTATATCCTGACATCTGTTCCCGCAACTCGTTCTCCTGCTCATGCTCATGGATCTGTCTTGTAACCTGACATCAGGAAAAGGGGAAGAAATGCTATGTGGCCTTCTTCACAGACAACCTCTCTCCGTATTAGCTACTTACCTGTAAACCAGACTCTGCTTTGCTGTACTCTTAGAAATCAACTCTCAGGGAATGCTGTTCCAGGTTTCAGAGAGTGCTATTACTGAATATCACAAACCTGGCCATAAGATTTCTCTCCTCTGATTTTTCCTCCCATCTTTAATGAGAATTTTATGTGCCTTTTCAGTGACACGGCAGCAAAATGTCATCTTACGAATAAAGGAAACAGCAGGTTACTTCTGGAAACAAAGGCAGCTGCTGAACAACCTTCTTCAGACACAGGACTCAAACCGTGACATGGACTTACAAGACGGCATCCATTTTAAGAAACCCCCAACCCACCCATCCTTTCCTTCCTCCCCAAGTCATCACAGTTCCAACTCAGTCTCTCATTACCTATTTTTTGCAACAAGTAGCCCCCTTCAAAATTTCTTCTCAAAATTCAAGAGGATGGCAGACTGAGCTTATTTTTCCTACCAGAACTGAAAGTTTTCTAACAAGGGAACACTGTTCTGGAACTGTGTGCTCTGAACAAGATTGATCAGATGGTCTAAGCAGATTTTAAACTCTGCTCAGCTGAAAAACTCACAAATTCCACATTCATTTCCATACCTAAGTGCATCCGTGTGAAAGGAGAAAAAAACTCCAGTAAGGTGTGCCAAAAATTTCCAGGAGAAAATGCAAATGGTAATGCTTCCATTTCAAAAGAAAAAAGCGTCCAAGACTGATATTTCTATCTTTTATACAGTCCCAGAAACTTCATATATAAAGGTCTGCTGATAGACCTGGGAGCCAAAAGCTGCAGCCCGTGGTACAATGCGTAGAGCTACCGTCCCTGGTTCTGTACAAGGAGACCCCTCCCTTCCACACTTAAGTACGAAGCAGAGAGCTCAGCCCTTTGAAGGTGATCGTTGCAGCTTTACGAACCAACAGTCCTTCCTGCAGTCTACAAGAGCCCAGCCTTCCTGATGAATTTCGCCATAGCAGTCAAGAGAAGCAACGGGCACCTACTACAGCACTGCTGTCATTGAAAGGCTATTTTTCAGAGATCTTCAGAGTAAGTTCAGACATAGGATGGGATACACTGACAGACCTGAGAAGGCTCAAGATCAACAGAAGAGCAGCAGCTGCTTTACCAAGCCCTGTGCTGCAGGACTCGTAGCCAACAGGACGCAGTGATGAAGTAAGAGCTCCAAAAATCAACGAGCAAGTTTACCACCACAACTGCCGCGTCACCCAAGACAGACAGCACGCTGCCACCTGTCTCAGCTCAAATGACTACCAACACTTGGGAGGGATGTGAAGAGGAGGTTAGGAAGAGCCTTGCACGGCCCTCACCTTGAAACAGATTAACAACAATTTACAGTAAATAGTTACCAACCAAAAAAATTATAGCCAGAGTCCCAGAATAGAAACAAGACACAAAAGGATGAAGCTACTGGGCAGCCTCGTGTTTTCCCCTCATCCCCAGAGAGAAAATGAAACATCTAATTGCGAAGAAAACAAAGAACTGGTCTGACTACAGTGCTGTCACACTCCATTATCAGGAAGTGATGATGGTGGGTTCACCACATTAGTGACGTCAAACACCAACTACAAGGCAAGCGATGATGCACAAATCACATCCTCCTCGTACAAGGAATTTTGGGATGTTATTCTGAAGTTGACTAGATTAAATAATACTTCCACCTCAGCAAGTGGTGTAACACAGCAGCCTTCAAGTTCTTGAGACTAGGTAATGAAACAGAGCCAAGCCAGACCGCAGGAATATGTGAGATTGTAGAAATGACTACAGAAACACACACACAGTATTAGCCCTGTGTATCGCTGTAGTTCAAAAAGCCTTTTGTGTTTGTTTCTGAAGTGTAACAGTGACAGCTATACTTTGCAGAAGTTGATAAGGAACTTGCACATGTCAGTCAAGTTCAGCAAGACTAAGATCTCTGACAGAAGCTTCCAGGTAATGCAAGTTTCTCTGAGAAGTCACCCAAGTATATTGTCAGAGACAGATGCCAGGGAAGACAGGCAAAACCCCAACATTTCACATACGTCATTTACTACGTGAAATGACATACGGCTTGCAGAGAACAGACTTGGGCAGGGACTTGCAGAGGCACGGAGATACGGTGACTACCACGCAGCAGTACAAGATCTTCCTGGATGTGCTATTTTTGAGGCCCGGCCTTTTTGTGAACAGTGGGACGCTCTGCGCAGCACACTCCGTTCCAAGAAGTTGGCAGAACAAAGTGAACGGCAAGAGCCTAAGAAAAAAATGGATCTAAGACCCCACTAGCAACTCTGCTAGACACCTCTTTGGTGTAATTTCCAATGAGATTTAGAACGTGCACTTGTTTTATTTACAGAAAAATCGTTAAACTTTTATTCTTTTTGTTTGTTTTGATTTTTTTTTCTGTTTCCGTGCACCCCATTTCCAGTTTTGCTCAGTTTGTCTCTATCAGGACAAGAATTCCATCTTTGAAAGATTTCAGATTAGGTCTGGGATACTTATCGCCAAGAACAGGATGCAATTACTAATTATAACACTAACTGATAAAGCCTTCCAGTCACAGCAGAAGACGAGATGTTAAAAAGTCAGAGGAAAACAAGAAAAGCATTTCATTCCTGAAGGCTAGAGGGAAGAAGAATGGTAGACTTGGTGGACATTTTGTAGATTTAATGTCTGCATGCTCGTGCTAAAGACCTAATTTATCACCATAATCTCTAATCAAGACCAACGCTCTTCCGAACTCCGGCTTCGAAGACAAGGTCTCCAAATGGTGACCTCTGAGCATGGACGAAACTGGAAGAAATTAATGTTAGTTACTGAATATGACCAGTTCGGTACCAGAGAAATGCTTCAGACTAAGCATGTCAACACAAGAACGAAGGAAGGATTATGGTTTTAAAGGTTAAGCCCCTAATGAACGAACAGCTTGAGCAATCATTTTAAAAGGAGAATCTGGGGGAAAGTTCCAGTAGTCACCTTTCCGGCGTTCTTAGACAAAGGCACTTGGAACTTTACAAAGTATTTCACAAACACAAGCCCATAGATTATGATGGGAAAAAACATGACAACTGAATTGTTAATTGCAAAATTTGTTCTCCACGTAACCAGAAAACATCGGGATCCTTTAAAGCAGAAAACTGCAGTTTCCTGAAGCTCTATTTGAAGCACGTAATAATCAGCAGAGCCAAAAAACCTGTATAAAACAGAAGAGCTTTTCTTTAGGTATGGTATTTTCTTAGTTTCATTATCCCTCTGTACCTTTGGCACACCCAGAACTGAGAAGAGAGAGATGCCTTTTCCAACCTACCCCCACAGGCAGTTCACTCGCCGTAAAATCCCAACTTTCTCCCTACCACCTCTCCAAGATTTTTGCTTCACGTAAGGAAGTTGGGCTCACAACTCCTGCTCCAAACCAGCAGCTCTTCAGAGTTCCTTCTTCTACACTGTTTAACCAAGATACCAAACACTCTCCTAAAGGACAGTTAGCCTCATCTCTCGATAACCAAGTACTGAGCTCCTCTTTGCCGGACAAGGCAGAGCACTGAGCAAGACACTGCCAACGGCCTCTCACAGCAAGAGAAGAACTTTGGGATGAGAAAGAACAAGTTAGTACATTTAGAGCAAAGACCTATAAAGGCAGCAGCCAGACGAGGCCATTAGGAGAAACTCAACCACCTGCTTCAGCCGAAGAGGGTGCAGGAGAAGAGCCACTGTGTAAACCTGGTTTTGGAGACAGACCGCCCTGGTGTCATTTTAGTGGCCACATCCAGAGAAGCCTGCTCACACGTACCTAGTAGACATTTGGCTTTGCAGGCCCAGGATGAGAATACCCAATTCTTTTGCTGGCATTTGGATTTCAGAGAACGCCAAGGCCTTTGACAGAGCCCACGCTACCTGATCTTTCTATGAAGTTTTAAATATTAGAACATTTCATTTGGAAACTGTAAAAGCCAGCTATCAAGGAAATGCATGAGGTGGTGGGGAATTAAGAGGTAAAGCATGAAAGACATCCAGAAATGCAGATTGATGCACCTCTGCACATTTTTAAAAACCACCTTTTACTTGAAAATGTTGATAGGTGTAGTCTTATCAACATGCAGAAGTCTACCCTTCTTTTTAAACACAGCTTTCTGAGCTTCAAGGCTTAGATTTCTAGTTGTAACTTTTCACTTATGGATCACTGACAGTCTGCAAAATAATATGGAGATGCAGTAGGTACCTGATCTCCATTTCAGGTAGTAACCTTCACTGCAACAGCAGAAATACGCAGTGCATTTCCCACCACTGTTCCAAGTGAGTGATGGTTACTATTGCCACAAGAGCATCACGCAAAGAAAAAAAAAGGAGGGGGGGTGTTGGTCTACACAGTGACCAAAGAGAAAGGCAGTTCAGAAAAAAGTGACCGTTAAAATTGTTGCTCGAATTACGACCAAAGCTAAGCTCCTTCAGCTTTCTTAACCGTATTTACTCATTTTTTCATTATTTTTTTTAACCTGAGTAACAGCAAAGCATCACTGCAAGCCTAGAAAGGTATATTCACAGCCTGTTTCTTTGTGGATAGCCTGTTTCGCTATTTTATCTGGAAGGCTGTCCAGTTTCCTTCTTATTCACTGATGCTTTTATAGAGCAACAGGGCAAAGGAATCACACAAAATCACTGGGACATCTGGAGTGTAGGGCTGTCTAACGTAGGTCTCCTGTCTGTAACCCCTACAATCGCCAAAACTACTTGAGCTTGTTTTGGTGAAGAGAATCAACCTCCAAGCTCAGAGCATCCTTTTACAAATGCCAGTCTTCCCTCCATCTGCAATACCCTGATCTAAAGGTGAATAATAAGGACCTGAGGGCACAAGGCGCTGGACTCCACCAGCAGGAACAGCTGTGAAGCAACATGCAGAGCCCCCAGCCCCGGCGCTTTTCCTCTATACGCCGCTCTCATCTCAGGCTGGGGAGTTCAGCAAATCCCACATGGAGAAGTTTTTACACCTGAATATCATCCCATATTATTGAATTCGGGGCCAGAACTCCCATTTTTGGATTCTCTGCAATACAGGCCACCTGACGCTCTCAACTGTATAACCTTTCTGTGCCCAGCTGCTGAGAAACCAACTGACGGTCAGCAGCAGTGATGCAGGGAACCATCAAAGCATTTTGGTTTGCTTAGTTTTTAACAGTGGGTTCTTGAGCACCTGTTCACACAGGATTAATTTTTTCAAGATGCCGCTGAAAGAGTATATTAACACGGAGAGATGAATAAAGTCTGAATTTATGGTTTCACACTATAGATTTCAGACATGTTTAGGGCATTCTCCCCGTATCAGCTACATGGCTGACCTTGGCATGAGAGAAGTTTTCCCTTGGCCAGAAGATCAGCAGCATTCAGCACCACTACGCACTGACATCATCCAGCCACCGAGTGGTGATCGAATGCACAGTGACAAAAAAGGTGTGCTGACAGTCATGCCGGCACTTCAAACCCAAGCACGTACCCTGGCATTCTTCATGTTCTGTGTAATAGGTGTCAACTTCGCATTTTTATCTTCTAGATTTTCATTTTGGAACATGAAGATGCGGAAATGAAAGATTATTAAAGGGAAAGCCCATCACAAGATTAACTGAAATGAAATAAAATATTTCTGTTGTGAGCAGAGCCACACTTCTCGCTCACCACATAACCTCAGAACCTAAGGACACAGTAACACCTCCTGTAGTACCACGGCGGTGCTTTGGGAACTTCCCTCTATACAGGGAAGGGGAGATCTGTGCATATGATGGGGACAACAAAGCTTTTGCATGACACACGCTACGATGTGCTTTTCCAAAGGCCTGCGGGCTAACATAGCGAGCTAACGGGTGGGACTTTCCTCTCCCCCTAAAGCTACTGTGCTGCGCACGTACTGCTTACCCGGAGCATGCCCCCTAAGCCCTCCCAGACACACTCCGTCTCAGAGCATGTTCCACAGAAACAACAACAAAAAAGTTCTCCAAAAAGTCTACCATCTTCCCACCTCGGTATTAATTTTATCATCATTTGGTCACTGAAGCAGAAAGCTTCAGCAAACCCAAGTGACCAAGGAATTAAGGTAGACACGGTCCCAGGCCCATAGGAGGCTGCCACGGGATTTAGGAGTGCCCTTGGGACATTAGCCACCTTCCCCAGAGCTTAGAGGGCTGGGAAGACCTCACAGACCATAACTTCATGCCAACATCCTTGAAGCCACCCAAGTAGCCCAGGGATGACATGTTAAAGGAAGACTGAAGTTATGGACTCTGCTGCTGAAGGCAGGACAGAGGTGCAGCAGCTTTCCACAGGGAGTAAGAGAATATGAATATATTCAACACACATATCTATTTATCAATCAAAATGTACGTATGTTTGGACTATGACACTGAAGTCATTCATTATTTCTTCCCTCCAGCCAACCTATCTGGATCCTACTTTTATTTGCTCGGTGCAGGCAACAGTGTTGGCACTGTAGTAGGTGCATGCACACACACACACACGTACAAGAGAAAAATTCACAAGGCAGAGGGTCTCCAGGAGACCAGAGATCCTGCTTGTGTCAGCTGTGCTACATGAAGTGCTCTAATGTACATATTTCTAGGTCACTCTTTAAATTGGGGGGGAGGAGGGAGGGAAGGGGGAACAAGGGACAGTGACCTGGGGAGCACTCAGGCTATGGCTACCCAAAAGTACACCTGCGAAAGATGGAACTCAGGTGCTCCCCTCAAATCTCAGTCCACAAAGCATCTGGCCACAAGCCTGTATGCCTCAGCATCATTTTAGATTTTAACAGCAGCACCAGCAACCACTACACAGAAAAATTTTGGCTACTGGCACTGCTGCTTTTTCCCTCCACACAACCTTCAGCTGTGGTCACACACACACTGTCCGTCTTGTGCATGTAGAAATGGGAAACGATTCGGGGATCAAGAAATGGTGGTATTGAAGGAAAAAACCCACCGTTCAGGCAGGGTAAAACAAGAAGGGGAGGGCTCACTGGTGTAATTTCGGGGTTGGTCTAGGATGATGTCATAGCACTGAGCAAGTGCCATGGCCAAACAGTGGGTACTTCCTAACGCTCCCCATCCATCTGATCACTAATACCATTGGGCTGAAATATTTAAGATTGCATTTATTTTAGCTTTAAAAGGCCATTTATCACTCCCTTCCATCCAAAAGGTTGCTACCGGCTGCAGCCCGTGCGGATGCGAGGTGGGGGAGGCGGCATGACAACTAACTCTTCCGGCACACACCCCTTTCCCTACTACAAAGGCATCCACAGCAATCACATTTGCAATAGTACAAATCTTGATGGATTCATCCCATCCCCCTCCTCTTTGTAAGCCCACAGCCCGCTGCAAGCCCTCTCCGTTATCGCAACCCAGCAATCCTTCCTAGGGATCAAGCTGAAAAATGCAGTCACGGTACAGTTGCTTGAAATAAATGAATGAATGAAAAAACAGCCAGCAGCTCAGCCGGGAAGCAGTGATCTTATTGTTTCAAAACCCATCTGCATCTGCATCTCCATGGCATTTAAGCATATTGCACACCAGCACATATACACACTTTATGCACATGCAAATAAACATATTAACAAAAGAGATAGGTGGAAAGTGGAGGGGGGGGGGGAACCTGAAATTATATTAACTTCATCCAGGAAAGTGGCTTATTTTACATATACCGGAAATATACCTAGAAATTAGATATATTCTACATTTTACATCTCACACACAGAGCTAAAACATCTTTCAGTGCAATATCTAGTTGCTATGCCAACAACAACAAAATAATTACAAAAGACAAAAAATTCCTGACCCCTTTGCAGAGGGAGAGGGGGAGAGAGGAGGTGGGGTGGGGTGGCTGCTTACCAAAGATGCTGATTTGATTGTGGCAAAGCGCTCTCGGTTCCGGTAGTGGAGGGCCTGATTCTGCACTGACTGGGTAGGCCGCACCTCAGGCCTGCGATCCCTGTGGCCCACCTCATCCCTTATAAATACATGATCCTGCAGAAATGGATAAAAACAAGGAGAAAGTCCGGCTGTGCTCTTCCCGCGGCGGCTGCCTCTCTCTCACCCCTCTGTCTGCACAAGCGCCGCTGTTTGAGAGGCATAGTTCAGCTCTCTGCTAGCCCCGGCAGCTCCCACGGTACAAAATGAATAAGCAACACATTGCAGGCTTGGGTTCGGCGTGTCAGCTGATCGCTAGCGGGATGCCTTCTGAATCCCTGGTTGGGGTTCGGTTTTTTTTTTTTTAAACCTCCAGTATTACATATGTGCAAAAAAAAAAAGGATCAAAAGCATAAAGCGATGCAGAGCAATCAGACTCCTCCGAAAGGTCGGGTTCAAGCACTGCAACCCAGCAATCCCATTAAAAACGTGATTTCCATGTCTAGCAAAGAAGATGCTGTTCCCTTTTAACACAAGAGCAACATTTTGCCTCATTCCCTCTGCCGAGTGGCTCGTCCTTGATAGGGTTTCTTTGTCTCGTTTGCTATCTGCTGTGGAGGACGAGCATCCTGGCTAAAACCATGGCAGGCTGGAGAGGACCAGGAAAGCCTCCGTGACCACTCAGGGATCCTGCTTTCCAGTCATGATCCTGCACAGTTCTAGCACTTTCTCTCCACAGCCCACAGAGATTTTTTTTTTTTCCCCTTCTCCCCTTTTAAAGCAACAGCTCACAGGTTTTAGCACGAACAGTTCCCGCTACAACCTCCCTCTTGCTCACTGGCAAGGCTTCGTGAGGAGCAGTTGTGCATCTGCAAAATGGCGCGTGCAAATTTTGCAACGGAACAAAGCTCTCGTCAAGCAGCTAAAGATCCTAATCAGAATGGCCGCCCAAAAATGCCACCGCAATCTTGCTAATTGAAACGGTGACTGCCAAAAGTCAGCGCACCAGCAAGCTATGCCTCCAGGATGGAGCAGCCTTTGGACACCAGGCGTGCCCCGCTGCCTCCCACCGCAGGCTGCCCAGCGGCATGGGCTCCACAGGGCAGAGGTGATGGTAGCACATCTGCCACGCTGCCATCTACCACCGTTTTGTGACTCTGATCCTGAAGTTCCAGCTCCTAAAAAACCTCGAAGGAAAACCGAGATTCTTCCTGAAGTAAATCAAGTTTTCAACTGTCAGAGGTGCAAAATAAAGGCTGCAAGCACCTAGGCCAGAAGGCAAATAAAAGACACCAACCCTTGCAGAGAACAGCTGCCTCCGTGCCCCGGATGTTTGCAGGCGAGCAGAAGCAGCTTTGCCACCCTACCATGCCAGAGCAGACACCAGTAAGGTCAGAAAGCCTTATGGTGAGAAACCAGCTGATAAGGAGTAGCACCTCCACCATGACACTGGTGTCACACTGACGCTCCTTTCCCACTCTTCAGACACTTGTTTCCCTCTCTGCTGTCCTCAATTTCTAGCTGCTTCTAGTCTGGACCCACGCATATTCAGCTGCTTTCAATACGATTCTGCAAATGATTTCAAGAAAAAGCCAAACAGGTACAGAAATCGTGATATAAAGAGCTGAACAACACGTTGATTTAACGTGCTTTCAACCCAATACCTCTTCTCACATCCTTCATTTCAAGCGTTTATGCTCCACATTCACCTTTCACTTGCCGTTGCGTGGACAGTGCACAACAACCAAGACCATCACAGTACCAAGCCTGCACCAGCTCCTCCGTACCCACCCAAGGGAGACAGAACAAGCTAAAACAGCTAAACAGGACAGTCCTCCTTAGAAGCAGTAGGACTATGGAGTGTAATAAAAAGTTGCAGTTTCATTTTATATTGGTCATCCTTACACGGGACTTCTTGCTGCACTGTATTAACAGGGGAAGGCAGTACTACCCAAGGGCAATGACTGGCAATGGCACTGATCTTAGATCTGCACTTGTGCACGTTCATATGACAGGCAGAGCTCTCAGACGCACGCTTTCCTGAGAAAGGTAGATCTTTGGCTCTAGAACAGTTATACCAAAAAATCTTAAACGTTTAAAGTTTAACAGTATCATTCAGTTTATTTGGACTCATGGCTTCACTGGAACAGTATCAATCCCACGTTTTCTATAGCTTTGCTGCACTCTCACCTGTCAAGCAGGCTTAAGAAGGACTGTGAAATATAACCTCCAAAGCAGACGGGCTGGCTACTAACATCATGCTTTAGTTTGGTATTTCTGCTGATACATTTTGGAGCCTTTCGGCAAAACAGCCCGCTAGCCAGGCAAGGCACAGTGCTAGAAGCAACGCTGAACTCGGCCTTTCACTCTCCAACAAGCAGCTCCGCAGAGACAAAGCTGGCTCTTTGGGGCTTGTGCAAACACAGCCTGATGTGAACGCACTGGTACGAAGCAAGCTGGAGCAAGGGGAAGGGAGTTGGCAACTGCAAAAGGGAACTCCTTTGTTACCGGCTGAAACTGGAGCACCTCACATACAAAAATCAAGCTGAATAAAAGTGTCCTGTGGTAATGATCTATGCAAGACTTACCCATCCGAACCATGCAGGACTGAAGAGAAACCAGAGTACACAGGAGCTACTATTCCTCTACTGTAGCTGTGAAACGAAGGTGCAGGCAGGCCAAGTATTGCCCACGGTCCTACACAAAGCCTGCAGCAGCACACGTGAACGTACAAGGTTCCTAAGGTCTGCTAGCAACACCCCAGTCCCTGGAACATCTTCCCTCTCTCCATTACATTAGTATGCCAGCGTGAATGTGAAATATTAAAACCAGGGAAGCAGCAAATCACTGTAAAAAAGATTTTTAAAACGGACATTCAGATTTTTTCTGAATGCTCCAAAACACCACCTAAAATGACAAGTTGAAATTATAATTGCTTCTTACATGGGAAAATTAATGCGTGGGCTACTTTCTGTTATCTAAGAGGTGGATTCTTAGAGGGCAGAATGTCATTCTGGTCTTGTTTTATGGGACTTCCAGTTACTTCAGTGCACATAAGAAGCTCACAGCAGAATCTAATTGCCCTTCAGGAATGTGAATAAACTGCGTTCTCCATTTCAAACTGAGCTGGGCAAGGAATGGGAAAATTCCTTTGCAACTGAGCAAGCAAAAGGACCAGTCTCAAGTGTACAGAAAACTCAGCAGTTGTGCTTTGCACCCCTTAATCTGGGATCTGAGGCTTCTGCATCAGGCAGGCAACCACTATTAACTCTAAAATAAGCCCATGCAGCCTTAATAGGCAAAACGTTTTCCAGAAAAGCTGTCATATTACCAGAAATAAAAATCACTTGACCTGAAGAGTTACCAAATCCAGCAAGGTAGGCTACCAGGACTGCTAGGAAAGAGAGACCTGCAAGACAAATAAACCTAAGGGTAGCCGTATCTCCACCAACCTTCCTCAGACAGCGTGACTGACAGCTGCTATGACATACATCTACCTACAAACCCAGGAAACAGATTTCTGCTCTTTTTATTTTATTTGCTTCTCCCAAATGCTTGCTAGGAGACACTGCAATCGTATCGCCTTCCAGATGTTGGCATGAATCAGGAAATATTGTTTCAGACTTTTAGCTCTGGATTTGAGGGAAACGAAGATCCAAACCCGGCACCTCAGTTCCAGTTACTCAGTAAGTAAAATCTGATCAAGTGCACCCCAGAAACTAATCAAGTTTGGGTCAGAGTATCTCTGAGCCCTAAAGCCGCAGTTCAAACATTGGTTTGTTTATACAGTCATGTATCTTCCGTGTATACTTCACTTTCCATCTGTTTTCTGTGTTTATTGCAATATTTGCCTTATGAATACAACTTCAGGCATGCTTGGATCACAACTAACATTAAACCATTAAAATCCTGCTATTCAGAGTCAACAATCTAGAATCTTCAACCTCCTACTAAATCATTTGATGTCCTCACTGTATTATCTGCTACATGAACAGTTTTCAGGCCGACCACAACAAATGGGGTATTTGGCTGAGCACTGGCTTTGACACTGCTGATCATAATTGCCGAGACAAAAATTCTCAAATATTTCTACAGTATTATCTGATCAGGGAGCTGGTGGAGCTTCCAGTTACTGAAGTGATGCTAAAGAGCACGTATCTCAAAACCGATGAAAAAACCCAAAAGGCAGGACTCCTAACATGTATTATGGATTAATAAGTCACCTAAAAAAAAAAAGGTTCTTGTGGAAGTTAATCTGTGGATAAATAGAAATACAGAGAAGCAGTCAGAACACTTGTTCACACACAAATTGATCCAAGCGGATTCCAGCTGGATATCTAAATGGCCACCATTGGTGTATTGCCTGAGCACCTTACAACATGCCTGGGTTTCTGCTCAAACTGATGAGTCTTGCCCAAGGCCACCCTACAGGGTAAGAGCCTGAACTTTGCTCACTACAGTCCCTGCCACTTCTATCACACGCTGCCTTTTCATAATCCTCACTGAGAAAAGGGGTCTACCATCCCCTGCCCCAACATCAGCACCACATTTCAGGAATATCTGCTTAACAACCTTGCCACGCATTTTTAAGAGCAACACTACCAGCACGTTGCTAACAGTACTTTCATTTTATGTCCAAGATACTCTGACTAGACTCCTTCCTGATAACACTTAATAATTACACTCATCAGATGATTTTTTGTTGTGTTTTTAGAGAAAAGATGTAGCTTGTTCCAAGAAACACTAGGGAAAAAAACCCCACACAAACACATTGCTGCAACAAAACTTCCTAGGTGAATAAAATACCTGCTCCGAAGACGACTGAAACAAACAAGCAGTAGAAGCAAACAGAAACAACTCAGTAGGTAGATAGCAGTTAATTTTTTTTCCTACAGAAAAATCAATGAGAATTTTGCCTTAGATTTTAATCGCTGCAAAATCAGGCAGACAGATCTATAAACTGCATTTGATATCTACGCTTTTTCAGTATAGAACATCGTCATAAGGGTGAAACAACCCTTGCACTGACAAAGCATCAAACACAAGTGCAAAGAATTAACTAAATGCAGCGAAAGGAGTCCCATTGCCTTCAGCAGGATATTTAGAAACTAACATACACCCCAACTGCAAACTCAGACCACATTGGCCCAGCCTAAGGCTGAAACATCCAAACTTTCACCTCAAAAGGATCACTTGCACAACGCATCTTTGGATATGCGCACCAAATAAAAACCTTCACCAACACTGTTTACCCAAGAGAATTCACTAACTGCAAAGGACAGCCAGTCTCCTGGACAAATAGGAAAGGCGATTTCTGAGCCGTTGTAAGGACTTTAACGGAATCGCAGCAAATCCCTTCCTTCTAAGAATTTAAAGAGCAAGGGAAACAGTGTACCATCATTCATTTTAAGACATTGCACTAAATGCCTTGACAACCTACAGAGAGGTTACTTAGCAAGAGTCTTCCAAGAAAAGACTTCATGTCACCAACCTCCTTGACACTACTCCAGAAGGCACGCAAGGGCTCATCGCTGCCGGCACACGCAAGCCAAAACTCTAAGTCATCACCTAAATATCCTTTACATCTCATAAAAACAACATCCTTTTCAAGTATGAATCATAAGTCTTGGTATGCAGGAAAACACCCTCAGCTTTGCCTCAGCTGTAAGTGATGTAGAGCCGCCACGGCAGAGCACTCTCCATCCACAGAATTCAGCATGAATGCTGCATGTTGATCATGGCAGTGACAGGCCACATGTACAGGTTAATTTAATGGATTTGGGAAGTCTTTCAAGTTCCAACAGTTACTACAGAAGTATGTTTTTATTACAGACACTGGGCAAGAATTTGTGATGAACTACAAACTTCTTCTTTTCATCCTTCTGTTATAAACTAGATTTTAATTAAAAGATTTCCCCGACATTTTGATTGCCCAAGTTTCATCTTTGTAAGTACTGATGATTTTAAGACTGAAGTACGTAACAGCAACAAACCCGTATCGCAGCTGAACAAAACAATACTGTATTGGCTTTTTGTGTAGATTAAAAGAGAACAACCTTTTTTACTATTATAAAGATTTATGGAAATAAAAAATACCACATGGGAGCAATTCTAAATCCTACCACTTGGCACATTCATTTAGGACAACAAAATACTACTTCTGGGAAGCCACCTGTACACACACCGACATATACCAGCAGTTGAACAAAGCAGATGACAAACTGCCTACGGTGCATCAATTGCTGCCTATATTCTTAGGGAGCCAAAATCTCAATCCTCATTTCAAGATGAATTAACCAATATCTATCTGCTTTTAAAATCTGCGTTACACGTCTTTGAAGCACAGCGTATTTGGAGTTTAATTCCCTGCCCCATTTTGTCTTTTTTGCGCTCTCAGATACAATCGGGTTTGCATCAGAGCTGTCATTCACTCTTCAGTTCTCAACCCGTGCAGCTGAACAACTGAGCTAGCTCCCAACAGGAGACGGACACGAGAATGTGTATCCATAGGTAAGGTGATGCTCGATGGAGACGCACAGTTATGTTAACCTGTCTTCAAAGGAGAGACGTTAGAAAACCAGAACTCTTACACTGACCATACTGTTGAGTTACATGGAGAAGCTCACCAATCTGAAACCTGCAAAGGGGCAAGGAAAAGTTCCTAGCAGGACAGCTCATCCAAGCTGGACAGCTGAATTTCCTGTAAAGAATTTGCTGGTGATTAAGGCAATGTCCTGAGGAAGCAGTCTTTGATCCTAAGGATGGACTGAGATCCCAGAAAGGGAGGATGCAGGCTTCCTGCCCGAGTAGCAGGCATTATCGCAATTTTTTTCCTCCCAGGAGTTTAGGACATAGCTATTAAGTTATAAAAAAAGCTACACATTCAATTATGGATTTTTATTATTATTATTTTCTTCCTGTCCAGTGATTTTTCTTCTATTCTACGAGTTCTACTCTGCTGACAGGTGGTAGTCACCTTCGTTCTAAGCACAAGTTTAGAAACATGGAGGTCTCCTGCTGCCCCAAAGCTTTTGTATCGTGGAAGGGATGAGGCTGTGCCCGCTTTCCACGGAGGATCTATCACAAATGCTGTTCTCCATCAGGCAAAACCCAAGCTTCTCTGCTATCATGAACTGTATTTTGCGCATGACCACAGACTTTTTCATCCTACGTCTTACAAACACACAGGACATTTGGGGCTGTGGTCCAAGGAAATCAAGAGGCCTTTGACACTTACAGCCTTCAGTCTTCGAAAATATCAATGTTCTAGGCAATTTTGCCATCTTGGTCCCTTCACACAGTCTGGTACATCCGGAGGTTGTTAATTAACACGTTTGTGGAATGTCACAATTTTACACAACACTTTGATTTGACCTGTGTCAAAACCATGTCCTGTGTGACCCCATACCCACGTAATGGGGACAGCTGGCTAATTATGTTCATCAGTATTTTCTTTTTAGCCTTTAAAGGCTGATTAAATGCAAAACAAAAAGCTTAATTTAAGCTTGAACCCCAGGCTCTTTCAATTTTGTTTGTGATTAGGCCCTGGAGTGTTACTGAACTCAGCACACCTTACTTCGCACCTGCCAGAACAAAACCAAGTTGTGTGGGTCAGCTTCATCGCCGTTTACAGAAATACAGTCAAAGCCAGTACACAGACAGATTGGAGTTCCTTCAGAATAAGGAACTCTACCTTGAAAATAGAGTGGGATCTATATCTATACAAACCCCCTGAAGTGTCCTGCTCCAATTCTAGTCTTTTCACATGTTTTTTTATATATATATATAATACACACGTGCAGCAGTTTTCAATTTAAAATCGCATTCTGNTATATATATATATATATATATATATATATATATATATATATATATATAAAAAAATATACATGTGCAGCAGTTTTCAATTTAAAATTGCATTCTGCGAAGTAAAAGAGAATAAAAACCATGTACTAAATTAAAACAATACATTTGCAGACTGGAACATGTCCTGCTACACATAGTCTAAATTCACCTCACGCATACCTACAGCAGAAGGTACCAATTGAGAAGATACCCCCTCCACTGCACGGAGCAGTAGTCATAGCCTATTGTTAACTGCTTTGGAAAGACCATCAGTGAAGATGTGTTTTTTGCGTTTTTGTACCCTAAACCATCTGATTTAAGTGATCTGCAGGTGATTTCTTTTGCAATACTTCAGTTACAAGTGTGCAAGAGACGCTGTTTTTCCAAACCAGGTAACAAAAATGTCCACGTGGTGTCACGCTTGTGCATTCTACTCAACTGGATCTCTTTATCTTAAAGAAAACAACAGCTATGCACAAGTCTAAGAGGATTGAATTCATATCCTCAGAAATCTTCTTGTACTTGTACATTACAATTGCCACACAATCACTGTAAACCAAAATATTATTCTTAAACCAAGCAGGAACTCATCTTTCACAAACGCAATTTTTGTCTGATGGGAGCGGCTCACATTTTGTTCTCATCAACTGTAATGACACTGATCAGTCAGTAACATAATGTACGACTATTGTGTAAATCAATCCCTCAAACTTCTATTTTAATGCCTACGTAAATATGACTACTTAACAAAGTGAAATCAAAATTAATACACATTCCTGAAGTCTACAGAAAATGAGAAAAAGCTCCAACTAGAATCACCCAGAACATAAAATCAGTTGCACCGCTCTTCATTCAGGATGGTTCCTTGGGCTGGCATTTTGTACCTAACACTGTTTTTTTGGAAAGGTTAAAGTAAAATCTTTAAAGGTGCTACTGCACATGTATTTGAGAAAGACATAAAACCCTGAAACCTGTACAACTTATCTGCCAGTATGTTTAAATATGCACGGCAATCTTTTGTTGAAGACAGCATTTCTTGAGACCTCCCTTTTATAAGCGCTTCAATACTCAATTACACAAACAGTGTATTTAAGGGGGAAAATCGCTTATAGTACTTACTTAGTTCGAACCAAGCTCTGCTGTAACCCGACAAATGAGAAAGTGATACTTTTCTGCTGCTGTAACGTTTCAGCTCCTCTGGCAAAAAGCATACCTACACTTCGAAGCTCTTTGCAAATGCAATCACCCAAACAACCCACATTTTAACTGCCCACTAGCAAATGACACGGCTAAGGCCAAGTCGAAACTCTTAGTCAAACCATCTTGGATCAGGTGCTGACTTACAGCTAGCACTAAGAAAACAAAAGGCAACAGATCACAACATGCAGCAAAAAGCAGCAAAGAGCAGAAAAGCATTGAGTGGAACTTGACTCAAAACATACCTCGTGGGAAGGGTCCAAAGTTCTGCACACTTCCACTTCTCATGAGGGAAATCCAAGTGCAAGCAGATTTTAATCATACACTGTGACTGGTAAATGGTTAGCTTAGCTGCTGTGACCACTTGTCACCATACTACATAATACAGTACAATCATTCACAAGGAAACAAGGACTGACGTTACAAGCAGAGATGAAGAAGTGCACATGCAGGGCTGGGTAAGGAGGCATGCAGTAAGTTTGCGTGAACCCTGCCTAGACACCGACAGAGCTACCTTTCATTAGCGGCCTCTTTTTATTTTCAGACGTTATCTAAATGCAGTTTAGCTTTGAAGAAAAAACACAGAACCTGATGCTGGCAAGCCCGGCACCAGCTCCTGCTCTCAGCAGATGGCTCAGCACAAGACCACAGCACACTGATCGTTGGGCCCTACGTGGGCGAGCCAACGTAAGCAATAGCGGGGACTGTAGGAAGCTACGGAGAGCACCAAAGAACATACCTTCTTAGGAACAATGGAGGAAGTGGAATTAATCGTGCTCTCGTCACTATGCATCATGACCAGTTCAGGGCTGCTCTCATCCAGGACCTCCTGCATGCTGCTCACACTGCTGCTCTGACTGCCTGTGCTCACAGACATACTCGGGATGGAATGGTTGCTGCCCAGACTGTCCATCTTCCTACTCAGGTTTGATCCATGCTCACTGTCCTATAAAACAAGGGGCATCAGTTACAAATACTGCAGGAGATCACCTGCCCAGCATGTGCCTGCAGTGCCCAAGATTTGTTTTAAAGGCGACCCTGCAGTGTTAAAGGTTCTTTGCTCATTATTTTGGCAACTACATTTCTCAAGGCTGCCTGGGTTATGAAATACTCCATATGGGGCAGTTAAGCTTTTGCCTCTTCTCCTGCAATCCTACTACATCAGGCTTCAAGCCAATTTCTTCCACGTATCAGTAAGTCTGGGCACGGCTCTTCTCTTGAACAGGAGACATGCAGGAATACTGGATGGCTGGCGGAAGGAGTCTCATAATTAAGAAGGAGCAACCTGAGTTTGTATTAAAACAATGTTCCAAGTCAGGGTATGCTGCAACACATTTTGTGCACGAGAAAAGATGTAAGACAATGAAGCCATTTGTTTATGATTTGATAACTATTGCATCATGCTTAAAAGGTGCAGAGGTTTTAACCTCCGTGTCCCAAGCAGCCAGCAATTACATTTTGCCAAGGTAAAAACCCCTTTAACCTTGTGTTTTCAGCCAAGATAAATTCTTTATTCACCTTTAAGCAGCTGACTTAGAAGAGCCTGCATTATTACAGTGATTAAAACTGTTGTAATCTACTTTGACGTATGTAAAGTTATTCCTCATATAGGACCTATTTTTGATTCTACAGACAAATATCAGAAGTTAGCAGCCTTTTTTCTCGTTGCATACTCACACCAGCTCAGTAATCCCAGAGTATGCACTTAATCTGGACTGATTTAAGAGAATTTATGGAGTCCTTTGTAATTAACTAGTGGCACTGAAGAGGCTTGCAAGGAGTCCACAGTGAGGACCGAGAACTCTGAACATCCTTCAGCTCCTGGTCTGAAATAGCCTTGATTCACCAAAATGAATGGCCTGCTACTGCACCGAGTTTGTCCTAGCCTCCAAAGTGATCTTGGGGAGAATTACATTACAAATCAATTAACAGGGTACTCATTTTGTTGCAAACCAACAGAAAGATAAAATTGACAGACTCGACAGATTTGTATTTGATTGTGTGATTATTTTTTAAGCAATCAGCAGATCATTCAGAGCCTGTGTAAGAGCACTTAAAATCCAGAAGAATACTATTTTACAGAGAATATAAGCACATGAGAATGAAAACATTTCCAGGATGCTTATATAAAGTTGCAGAAGAAATAATATAATGAAGCATCTGAGGTAAGGATGTGGCTATGTAATTAACGAATGTATACGCACAAAGGCCAGAGACCAGAGTGCATATACAAACCTTAACATTGACTTCCTGACTTGAATACTTTCCAAATGACCTTAACTTTCTTGCAAGAGCACTGGTGAAAGCGTTAGTAGTATTTTGAGCACTGAAGATTTGTAATGCTCCTTTTCCACCTTAGAAAGTCTACGGTAGGAAAAGGAATTGTCTTGTGGCATTTACAGTTGAGCAGCTTCTGTCAACCAGTTAAGTCATAACTGATGCAAGTGCTATGTTTTCCTTTCGCTGCCAAGTTAGTGATACACACGAGCAATACAACCTCCTTTCGTGTACACAAGCTCATTGGTAAAATGCAGTGCAGAGCATGCTGTGCACATGCAGAGTGTGAGCTTCATTAGAGTGTTAATTCCTAGAGATACAATCTCTTTTCATTCCCATTTTTTGAGGGGTGAGGACAGCAGGGGCAGAAGATACCTCTTGGAGTCAACTACTACCATATGCAGCCCACTTAGCTGTTGAGCTGGGATCTGCTGAACAGCCAGGTGGGAAAGAAACACATTCCCTTGTGCTTTCCTACCCTGTCACTCTCCTAGCAGCTTTTCACACATAGGTAGACAAAGCCTGAAGGTTTCAGTGCAAAAATCTGACAAATTCCCCCTCTCCCCACACTGACAATTAAGCTTGAGGTTTAGAAGTTGGCTGCCTGGAGGGTTAGAAGCACTTTGTAGCTTTAATCACAGTGGTTCCTTTTCTTGCTCCTTCTGTGCATCTCCTTCAACGTGAAGGACAGTGCTAAGTATCAGTCCCCTCCTTCTGTATGCTCTTCTACCTCACACCCAGGCTCATCCATTTCTTAAACAGATTAACCTTAAAGGTACATTTGACATACACAAACCTCAAAACCAAGCCCCTTAATACATGCTGAGCTTGGGCATCTCACTGCACGTTATCTTGCTATACCGCAGCAAAAATGAATACAAACATCAATTTGCCTGTCAATTTTTTTTGTTGAGAACCAGTTACGGGTTTACTTCTCCAATGTGCCTGCACCAAATTATATTAATTTCCATCTAATCTCATGAATTGAAAAATGACTGGTTTCCTCCTCTAAGCCACAGTCAGTGTCAATTATCATACACTGATTAGGTAGGTTGTTTATTACAAGACTTAAATTGAAGCTGTATTTTATGTCTTTAATATTAAAGGAAAAAAAAGATTACAGACTTTTTAAAAATAAGTCTTACTAACTTGGTGACTTGCTTTTCAGCTCATGATAGGCCAATTGCTTGATAATAAAGTTACGGTGAAAAAAATATTAATCAAGTGGTCCTGACTGTGCTTCTGAGACCGAAAAGCTTGGATTATCAACAGACCCTCCCTCACACATGCTGTGAGCCACTTTCTTCTCTCAGAGAATCTCCCTCCAAAAGAGTTTCTTCCCTAAAGCTTTCAGAAGAAAGGCCATCATTTGAAAAAATCCAAGGTTTTAAAGTTGCCAGTAAAAGCACATCTAATGGCAAGTAAAGGCTACTGTCAGTATCCTACCTATATTCTACGCTATATCCCTGCTGATCCGTATGATATTCCAACACCATGGATTTCATCCTCACCTAGGCTGTGCTTGTTCTGCCCCCTTAAGTGCGGAGGAATGCCTTACTTGCCCTAAAGTTGTAACAGTGCAAATGGGGGAACAAACTAAAAGTACCTCCTCCTCTTCTTGAGACTCGGTCAGTGGGCCATTCCGCGTCTCTTGGAAAAGGATTTTCTTCATTTTCCGGTACTGAAGGTTATCCAATTCACGTACTGCATCTTTCGTCCTTTGTATGAGGTCTATTAGCACCCTTGGTGGTCGGTCTCGGCGAACAAAATCATGCTAAATTAAAGGAAATAAACACAGTTTCAGACATGACACTAATATGTTTGATGTAAAAACAGGGACACAGTGACTTCTTTTAAGAAACACCTGAAATGACAGTTCATATTCAGTAACTGGTCTGTTCATATTCAATCATTAGTAACACCCATTATGAAAGACTCCAAACACACTCAGCACTGAATACACTGACTGTGCCCATCACTAAATAACCGAACTGATCACGCTACGCACTATGACTTTTGAAGGGCAGGCTGCAAAACATTTTGTTCAGAAGTCAGAAGATCTGCATAAGCATGGAACTCAATTAAATGTAGAGCAGAGAGAAGTGAGGCAAAAACTCATGTGCGTGTGTTCGCATGCACATAGGCACATCAGTAACAGGAGAAGCCGAGCAGCGGATGGAGAGGTGCGAGATCTGGCTGACTCTCTGCAAGTTCTTGTTAGCCCTGACTCCCTAGTGCACTTTTCTGTCTGAACTGAAACAGTCTGGACTGGAGTCAGGTTTTCTGAGCTCTCCTGGCAACACAGTTAATTTGTCCCTTCCCGAGCTTGTTCACTCGATGTNCATAGGCACATCAGTAACAGGAGAAGCCGAGCAGCGGATGGAGAGGTGCGAGATCTGGCTGACTCTCTGCAAGTTCTTGTTAGCCCTGACTCCCTAGTGCACTTTTCTGTCTGAACTGAAACAGTCTGGACTGGAGTCAGGTTTTCTGAGCTCTCCTGGCAACACAGTTAATTTGTCCCTTCCCGAGCTCGTTCACTCGATGTGCGCAAGGTACAAGACGGTGCCACTTCAAACCCTACACGGGCACAGGACTTTACAATGAACAAAACGCATAAAGGACAAAGAAGAATCAATCCCGATTATGCAAGATTACCTGCCTAACCTACATGCAAAGCTTTATCCTGCATCTATCTATTCCGATTCATAGATAAAACCAGTAAAAAACCTGCAAGATTATTTATACTTACAAGCATTTGTAGCCAGAGTTAAAGTAAAATCAGGTTCTTAACAATTCCTGCTAAGGACATACTAGAAGCACAGGTTTTATGCGCAGACTTAACAAGAAATTCTTCAATGGAATTTAAGTACATGATTAAAGGCTCCTCTCTGATTATCAGATATGTTCTCCTGAACTCTACAACTTGCAGTAGAGTATGAAAGCCTTGCAGCTTTCCCATTTAGCCTTTGACTAAAGTAGGCAGTCCGAGTATACACTTGCCAAAATTCTACATGGAATCACTACGGTTGGGTATGTTGCTTAACATGTATCACAGGAGATGGCGTGAAGGCACAAAAATCTTCTGCACGTTTCTAGACATGTTAACAACGAAAAAAGGAAAGGGGAAAGAAGTTGGTCTCTACCGTGCATTGCAAACGCCACAACGGCCCTTTGTTAGGGAGCCTCAACAGCCGCACCCCACCTGCAAAGAAATTCTCAGGAGGGTCATGTCTGCCCACTTGGCCTCACAGCTCTTTCCACACCTGGTGAACCCAGGGTCCTACAGGACAGGGAAAAGCATCTCTACCTTAGATGTGTTGCCACCTCTCAAGTTCAAGAGCTAATACATGCAACTGTAGCTGGAGTAACCGATACATGAAACCCAGTCCTCAAAACAGGATTCTGGCGTATAAAAGAGTTGAAAGGATGAGCTGATCATCTTTTAATGACTTGTAAATAAACATGGACAGTAACACGCCCCGGGCTTATTTCTTGTTTCAATGGAGTTCAAACTGTTGTGCATTTGAGTTTTGCTATTGGGGACGGCTAGTCATTTCACTACCAGTTTTTCGCTAGTAGTGATGGTGTTTATTTTTGAATTATAGCTGAAAGTTCTAAACATCATTTCACACAGAAGCAAAATGAATCATTTCTGCTCCTCAATGCAGATAACCACCATTTATTTCTGTAAACAGGAATCTGCAGTTTATCTATGATCAGAAAACAGGTAACCCTTTTTATCTCACTGTAGATAATTTTTAGAGAGCAGTAATGCATTTGGAACAGTGATGCTGAACTTAAATCCATCCTGTACGTCCAGTGCCTACTTGTGGATGCATCTTTTTTACCAGTGCAAATACTCATTTCACTGAAAAGGCTATGTGCTTCATATTCAAGCACTACTCAAGTATCAGAATGCGACCACAGGGAAGCTGTAGGGCAGAAGCACAACAGTGAAAATCAAAAGGCTCTTGCATAACAATAATACAATTCTGACTGCTCACCTACATTATCTAATTGTCCCAACTGCACATAAGAGATGCAGGCATCCCTCTGCTAGCTACTGTGCAAGTCTAAGAAACGATGACTGAGAGGACTCAATTTGTCTACTTTCTCCAAATTGCAAGAAAAAAACCCTAAACAAACAACAAAACCACAACGGACTCAAAGGGAGGAAAAGGTTAGTCTAAAGGCATGTACCACGCTGGCTGCAAAAGTGACTAACAGAATGCAGGTCTCGTGGGAATGTCATGAAAGCTGAGAAAAACAGGGAAAAAGTGTTTAAAACAAATTTTATAATTGCTTTTAATTTTAGAAGTGAAAAATATTAGTGAGAGAGTTTGGGGGTCTGGGGTTTTTTAGTTTATTTTTAATTTCAAATGCATTTTAATATCACTACAGCAATTTGACTATTTTCATCTGAGATAGTGAATGGAAGCTGAATTCTTAAAATGCAGTTCTCTAAGAAAACGTGGCCACATAAAATTTGCTCTGTCCCTGTTTACTGCACACAAGTGAAAAACCCTCAAAAGATAAAAAGATCTTCAGTCTTACAATCTAACAAGCTTTAGGGAGAGTTACTGCAGCAGAGAACATCCAGGGTACTGTTCTGAAAGTCTAAAATCAAATAAAAAGACTGAATATACATGACTTAAAGAATAAGATCTCAGCTCCAATTGTTTGCACAGACTCCAACCTAAGGTACTCACGAAATCATATCCTTCAATGAACTTACACTATTCCTAGAGAGCAGAAAGGCTGCCAATCCACATGAATGAATCATTCCGAAACCCACAACATAAACCTATTAGCTGGTCAAAGGATTGTCAGGGTGCTGGAAGCAGAACGGGAGAACAAAACGCTGATTATGTGCTACAGCACAAACATACTGCAGGAAAAAACATACCAGGCACCGAAGAGAGAGTACAAACAAGCTCATTCATCACCCTTTACCTGGAAAGTGAAGGCATCAGGGTTAAATATTCTATATGGTCCAGGCTTAAAGCAAAGGGAGAAGCGAGCGCAAAGCTAGCTGTTCAGTAAAGAGTGCAGGGTTTCGATTTCTCTCTTCAAGAGCCAAGAGGCTCAGAAACATCCATGAGAATGCATTTTACTGAGCTGAAAGAGCAACAAGAGAAGCCATAAAACAAAGGCTAAATGGTAGCCTTAGAACAAAAAATCAGCACGAAAAGGCTGTCAGGTAGACACAGAGCAGCAACCTAACCTACTGTGGAAATTAAGCAAAGCACCCAATGGAGCTAGCAATTCCTCTCCTCAAATATTTAAGGAAAATCTAAGTCCTGTTTACCTGGTGTGGAACAGCAGCACGGCATGCAATTCTCAACAGCAGCTATGGACGGCAACCAGAGGAATAGCAGGGCCACTAATCAATTTTAAAGAAAGGAAATACTTAAAGGAAGAGAAAAAAAGAGCCTGATGGAAAAGGGGCTGGACAGGATTTCACACATCCCTACCTTCTAATGGAAGGCTGCTCCTGAATTTCCCAAAGACAAAGCCCTTGGAGTTATAAGCAGTTCCTAAACTCCTCAGGTAAACTGAAACCAAATGACTTCAACTGGTCTATGATTCACTGACAAAACTTTGGCAAACCCTGGACACATCGCTCCCAGCACAGGTCCCCCTCCTACATGGTCTTGGCAATTTGAACTTGTACAAGGCACTTTCCAAAATTATACAGTTATTTCCAAAACAAGTTCTAATGAACTGCGTTCATTATAGAAACTATTAAAGGGATATAAACAACTTTTGGTTTTGGTGATTTGATTAGGGGAAGAAGTTAACCTAGGCCTATCCTGTTAGTGATAATTTTAACAGCTAAGTATGATGCATGAACTTAGAAAAAAAGCAACACAATACAAGACGTTAATGAATCAAGAGGAATTGCTCAAAACCCATCCAGGACAAAGGAATGACTGGAAAATGGAAATCAGAAACACGGATACAAATACAACACTACACAATGAGAGAGAGGGAGAGAAGTTGAAAGAAAATGTGCTATCTGGAAATACGTAATTAAAAATACGTAATTAAAAAAAGAGATGCGAAGTATGTTTGGTAAGCAATAATGAGGAGGGATCTACGGTCGGCACTTATCAGTAAGTTTGTCAGGACTTCTACACCAGACAGCAGTTGAAAGAACACAGCATCAAAACCTCCTGTTGTAACACCACAGAGCAGAGCCATCCCTCCCCAGCTCCCACGTAACCACACCTGGAGTGACACGTCATGGTACGTGTATTAGTGCCAGAAATACCCACCCAGCCAGAGGAACTTCAGACAAAAAAATCCCAAACCAAAATGTGCATCAGAAGGGCCCAAATGAACGATTTACAAGAATAGAGCAAAAAAAAAAAAAAAAA